>SSNR01000080.1:1202710-1362708 GCA_006937965.1 Callopanchax toddi
TGTTGGCTCAACATTTTTCTGCTTAATGCTCAATAAATTCAAACAACCTTTAACTCATGGGGTCAATCTGATGCTTAAATAAAACTTTTAAACATATTTAAACCAATTCAATATTAAAAGCCTTCTACTAGTCACCTCTCCGGTCTGACAGAGCGATGACCCGGTTTCTTCCTCACTGCAGTCAGACAGCTGCAGCAGGTGAGGAGGCGTGACGATCAAGGTGTTCTGATCCTCCTGACTGAGCACCGTTAATATTAATGTTCATTAGCTCGTATAAAAGTCCAACACAACACGTTATCTTAGGCAGAAACTGGTTAATCTGGTTTGCCATCAGGGAAGAGGATGATCAGCTCACGGAGGGATGGAGGATCAGCAGCTCCCCGCGCGCGCACGCATCATGGATCAACAATCGACCAGTGATCTTTTGTTCTGGTCAACTAAAATGACTGATTCTGACAGAGAGAACTGGATATGTGATGACAAAATGAACGTCTTTCTCAGAGGGGAATTATTTATCAGCAGCTTGAGAGCGCGAGCTGTCGGGTCGGGGAGGAGTTAGTAAAGCGCGCGAGCGCAGCCAGCTGGATTACAAACTGTGTCCTGAACCATAGAGGGCGATCTGTTCTGATCATGGATCGATTGTGACCCGTTGTACCCCTACTGGGCATGTGTGAGCTGCGTGCGTGGGTCGGACGTACTGTGATTGTGTGTGTGTTAAAGCGTGCGCCGAGCTGTGCGTAATGGCGCACTGGAGATGCTGTGAGTGTGTGTGTGTGTGTGTGTGTGTGTGTGTGTGTCGGAGGTCCTACCGTGTGTGTACACTAGCTTCAGAGGTCATGTGATCACTCATTCACTGAGCTGCAACAGGATGTGAAGTTCGTCAGATCGAGGGTCTCCCATCGGGACCGCACAGCGCTGGTCCGCAAAAGCGCATTCGAAATCCGGTTCTCATGAGGACCAGCCTACTGCTTGTGTGCACCCTGCCCTGTAGTGGCGGTAAGCCGTCAAGTCGCGGGTAACACAATTGACATGCATTGTGGGAAATGTAGTTTTTGGTCAAAATACGCTTTTTACCTATTTATTTCTGAATACTCAGACCTTTTAAGCTCTCGCGGGCCACATTAAATGACGTGGCGGGCCACATGTGGCCCGCGGGCCTTGTGTTTGACACATATGCTGTACAGTATAGAAAGACATTTGTTATATAATCATTATGTACTTAAGGAAAAAACACACAAAGCTTGTGGGGGATATGAGTGGGGATTAAACTGACCTTGGACTGAGGTTAGAAGGGTCTAATGTGGTAGGGGGGGTGTCTGAGACTTTCCTCTGAGACGGGATGGAGCCGTGTGCCACGGTCTGGCCTGGTCGGCTGAGAGAAGGCTTCCCATCAGCACCCTTAAGGTTCGCCACCCGGCTCTGCTCCGACAACAGGGACTCACACACGGCTTCATCGTGGTCATCCTCCTCTGCATCGTCCTCATGTTCCTCCTGAACCTCAGTAGTGGTAGAGTGGCCCTGGACCAAGCGACCGTTTCTTCTAACCTCTGACTGGAGTAGAAATTAAACTTACTATGAAAATAATCAACTGAAAATTAGGAAAAATGTATATAAATCCAGTGATTTGTGACACAGATAAAGCTTTTAGACCGAATCAAAGTGAAGACATTGAATTATTGTTGAGTCCTCTGAGGCAGGATTCTACTTTTTAATTTACGTTTTCTGAATTATACCACTTATTATTTGCTGCTTTCACTGTAAGTTTAATGAGTTTGAAGGAGCTGGTTGGAGATCTATTGGAGTCCAGGGAACTCGTGTTCGTAGTTGCAGCTTGCTGGATGTTTCCTGTTTTAGGACCGTTCTCTATAAACCCTAGAGATGGTTTTGGGTGAAAATCCCAGCAGGTTAGCAGATTCTGGAATACTCAGACCAGCTCATCTGAAACAAACAAGTCAACTAAATCCTCTTTTTTTTTCATTCTGGAGCTGCTCAGTTTGAACGCATTGAATGCATCGATTTGCTGCCCTGTGATTAACAAGCTTTTGAACAGGTGTACCTAATAAAGTGGTGAATGACTTGTAAGACCAGGATCAGAATCAGAATTGTTTTTATTGCCAAGTAAGTGAGGCTTCACATTACCTGGAATTAGCTTCGGTGCAATGGTGCACACATACATAATAAGGCTCAAGTGACAGTGAGATAAAGAGAATTAAGAAATAAGAGGTAGTGATAATAATAATAATAATAATAATAATAATAATAATAATAATAATAAGACAAAACATAACAGAGCTGTGTAGTTAGTTGAGAGTCCAACAGGGAAGAAGCTGTTTTTGTGGCGAGAGGTTCAAGTCCGAATGGACCTTAACCTCCTGCCTGAAGCTAAATAAATAACAGAACGCACAACACGCTGTAGTTTCTGCTTGTCTCTGGCGGAGGCCCCAGCGTACCACACAGTGATGGAGGAGGTGAGGATGGACTCGATGGCCGTGTAGAACTGGACCATCTTCGTGGTCGGCACCTTGAGTTTCTTCAGCTGCCGCAGGAAGAACATCCTCTGCTGAGCCTTCTTGATGAGGGAGCTGATGGATGTTTCCCACTTGAGGTCGTTGGTGATGGTGGTTCCTAGGAAGCGGACGGAGTCCATGATTGAGATGGGGGTGTCTGTCAGGGTGAGTGGGGGCGATGGAGCTGACACTCTCCTGAAGTCCACAATCAGCTCCACTGTTTTCTGGGTGTTCAGCTGTAGATTGTTGTTGCTTCACCAAGACGCCAGACGATCCACTTCTCTCCTGTAGGCAGACTCGTTCCCGTCTGAGATCACCGATGAGGGTGGTGTCATCTGCAACTTGATCAGCTTCACAGACTGGCGGTTGGAGGTGCAGCAGTTGGTGTAGAAGGAGAAGAGCAGAGGGGAGATGACGCAGCCTTGAGGGTTACCGGTGCTGATGGTCCGAGTATTTGAGACATTCTTTCAGCCTCACATGCTGCCTCCTGTCTGTCAGGAAGTCAGTGATCCACCTGCAGATGGGGTCAGGCACGTTGAGCAGGGACAGCTTGTCTTGGAGGAGAGCTGGGCAGATTGTGTTGAAGGCAGAGCTGAAATCCACAAACAGGATCCTAGCGTAGGTTCCTGGGGAGTCCAGATGCTGCAGAATGAAGTGAATAGGCAGGTTGATTGCATTGTCTATCTGTTGGCTCTGTAGGCGAACTGCAGGGGGTCCAGACAGGGGGGCTGTGACGTTTTTGAGGTGGGGCAGAACCAGGCGCTCATGACTACAGGCGTCGATGCCACAGGTCTGTGGTACAGTAGTGATACAGTAGATACAGCTGGTTTAATTAGTTTCCATCAAGTCTACAAGAAAGTTATTAAAACGCCAAACATCTGTGCTTTCCTTATGATGTTAAACTACTGGATCAGGGATCAGATTCATGATCCATCTCATTGCAGACTAAAATACCTCCAATGTGAGGATAAGAGCTCAGGTCGATTCTTCTGCAGAACGTGTGACTACAGTCTGACGGCGTTGCATCGCCCTCTGTTCTGCTGCAGGAATAATTTAACGACTTCAGCTAATTTTGTGAGGAATTTATCTTTTGTCCTCTCCCAACTTCCTCACAAAAATGATTAGGTCTGAAAGACTGATGGTGTCCATTATCAGTGATGGAGGCCCACTGCAGAGCCACTACAGACTTTTCATGGGGAAGAAAAATCAATCTGTACTTTAATTTGAGTTTTTATATAGATGTGTATTTTTTTCCCCCTTATGGCTTCGTGAACACTATAGATGAGTGTTAATGAATGTAGTGAAGTTATCAGTCATGTTTTTTTGGATTAATGCCCAAAACACAGGGCACAGGCTTTAGACAGTAAACAATCAATCAGTGAGTGTGCCTGCAGTTTGGTACCTGAGTCTCTACGGCTGCTGTCGACAGTCTGGTCTTGATCTGGAAAACAGCCAGGAAGGTAAACGATAAATGGAAGGAGCAATCAACGTGTACTCGTTGTTTTCTCTGCATTCATTTATAGAGGAGCAATTCCACGTGGTTCAATTAGATTTTTTAAATGAGCAGGTTCTGTAAAATTATTCACCTTCAAGTATTGGTAGTGTTCTGTACAGAAAACAGTAATAGAGACTGTCAGCCCAAACACTCTCCTGTCCTCAGCTGCCTCCACCTATCTTCACTTAAATTCCACTCAGTCCTGAGGTTCGGACTACCCCTCTGCACAATAGTCTCACCTAAAAGCCCCACGGCATGTTGTGTGTGTGTGTGTGTGTGTGTGTGTGTGTGTGTGTGTGTGTGTGTGTGTGTGTGTGTGTGTGTGTGTGTGTGTGCACGCTGACAAGTGTTTGTACAAGAGCGAGAGAAACACCTGACTGTAATTACAGAAGCTGATCCTCTCCAAGTGCCCCAGCTATTTTCAACCCTCTTTCTCTCTCTCACTCACTCACACACACACACGGACACACACACACACACACACACACACACACACTCTCTTTATAAGCAATCAAACACACTCCTCAAACTCTAATTCAAACTATAATCGACTCATGTGTTTCTCCACTTACCAACCCTAAAGGACCTAAGGACATCTTTCCTAATAAGTACTGATCAAACTTAATGACTTGACAGTGAAAATGTCCCCAGAAAGTCACAGAAACAAGAACACAAATGTCATTTCTCTATTTTAAAGCTTTTTCCTATTTTTGTCACCCCAAGACCAATTCCTTGCACCCCTAAATTATTCTTTTATCTGCTAACTCATTTCCCTACATATTGATAAAATATAATGAGTCATTGTTCAGAGAATCTAGTAAGTTCTCAGTAATTGGACATTTTGTTCCGTAATGCTGTGGGTAGTAGGCTTCATTAATTCCTGTTTCTTTAATGAGAACAAAATCAATCAGGAACTCCCAGGGTTTATGAAAATTAGGACAAAACATCAAAAACCTAAAAAGCTTCCCATCACAAACCAACTGTTTGGGATTGTGATGTCTTTATTATATTCAGTCTCTAAAACATTTTTTATCCAGACTTTCTGTCTAACCATAACGATGCAGACAGAGTCATACCACGTGTTCATCGCTCACACTGTTTAAGTAAATATGAAATCATTTTCTCTAAGATCCACTTAGATCAAAAACATATGCTACTGATTTAAATCCATTGCCTAAAAATGGACAAAACACAGGGCCAATAGGAATGAACAAAGGTTGTGTTTGTTGTACCAACAGAATACTTTAAAAAACTTCACATCAAATCCAAATGAGTAAACTCACATAAGCAATTATTACTAAACCCAAGAATCAGTGTTTATGGGTCCTGTTGGTGGCTGTTTTATTACTCAGACTATAAATAAAGAAGCATCTCCAAACAAAACGGGTTTATTTTGGGGCAAATTTCAAAAGGCATTCAGATGGACTCACGTGTGTCTCATGGCCCTCTCTTAAGTTGTACGTGAGGTCCTGCTGGATGTCCTGGACAAAGTGGTGAGAGTACTCGGGGTAAAGGTCCAACACCTCGTAGAGGCCTTTCAGGTTGATACACTGCAGGTCACAGTAGGTCAGGGCTTTCACATCTGCATTGGTCTTTATCACTCGGTTATCTAAGGACAGGTTCGCACCAATCAGGTCACCTTTACCTACACAGAGAAGGAGAGATAGAAAGTGGGTCAGAAATGATGTTGACTCTGTAGTTTCTAGTGCAGACACTCATGGTTGGTGTGTTTGAGAGAATACTCTGAAGAGTTTAAGAGGAAAACGCTGAAGCACCATGAAGACCAGTCTTGACCAAAGCCTCATGTCACCATGAGCTTATAGCTGCAACCCCACATGAATGGTCTCCAGAAGCTTTAATGAACTTATAGTAACGCTCACCTTTTCCCTTTGATCCAAGTTTCACAAAATACTGGAAAGAGAATTAATCAGGAAAAAAGACTCTTAGCAGAATATCAGGCCCTGTCCCAATACTCGCACTTCCATCCTTGTGCCCCTCAATTGCATGTTCCTGCGGAGGTGCGCAAGTGCTTAGGGTGTCCCCATTCTCTTGGGTGGACACTCCAGACCTTGTCCCCGCCCTCTTTTCCACCCTCGCTACACACTTTGCAGACTTGCGGACCGATGCGGACTTCGGCGAAGGGTATTATTACCCATAATTCCAAGTGCACTTCATAGAAGACTGTAGGGTGGAAGAGTGAGTATTGGGACAGGGCCTCAGTCTATCCTGATGTTTTTCTTGGAGAGAAGTGGCTAATTTTCTGCCTTTCTTGACAACAGGTCAACTTCCAAAAACGGAAATGGGGTTTTTGGGGATTACATTCATTCTCATGGCAAAAAGGGACTTTGTAATTAATTGTAATTCATCTGATCACTCTTTGTAACATTCTGGAGTTTATGCAAATTGCCATTGTATTCAAAAGCTGAGACAGGAAACTTTGTGACACATATTATTTTTGCCATTCTCAAAAATTTCCCACAGCTATTGTTAAATGTAAAACTTACAGGAAGAATAGAACTAGACTTTAATGAAACAGAAATGAACCAATAATCAGAAACTGAGTTATAGCAGGGGCAGAAATCAAAGCTAGCAAAAATATAACCAATAGAAGAGATGTGTAGAAGAATAAAACTGTCCAACATACACAAAAAATCAATAACCAATGTGAAACACAAATAATGATTCTAGATCAGAAAACGTGTATAAGAAGAAGACAAACTCCAACCATACTTTATAAATCAGCAGGATTAGAATGAGACAACTGAGTCATCTGTCGTTTGGGTAACTAATTCCAGAAAAATAAATCAAAAGACATTAAAACTTTTACTCTAAAATGTTCTCTGAAGATACACAGAATGGGGACACGGAGACAGGAAGTAGTCAAAATTAGACATTAAATTACGCCAGAGACAGGATTAACCACAGAGGAAGAAATCAACCCAAACTAAACGACAATAAAAAGTCACCAATAAATATCCCAGTTTGAGTGAAGTGTCTGTGGCAGCTGTTTCTGTGCAAATTGAGTGAAGCTAAGTACCCCGTTGGTGTTAATGTCCCATAAGAAATGATAAAAGATTCATTATGGTCATTGTGAGCTGTGAGCGCTGCAGCTGATGGAGCGGAAGTCGTGACTGTCTGTCTCTCTGTCTGTCCTCCTGTCTGTCTCTCACTCCTGATTCAGCTGCTAAATAACTTTGTCCTGATTAATTACATGATTTAGTGTTGCTCCTTCTTGATGTACACTTTCTTTTCCTTTTCAGAATGTTGCTTCTTGCCATTCAGTCTTTCTCTGTCTTCCTTTACTTCCATCTTCCCTCTTTTTTTATTGTTCTTTGGTTTGTTCCTTCTTTTAATACTTTATTTTGTTCGCTTTGATTCACTCATTCCATCACTTCTTTGTTGGCTTGATGTTCAGGTGACCCATCCTTCCATTTTTCTACCATTTTTACAATTGTTTTTTGGAATTTGGAATTTTTTGGAAAAACAATTTTGTTTTTTCTTGTTTTATTTGTTTCTTTCATTCACTCATCAGCCTTTTATCTATTCATTCCTTCAATCTTCTTTCCTCCGTTCTATTTTCAATTTTTCTTTCCTCTTTTCTTTCCATTTCCTTCCTTCTATCTTAGTTTTCTTCCTTCCTTCCCTCCATTTTTCTTTCATTGCCTTTCTCTTTTCTTCCTTGCCTCCTTCTTTACCTTTAAAAATCTCGCCCCTCTCTTGCCACCTCATAAATATTTCTCTAGATCCGCCACTGCTTCCGTGATCTCCTTTCTAAATTTTTCGTCCTTCTATCCATATTTCCTCTCTTTGTCCTTCCTACCTGTTTATTCATCCTTCCTTCCCTGCCCATATGGACTTCAGATCTCTCATTTCATTCCATCTCTATTTCTTTCCGTTCTCCCGTCTCCAAAATTCTTCATATTTTCTCACATCAGAGCAGAAGTCATTTTTTTCTTATTACCTCCAGTCATCATTTTAAAATATGTCTCTCTTCTTTTTACTATTCCTTATAAGAGACACCTTTTTCACTTTTCTCTACATCCATTTAATCTGCCGTATTGATCTGTAGCAACAAACTTATGTTAAGACAAAGAACAAGAAGCAGTGTGTGCATGTGTGTGTGCACATTGCTAGCACACACAAAGGAAACATGGGGAGAAGTTTCTTGTCCTTCAGTGAAACACTCAGTGTCGGGCCAACCTTCTGCACAATCAGCAGGCAGAGAGACAAACCTGTATCTGTCAAGTGCACACACACACACACACACACACACACATGCACACACACCACTTTGTGCACCAGTAAAAACTTCTAACTGCTTGATTCACACATAATATCCAAACACAGGCACCGCGAGGATGCAGGTGCTGAGACAAACAACAGTCTCAAACACAAAAGCTCAAAACAAACAACAAAAACTGAAGAACTGTGACACAGAGAGACTAACAAGAAGTCAGGAGATAAAGTGATGGAGGGCTGAGTTGTGGCATGCACACTGCTGCCAGATTGTCCTGTATGTCTGCATCATGAAGGTCAGAGAGTAAGAACCATTAATGTCACTCAGGACAAGAGGCTGTGCTGCTCAGCAGATGTTTTCCTGGTCGGGAATCCAGAGTTGGAGGAAGCATCTTGTTTCACATTTGTTTTGCATGCAGGGATGAAACATGTGGACCTTTTATCAGTGTCCTCAAAACTTTTTATTTCTTTTTGGGACCAGGACATTATCTGTGGTAAACATTTGTGTAAAATTCCAAACAAACAAGCTGTCTATTTGACATTTTTTAAGTCAGCAGTCTTCCTCGTGATTACTGACTCAGACGAGACCAGGACACTGAATTCTGGGTTTTTGTTGTCTGTAAGCCATAAACATCAAAATTACAAGAAATAAAGGCTTGAAATACTTCAGTATGTAAGGAACATATTTAAAATATGAGTTTCACTTTTTGAAAGGAGTAAAAAAAAGTATAACTATAATAAGAAACGTTTTTGTGATAATCTAATTTATTGAGGTGCTCCTGCACACACACATCTTCTGCTCTTTGGTGGAGAATCTACAGGTGGAATGGGTCAATTTCATCTCTTTATTCCTGTTATATTGTTGTATAATTACATAATAATAAAGAAGGCAATTATAAAGTTGCTATATTACTATTAGCCCATAATTAGTACAGTTTTGAAAACTAGATCCTGAAAACACTCATGTCATATTTCAGGCATTTAAAGGGTAAAAACTGTATAACATCCATGTACTCCTCCATTAATTAGACCAAAATCATTTGTGAACATGACATATTGGGATGATCCAAATATAAACCGTTCAAATGGATCTATTATTTGTTGTATTGTTTCTATTGTGGAACACACTGATGCCAGCTGGAAGGTGGTTCTTTGCTGGGCTGCAAATAAAAATTGAATAAATTTGGCCATATGTGCCAAATAATCACGTACAGAATACTTTAAAAAACCTCACATCAAATCCAAATGAGTAAACTCACATAAGCAATTATTACTAAACCAACAGAATAATCACGTAGTGATGCACATTTCCAAGGAACAATCTCTTCACATGCTCTACTGTACACTTAGTTTACTTTATTTAAGTTATTGTGCTGAGGTGTGTACGTTCCAGAAATGAGTAACGAGGATAATAAATCATGTCGAGTTTCTAGAACACACTAATTTTTATTTCTGGGCTGACATATATTAAAGTTTCTGGATCTCATATAATACAAAACTGGACAAATATTGATTAGGCAAGATGTAACCTGCTTCCTGAAAGTATACAGAATATGTTTACAGACAGAGACGGGTGTTGTTATTTTAGAGGACGGTTTAGTTTCAAACTTTTTAGAATACGAACAACAAGGGAAATGTTTCTATTTCTATTTGGGGTAAAACTATCAAATACACTTCCAGTTCAACTAAAAGGGTGTCCAAACATTTTCTAGTTTAAAAAGGCTTTCAACAAATTGCCTTCAACAACTACCGTAATTTGTCCTAATTTGGTTGGATATGTTCATCAGATCAGTGTGTGTATATAATACTACATATTGGTGATATAATAAATCACCATTCATTAATGGTGAAATAAATGTTAGTATGTTATGCTGGTAGTTCTGTATGTCCAAAATACATATGTATCTAAACAGTGATTATTTTTATGTATTATGTTGGTAAATGATATCAGTTACTGACCCAGGAGGTTAAGGTTGGATCACATAGGTTTAAACTTTCTCCTACTCATTTTCAGATGCTGAATTATAATTCTTTTGAAAATCTAGTTTGTCTTTTGCCCTCTAAATTTATTATTATTTTATTAATATTATGATGACATGCTATGTTTTACATTGTTTTACTTTGTTTTACTAATTGAAATACTGTCTTCGTACCTTAATATACAAAATAAAACAAAACAAAAACAAAGCTAATCTAAGATAGCTAAACTAAAGGTAATGCTAAACGAATCTAGTCTAATACAAGCTAAGCTAAAATAAACCAAGCTAAGATCAAATTGAACTAAGCTAAGCTAAATTAAGATATGCTAATGTAAGCTAAATAAACTAAACTAAAATAAGCTAAACTAAATTAAGCTAAGCTGAACTAAATTGAACTAAGCTAAGCTAATCTAATCTAAGGTAAGCTAATCTAAATTAAACTAAGCTAAACTCAGGTAAGGTCAGCTATTAAACTAAGGTAAGGTAAGCTAAGCTAGGCTAAGCTAAACTAAACTGAACAAAACTAGCTATGTTCTATAACAGTTCCTTTTTTATCACATGTAATTTCTAAACTGTGAACTTTACGTTAACAAAATGAGTTGCTCAAAGTTTGCTGCTGTTAGTTTTATATAACAGATTTTCTTCCATCTTTGACATACCCAGGATGGCCAAAACCATTCCATCTTTCAGCACCTCCATGGACCCCGAGCAGACAAAGAAGATGGCCTGGAGTGCATCACCCTGTCGAAGGAGGTATTCCCCAGGGGTGCAGAAGGAGGTCTTAATGTGCAGCGACAGGGAGCGCAGACATCCGCGACTTGCAGAGGCAAACAAAGACAGCTCCAGGATCTCCTTGTTGAGATGCATGGTGATGTCGGAACGCAGCTCATCTGGAAAGTCCTTCAATAGCTGTGAAGGTAGATGGAGAGCGGAAAACAGAGAAAGGAGGAGAGAGTGCGTGAAGCATGACAACCATTCTGTTACCTGGTAATTGAATTTTCAGCCCCCACTGTTTTGCCTCCTTTAAACACAATTTATATGGTTCTTAAATACACATACGTGGAGCTACCTTGTCACAGCTTTAAAAAAGTGATTACTTTGAACATCTGTCATTAGTTTATATGTTGCCCCTTTCGTGCACGTAGATGTGCTCAATGAGTCATCAGAGCTGGACTGACTGTAATCAATCAGCCCATCTATAATTCATCTGCCTGGGATTCATCATCACTCCATCTAAGCCTTGGTCAGGATTCTGACAGCTGTCTCACAGGCATGCACAGCCCAAAGGGACAAGTCACTACTAGACAAGTGACAGGTTTCCCTCGGCTTCTCAGGGAAATGTGTTGTTTATTGCTTCTGTGGTGGTGAATTCTCCCAAAAAAAAAAAAAAAACCCCATTTGCAAAACCAACTTGGTACTTATCTCAAATTTTATGTCTATCTGTGTTTGTGGTGGGACAAAAAACTAAAGCTAACAGGCAGGAAGAGGAGAGGAGAGGGCAGCCACAAAGAAAACAGCAGAAATCAAGAAGAGATTCTATAATCTGGCAATTTTACAGGATGAGAAATTAGCTAAATATTTGGTGATCAGTAAACTGAACCCTGGTGTAAAGGTTAAAACAGAAAGCACAAAGAACAAGCCCTACTAAATTATACAGAAAACCACTTAAACTAAATCAGGTTCTAACTAGGGATGTCCAGATCCGATCACGTGATCGGAAATCGGCTCCGATCACGTGATTTTGGACTCGATCGGTATCGGACGTCACCTCCCGATCTTGACTCGGGTTTCCTCTACATGCGCACCGCCCCGCCAAAATAAAAGCCGCTACGCCTTCAGAAGGAAGTTTGGGTTTTTAAATATATGTTAAACAATCTAAAGCACATGGGATTTATATATAGTCTATATTTGTGCACTTATATTAACCATAATCAGAGTTTGAATCAGTTTCCGCCGGTCCAGGAGGAGGGAGGGGCCGGGAGACACGCAGCTTATGGAGCAGCGACCGGGTTCGCCGTTCACTCCACACCCGCCGCCAGGATTCGTCCTCCCCCTGAACGGAAAACAAGCACCGACGGGAGTGCTCGGTCTGGAGGAGGCGGCGAGGCCAGCGTGGAGCGAGTCATACCCGCGCTAACTCGTTCCCCCTACGCTGCGTCTCCCTCCTGCCTCAGGAGGAGATTCTGCTCCGTGCGCAGCACAACACCCGCCCTCCGTCGGGAAATAAATTGAGCGATGTTAAGATTTTTAAAAAGCGCTTTCTGAGGAGGAGTTTCCTGATTAAATGTCGCTCAAAAAGGCAAACACTGACGGATTTCTCCAAATAGTCTAATTAAGAAGGTGTTCAGAGCTGCTGTAGTCAGAGGATAAAGCAGGAGGAGTGAAGGAGGAGCTGATGACTTAAGAAATGATCGGGTCATTGTCAGTAAACAAGTTTGTTCTTTCTGGGCAAAAAATAGAGCAGAGTGTTAAAATAATGTTGACATTTTTTCTGCACCTGAACAGCTGTAGGAAAAAAAGATTTTCCTCAAAAAGTTACTTTAACCACAAACTAATGTTGTGCACAGAGAATATATGTTTAAGTATTTAAACATATATGGATATGATAGAGTATACAGATGGATGGATTTATGTCTGCAGCATGACATCATTTTGTTACTTGTTTGTTTTTATTAGTTAAACATCAGCAAAGTAGAACACAGAAGCAGCTTGAAGCAGAAAGTGTGAGTATGTCTGTGTCTGGAGGCTTTATAAAGTTGATCACAACAACATATTAAAAAGATCGGATCGGGACTCGGGATCGGCAGATCTTCAAAATCTAATGACTCAGACTCGGACTCGAGGGCCAAAAAACCTGATCGGGACATCCCTAGTTCTAACCATACATTATTTAGTCTCCTGTACTTAAACCGAAGTGCTAAGACCTTATTGAAAATGTAATAAAAAATTACACCTTTAATACCCATGCATGCAAGAAAAATGATGTCTTTCTGAAGGGAATTTGTGTAGATCACATTGTCACAGTTATGATGAGCTCAAATGTGGCTGATATGTGAGAACCATGTTACCTCTCAGATAAAATATTGATCCAGATGTGTCATGCAAGCAATTTCCATAAGTGGGCTCTTTATTCCACCAATAAAACGATCAAAATGCATCAGAAAAACAAAATGTGAGGTCTTATTGATGAGGTCGTTTTGGGGTCTTGTGTTTAATTTGTTCCTTAGCATGTCAGGTGCCACCAAACTGGCTCAAAATCAGGTGATTTTCTCAGCTATTCCAGAATATTCCAGGCTGTTGAATCAATAATGCAACTATTTATGATCCCTTATTTCCTAAATCTTGTCAGATCTAAAAGTATATTTTAAGATTTTGTTTCAGCCCATATTGCCTATATTGTACGTTCACTCCATGTATTAAAGGGTGCCTCAATTTTTTGCGCTAAAAGAGTTAGAGGGCAAAGTGTCAGAGCTATCTGACTCTTCAAACTGAGGCTTTGTTTTCCAAAACAATCTTTTCAGTCTTTGTTTCTTGAAAGATACTCATAAACACTGAGCCTCAGAAAACTCTTCATCCACACCAAAACACCAAAAACAACCTGAAACGCTGCAGTAACTATGCCAGGCCTGTATGTGTCACTGTCACGCTGCAACAAAAACACACCAAGGACAGATTACAGCATGGACAGTTCTAATTTTAGTTTATTTCCAGGCAAGACATTGGGTTTGGCAGATTTCTAGGTGAAATCTACTTCACCTACTTTTTTGGAGCTCCTAAAATAATATTTCCATGTGGATGCAAAGTTGAAATGAATAATAAAACACGTGTATTCACAAAAGATGGACAGACAGAAATGGGATCCAGGCCTTCTGTATCTGTTTTTAAACAGTAACATGTCCCATGGAGAAATGAGATTGTTTCTATTTTGTACCTCATTGCAGTCGATGCCGTTGTTGACCGACCAGGTTGTCTGAAAGTACTCCAACATCCTCTGCTTGAGGCTCTGAGGCAGGTGATGGACCCGTATGAAGTCCTTGAGGTCTTTGGTCCTGGTGTGGTACTGAGACCAGCGGGAGTACATCCTCTGGATAATGGCTGTCACGTTACCAAAGACCAAGGCATGCATCAGAGCTGCAGGGAACATGAGAAAAACAGGAAGGGACAATGGGAAGTCAGACAGGTGACGGGGAAGAGGCACAGCTGAAATGTGGAGAAACATTTTGATTTGACTCTAGGATTTTAAGAGAAAGATCCAAATAAGAAAACCGTTTTAATTCAATTTCAACCTCGGGGAGGGGGGGGGGAGATGAATAGATGTTTCTTTTTTTTATCCTAATGCAATCTTGACTGATCTAACAGGGAAGATGGGAACAACAGGGGTGTTAGTAACTGCTAGAAATGATTTAACATGTAGGATGATAGAATTAGCACTCATCTGCTCAACTACATCAAAGAAAACGTCAAGGAGTGTGCTGAATGAGCCAAACAAGGGTATACCGTCAATCTTCACCTCAACTTGTTTCCTGAGATAAAATAAAATGACAAAACAGTTACATTTATATTGTAGCACTGCTCTTTCTTGACAGGAACATCTGTGCCAAGCCTGACAGGATCTGATTTGACTGGCGTATTCTCCTAATCTCATTGAGTCTTATGTTGCACCACTGCTGTGTCACACAACCAGATGGAAGAAGGATGGGTCTGGTTGAATAGTCTTTCTTGTTTAGTAAGGTTTACCTCTGAATTAAATTACTTGAATGTATCTAAGACCCCCGTTTAACTGGATTTCTACCCTGCTGTGCTCTACATCACCTCCACCACCTGCTATGCTTCCAGCACTCACCAAACACATTTTTTCTGCTACTTTCTGGACCCTCATCACTCAATGCCAACAGCAGATTCACACAATTATCCTACAATGTATATTCAAGGTTGCACCACAGCTCAGGTCTAGATGACCCTCTTGAACTGTGTGAGCTAGAACACCCTCCATCCTCAGGGGACCTCCATGTTTTAGATGCTTCCCTGCTTCAATACACCAGGTTGAATCGGTCCAAACAGAAGTTGAGGACATGCTAAAGAGATATCTCAACCAGAGAAAACAGCTACAACTATTAGGACAGTTACCCCGAGGACCTGATCCTACAAGATCAAGCCACAAAAACACAACACCACCTACAGCAAGCTCTGCTGTTGTGTGTGAGCGTCATACGATGCCACCTCCATAAGATGTTGGTGCCTTTTCTCAAAACCCTTCATGATCAATCAGGCTTCATCATGAGAGAGCTCACTGCAGCCTTAATAAACACCGAAAGACCCCACTAATCAGATTTATTCACCAAGAGTGTACAACAGACAAGCTGTTGTAAAACCATGCTCTGATTGATATTTTATGTCATAGCAACATGGGGGGATGGAGTTTAAAGCTTCAGAGTCTGGACATGCAAAGAGAAGAACCTTTTGATTACATTTAAATCACCCCCACCCTCTCTCTCTTTCACTTATCACACCATGGTGCACCTCTACAGGACAGCCACCACCAGAATGTACAACCCCTCATCTGACAGCTCAAACGCAACTATTAACATTTTTAATATTTCTCTAATAGTTTCACATTGAGCCAATGGTTATTACTGAGCTAACTGGTAATTTTCTATTTTCCGTTATAATTGTTCTCTGTTTTAAGATCGTATTTTAATTAAATTGAACTTTTATACTTGTAATCAAGAGCTGTTGCTAAGCATTTTTTTGCCTTGGTGATTAATAAAGTATATTTGAATTTAACTTATTATTTATGGGAAACATTAAAAGATTCTTTAATTTTAAAAAAGACACAATTTTGTCCCCAGAAAAATCTTAAAAAATAAAAACTTTTAAGAGAAACTCAGTTATTCTTTGAGCGATCTGACATGATTTTGGGGGGGAAAGCTGAACTGATATGAGCAGTTTAGTGTGTTACTTTAGATTTTTGCAGTTTTGTGGATTATAAATTGTTTACCAATATATATATTTATAAAATTACGAAATACATAATTTATCATCTGTGAAATAACAGTTAAAATGCAATACTCTTTTAAAAAATACTGTTCAAAAATATACATTTCATTAGACATATTGATACATTTCTTTGATTCTTTAAAACATTTTTTTGATGTTTTTCAATGAGAAAATAGCTCAGCTGTAGAAGTGAAAATGTTTTTGCTATTTTACCCTTTAGTTAATGAGTGCTGGTGCTTCCAACAGGCTCAATTAAAACTAGAAAACGTTGTTTACAGCAGCAGCTTTAGGAACTATTTGTGCTTCGTGTTGCCGTCAAAAGATAATAGTTCATTAGAAAATCAAAGTAAAATTTGTTTTTATTTTGATAAATGGAATAAAAAAGAACTTCCTTATTAGCTCTGCTGAGGAAAGACTCTGTTCTTAAACTGGGTTCATTAAAATTATGCTCTGCAATAAAAATATGGTCAGGTGCTGTGGTGCATTGCATGTTACCCCATAAGGAGTGTGTGTAGGAGAAAGTTGTGTGTGTGTGTGTGTGTGTGTGTGTGTGTGTGTGTGTGTGTGTGTGTGTGTGTGTGTGTGTGTGTGTGTGTGTGTGTGTGTGTGTGTGTGTGTGTGTGTGTGTGTGTGTGTGTGTGTGTGTGCCTGCTGCTGCCCTTGGGCAACAGGGGACATTTAGCATTTAGCTGAACTAGAGCAGAGGTCGTCCATAGGGAAAACCCTGACTTCTGTTCATCCCCCCAAAACCCAAACTTACCAGAACTATCAGGTTTAAACTGGTCATACGATGTCATAAAGTCCATAACTGCATTATAATGAGATACATAAAGGAACAGGGTACAAAATCTAATACATTTTAGGTATTTATTTTAAGATAAACAAGCAGGTTTTCATCATAACTCTTTATGGTGACGTCTAATTAGCATTACTGCAGGGCTCAAATTGTGTCTCAGATGTAAGAGTCCGTTGTATACCTCCTATGAGCATGATGCACACAGAGAAGATCTTCTCAGCATCGGTGTTGGCGGACACGTTTCCGAAGCCCACGCTGGTGAGGCTGCTGAGGGTGAAGTAGAGTGAAGCGATGTAGACACTGCGGATGGACGGACCGTTCCCCGTCCCGTTCATTTCTCCCATCGCATAATACGGCGACTCCAGACGCTTCCCCAACTCATGGAGCCATCCTGTTTTTAAGAAGCTAATATGAGCCGTCAGAGGACAATATGCAGGTACATGAAGTAAAACAGAATGACTTATTTGTCCCATTAAGTTCAGTATGTTTTCTTTTTTTAAATAAACACAGGTTCTTTTGTTCCAGACATGTAAAGAACAAAGACATTTTTGCCTCGACTGTCGCCTGCAGTCCTCCTCAGAAGTGTAACCAGGTGTTGGTGATAAATAATCAGACTGGGATAATGAGAGGATCATAAAACAGAAAGTAACTGATATGCTGGATCATAGAGGTCATCCATCGAGATCAGGAAACGAGTCTATTGCACAACCGTGTGGGACGAGGGGCCTACCAGCTCTCACATACCTGGTATTCTCACCTCTGGAGACTATCTGACAGTGGTGGGCGTGGCCAACCTGGCAGACCTGACAGGTCGCAATGGTTGGTCACTCCCATATGGAGAAACAGCTGATGAAGACCGACACCTGGTCTGAGGAAGAAACATGTCAAGGTGATAAATCCTTTATTTTTTAAGTCTGAACAAAAGAAGCCGATTAGAGTGACTGACTGATCTGATGCTTTATTCCAGTTTGGACTGGGATTGAGGATCTACGAAGTGAAGCTGAATGTGGATCCAGATCAACCGGGCAGTGTAGTTTTGTTCCTGAGATCGGGAACATTTACCACACATTCATCTGACACCCAGAACAACAGATCCAACTCCAGGAGCAGAGCAGATGTTTGAGAACCAGAGCTCATCCGAGGTCAGTTCAGTGTGGAGACGCACAGTCGATCCCACGAGACTCTCCGGCTGACACTGATGAATGGTAATTGGACGGAAACACCTCATACCTGCTCGACTTCAACACTCGCTTCAGCATCAGAGGAAAATAATTAGGATATAACACATTAATCCTGCCTCGTGCGCGGACTCGCTATGCAATGACACTGAGAGGCAGTAATTGGTGAAGAGAAATCTCCAAATGCTGGCCTGCAACCAGTTATGAAGATGCAGGAATAAGGTAATTACAAGAATTGCAGCACATAAATACTGACTGGAGATGAGCGCAGTGGACCTCATTATGTGACCGACCCAGAGGCTGAGGGGGAAGCCATGAGGGTCCGTCATTACTAATGAAAAACAGTCAAGAAATTCACAATGTACAGAACGTGTTGCACACGTTTCCAAAATTCTTTAGACTTTTAAAAACTGGGGATGTAACACTTCATTTAGCAGCTAAATGCAGAGTTTATTTATATTTATGTGGCAGAATAATCAGAGGGGATAACTGAACTTCTTTATGCCTTTTAACCATATCTAAAGGCTCAAAATGATCCTTTAGACTAGAGTGTTAAGTGGTTTTCTGTGGCCAGGTTATGAACAATTTACATTTTACCTGAAACAGAGCTCTTTGAACAACCTCAGTTTGGAGAACTAGAGATCAATTCAGACTGGATTGACAAGCTAATGGCTAGTCAGAGCAGCAATAATTTAAAGCAACTTTAATCTGCAGTAGAAGCAGCTGTTCTTAATGTTGTTAATGTTCAATGTATTGAAAAGGAATCTGATCCTTCCTGAATAAAATAACTTATTCTTCATTATTTACTGGTTCTAATGGCATACCTTTATATTTTGTTGCTGTTGGGCTAAAATCTTGTATCTCCATCTTTCCTCATTTTTATATTTTCACATACACTAGCTGGCCACTTTATTGGGTACACCTGTCCAACTGCTCATTAACGCAAATGACTAATCAGCCAAACACATGGTGGCAAATCAATGCATTTAGGCATGTAGACGTGGTCAAGACGATTGTCTGCAGTTCAAACCAGCTTCAGGATGAGGAAGAAAGGTGATTTAAGTGACTTTGAACGTGGCGTGGTTGTTGGTGCCAGACGGGCTGGTCTGAGTATTTCAGAAACTGCTGATCTTCTGGGATTGTCACACACAACCATCTCTAGGGTTTACAGAGAATGGTCTGAAAAAGGGAAAACATCCAGTGAGTGTCAGTTCTGTGGGCGAAAATGCCTTGTTGATGCCAGAGGTCAGAGGAGAATGGCCAGACTGGTTTGACCTGATAGAAAGGCAGTAACTCAAATAACCACTCGTTACAACCAAGGTGTGCAGAAGAGCATCTCTGAATGCACAACACATCAAACCTTGAGGTCAGGTTAGAACAGGAAACTGAGGCTACAATTTTCACAGGTCCAGCAAAACTGGGCAACAGAAGGTTGGAAAAATGCTGCCTGGTCTGATGAGTCTCGATTTCTGCTGCCACACTCGGATGGTAGGGTCAGAATTTGGAGTCAACAACATGAAAGCATGGATCCATCCTGACTTGTATTAACAGTTCAGGCTGCTGGTGGTGGTGGTTTAACTGTGTGATGCTATCATGTCAATATGGACCAAAATCTCTGAGGAATGTTTACCTTGTTGAATCTAGGGTTAAGGCAGTTCTGAAGGCAAAAGGGTCCAACCCGGTACTAGCAAGGTGTACCCAATAAAGTGGCCGGCCCTACTGGTTATCGTTCACATTTATTGACAGTTTATGTAGGAACGTTTTGAAGAAAAAAGAGCTCCCTGAGACCTCCCTGGGTTTGTTATTTGTAAAATAAAATGCTTTTTAAAATTTCCTAAAAAGGTGCACATTTGGAAATACACGATTTAAGAGTCTTGAGCCACATGATACAAGACAAATTATTATTTATTGTTTCTCTTATTAATCTTCTAGAAGTTATTTGCTATGAATCTATCTGTTGCAATGCCAAAAACATCAAATAAATTCTAGTTTAAATGAAGGCAGTGCCATTAAAGCACCAACCTGCTGCTTTAGAACAATTTCCAGCTTTACCCCCTGCTCTGCTGAAAGGAATGAGCATGGAGCCTAAAAGAAATCACTTCTGTTTTATTGTAAAATGAGTCTCTTCAGTGGTCTTAGATGTTCCTCAGTGCTCACCGATATCCCAGCTGTAGGCGTTGGACTCCATCTCCATCTTCCCGATAATGTACCAGATGCAGGCCATCCAGTGGGCCAGAAGGGCGAACATGGACATGAGCAGGGTCAGAACCACGGTGCTGTGCTGCGAGTAGCGGTCCATCTTCTGCAGGAGCCTCAGCAAACGAAGCAGACGGACCGTCTTCAACAGATGCACCACAGACACCTGGAGAAAACACACAATTTATCATCACAATACATATCAAATTACAGTTGATTTTGATTGATTAATTCATTCTTTTTTTTCACAAATAAAGTTTTGTCCTAAATAGAGCTCGTTAAAAATATAATACAGTTAATAATTTAATAAAATAAGGAGGACAGAACTTTAAAAAACTGTTTAAATGAAAACACTGGAGAAATAGAATCTGACTTCTACTGTATAAACAGGGTGCACACAATTTTTCCGTCAAGGTACTCAAGGGAGAACATGGTGCTGGTGTTTGGTACGCACCACATCTCCGTGGGTTTGGGGAGGGGGTAGCGTGTGTGTGTGTGTCACCAGTGCTGCATGTGTGTTGGAGGTGCTGCGAGTATGCGTGTCAGAGGTCCTGCGTGCATGTGTGTCTACTATTCAGAGGCCATATGAGCACCCATTAGCTGTGCAGCAACAGGATGTGAAGCTCGTCAGATCACAGGCTGCGAAGAAAAGTCTGCAAAGGTGTGTTAGGGCAGTAGGTCTTGGTATCATGTGAGCATGCGTACTGAGTTATGTGCACCCCTGGTTATAAAGAGAGCTTCATGCAGGAGCAGATTCCAGAACTTCTGCTCTGAGTTTTGCTTTTCAAACAAGAAATCCTTATAGAATGTAACAAACTATTTTTAGGGTTTTTTACAAATAAAACACTGTGGAGGTCTTTGAGTTTAAAGATGAAAAAAGGTTCATATTGGTCAGAATCACTGCAGTTTGGGGGCTGTTCCTCCATCCAGCCTGCCTGCTCTGCTCTCACACATCATGCATCCAACAAGGTGTCATCTGCAAGCTTCTCCTAGTCGTAGTCCACCTTCCTCCTCAAAGAACTAGGCCAGCCACTTCCTGTTTCCTCAACTCACTGAGAACCTCCTGGCTTCCATTAAAACAATCCATCTCCACAAGACTTAAATCAGTGTCATAGCCTAAATTCCATAAAGATGATGAAATTACAGTAAACTGATATCATATGATCAGGACAGTTAGCCTTTAAAAGAACTAGATTGATTATTTTTTGTCATTTTTAATAAGGACCTATTTATCAAACCAACATATCACAAACTGAGACGAGGTACAGAAACTCTTTTGCCTCCTCAAACATTAAATAGTTCTCAAATTCTATGTCTTCCTATAATTAGAACGTGGCAAACACTTATAAACATGTCCACGGTGTGATCTTTATGATGCTTTACTGATGAAGGACTCTTCAGTATAAATATATCAATTAGAACAATCAACTTTACATACAGGAGTGCTTTTGTTGGTTTCTATCATTTAATCAGAATATTTATCTGTGCTCCTCTGCTACTGCCTTTCTTTAGACAAAGCTCTAAGCCTTTTTATAATGTACACAGAAATTGTTCAGTTCCATTTTCCCTCTTTCCTCCTGTCAGATGAATACAGACCTTTGTGCATTTGCTCCTCCAATCCATACAGCTAGCTCGTTTGTTCAGACCCTTAAATGTGATCTATAGGGATAAACTACCACCCACACAGGTAGCACTTCTTACAAAGAACTTAAACCTTATAGGACATGATTTTAGGTGGAGGTTAGAGCTCTTTAAACCATGATATAATGACATTTTAAAAAGTAGCACAATGAGTTTAATGCAGTTTCATCACTTCCTGTTTGAGTTCATGCAATTACATTCCTGGATTAGTGTTAGAACTGAGCCCAGTGAGAGCCAGGTGTTCAAACAAAATATAGGTTGAGGGGAATCTGTTCCCTCAGCTTAGTCAATCTGTGCACACGGATTTTCAATCCATCCGGTGTTGTGTTGACTTCTGCTTCCCAAATCTACCTCCAACAGCTCCACTCTAAAAATGGATTTCCATCACCTTGATGTTTATTTCTTCCACTAACTGATCTCCACAGGTTAAAAGTAACTGATTGAAAAAAAAAGAAAAACCACAGATGAGTTTGGCTTGGGTTACCCACTGCTGGCACAAGCCATCAATTCTTTCAAAGTAATGCTGTTTTGAGAAAAAAATGTTTGCAACAAGCTATGACAGTCAGTGAATGTCCTGCTGCAGGCTTGCTATCAGGGCCAATAAAATGGATAATTAACTAGCTAACGTCAGCTTGTCAGGCTGATCATTTAAAAAGGAGAAAATGACATAAAGGAGGCCAGAATCTTTGAATAAATCTATGAGTAGAAAGTCTTGATCAGAGCTACTCCTTCACATGTCTCCAGTTTGCTTTGTGGTGGTTTTTGCACACTCTTGCTGTTAGAAATAGAGGACTGGTGCAGTATGAGGGGTAATGAAGCCTCCTACAGAGCCCTAGGGAGAAGCTCCATCTCCTCTCCACCATCTATCACCACCCTGCATCCCACCTATGGAGTGAGCAGACTGTGCCACGTCCCATTCTCCTCCTGCAGCCCAAACAGTAAGCAGTATAATGTTCCCAGCATGTATCTTCTGCCCATTTCTCCTTCCGCTTCTCCTTCTGTCACTCCCATCACACTTTCGCCACTCACGTTCCCATTTGCTCTGCTCATCAGGTGTGAAATTTACATCTAGCTACCTGATTGCGTCCTTTCCGACAGCTTTTTAAGGCAGCATTTGTGTTCAGGAGACTATAACTCTACAGAAATGCTCATTATTTCTCCCCCTGCAGCCATGCCTTCAGCCCTACGAGTGTATCGCAACAGCATGATGGGTCAAGTTTATTTTTATTTATTTTAATGTTGCAGCTGTGTGGGGTTAATAAGCATGAATATTACTGCTCTCCAATAAACTAACAAGACACAGAGGCCCAGAGAATCTAACAACAGCAGCTTTAACTGTGAGATTTAATAGGACTGGTGACATCTTGTGTTTGCATGACTGATATCAGTCATCATGGGTTGTTTCTTCTAATGTTTGAATATCTTGCAAAGTTGTGATCATAAGAAAACTTCCATGTGAAATATGGGGGGGGAAATGCATTTAGTCATTTAGTAAACTGTGATTTTAACTAATCTACACCACTTTTATTGCCTTACACCAACCAGAATGTCACCTGTAATGACATTCCTCCTAATGCAAAAAGATGCTGCCCGATAAGTGATAATGAAGCATTTTTAATCTTTTTGAAATCCTAACTAAGAGAAGTGACAATAGGGTTTTACTAATGTGGTGCCATGTTGTTATTGTAAAAACTGAAAAAAGGAATAAAAGTTGTGACATGTCCTCCTGAGTCACAGCAGGACGTTTTAGCAAAACCAAAGTCTGGAGAGAGGAGGTGAAGCAAAAGATACTTTATATACAGGTCTAGTTTTCCTAAAATATACAGAATTATGATGTATGAACCGTTGGTGCAGGTTAAATCCAAAACATCTAACATCTAAATATCTAACATTTGACATCTAATTTCAAAAAAAAATTTAAAGCTTTGCACAAATGTTATTTAAAATCCACAAATGAATGATTTTAACAATAAAAAAGAGTTAAAAACAAAACAAAGTCAGGAAGATGACAAGTTCCTGACAGTCTGTAAAACATGACAAATAGCAGAAATGACAGAACCATTTGACAAAAAGAAGAGACGGCAGAACACAAGGGATGAGCACTACAGCATTGAGGGTCCTGTGGCTCATTTTAGTGAAAGATGGCTTCTGTTTTCAAAGGAGACACCGTGAAAGCTCTGACATTCGTAGGGACGTCGCGCAGAATGTTCAGCAATTACAGCGGCCATGGCTGCTCTCCTCAGGGGCAGCAGGAGATCCTCTGGCCCAGCAGCCCTTCATCCAACACCGACCCACTGGGAGTGTGTGGTATTTCCATTAATAGAGTCTGGAACCAAACAGGTACATTTGCCTGGAGCAGCCTGCCCCTGCTCTCCCCTGAACCTCCTCCTTTCCTTCATATGCCTTCTGTTTATACAGAACTTTTTAGAAAATGTGTTTTTCTGATTGTTTGTTTTACTGATTGGTTTTATTTATTAGATTTTTTTTTATTGCTCCACAGTTCTTTTGTCCTTATAGTTCATAAATCATCCTTATTTTGCATTTCCCTGCCTCTTCATGCCAACTTTCTGACTTCAGGTCCTCACTTGAGAACACCAATGACAGGATCAGTCATTCAGCATTACCAGAGCTTATACAGAAGTGCAAGTTGTCCATGGCATGAGCACAATCACACCCCAAACCATCACAAATGTTGGCTTTTAGTCAGTGCTTAAATAACAAGCCAGATGGTCACTTTACTTTTTAGCCTAAAGGATGAGGCATCGTCAGTCTGCTGAGGCCGACGGACAGTTTAACATCTTCAACGAGCTCAGACTCTAAGACTGGAGGATGGAGGATGGCTGTAACTTGCAGAGACTTGGCAGTGAAATAAAAATGTCATCTGAAAATAATTTAAAGGTAATTTTCTGAGCCTATCCTACATTTCTACAAAAAAAACCACAAATAGTATCAGTCTTCCAAGAAGAGTGGGACGAAATCCCTCCACAGTGAAGCTTAGGGTTCACTTACTTTTTCACATTGGTCCAGGTTGGTTTTGGAGAGCTTTTATCCTTTAATGAATGAAATCATCATTTGAAAACTGCATTTTGTATTTACTCAGGTTGTCTTTGTCTGATATTGAGATTTGTTTGCTAATCTGAAACAAGCAAAAAAAAAAAAAAAAACAAGTAACCTGTAATGGGTGCAAACACTGTAAACCCTGTTAGCTTAATATGCTACTCAGATATTAGCTTTTCTGTTTTGTCTTGTTACTAAATGTTTACGTGTGTAAAATTGAAAGGCTCGTCTTTTCTCTGTTTTGGAAACCTAATTGTCCGAATTCGTCCTCACATGTAACCATATAAGATTAACGGTTTGTGAGCTTTTATTCTGTCCTGTTTATTGGGCCGCTTGCTTCCCACCACAGTGAATAAACACTGCATCCAGTACAAACAAAGCATCTTTTTTCTAAATTAGGAACCAGACAGCAAAAACCTACATGAGCAACCAATCAAAAGCTCCCTATAGTGCCGTGTTTCAATTGGATAATATCATTCAACCGGGGATACAAGACAGTCTTTCCTAATTGCTCCAGATCTGTGTTTCATTCTCCACTCAGCTACTCTTTAGGGGGCCGTGTATTTGACTGGAGCAGAACAGAAAAAGGTTTTAATGATGCAGGTCTGATTGTTTTGTCAGTGCTTGTACAGGAGGTGGAATCAACATGCCAAATCAGAGAGACTCCGAGGCAGATCTGGAAACATCCCAGCTGATTATTCTAGGGCCTGCGTTATGCTTTTCAGGGACAAAACAGTTAAAGGCTGCTGTTACTGGGCAACGATTTAATCATGAGATTTTTCTTCAACACAGCCTTGAACATTATTCTTTTGTAACATGATTTTTTTGCAGTCCTCACTTAGTGTTTTGTGCTGTAATCATTACTAAACGTTTTTTTTAGAAAGTGAATTAAAACATGCAGTAGGGTAGGTGCTTACCACGCTGACTTTGACTGCATAGAGCAGGTCAAAGGGCAATGCAGCCACCAGGTCGATGACGAACCACGTGGTCAGGTAATGGATGCATATCTGTCGAGCATCAAAGATGACCTGACCTGACTTGCTCACGTAAGTGGTGCGAAAATTAAAAATGATGTCTGGAATTTAAAAAAAGAAGAGGTTATTCCAAACATTTATGAATGCGGTTAAATAGCCACAAATCAGCAACCGACCTATGATGAACAGAATCTCCACACCGATGTCGCTGACGGTCGTGCTGCGGGTCAGGTCATCGTCATCCCCGATAAAGCACACGTTATACGGCACCGTCACGGCAACGTAGAACGTAGCGAGCAGAATCAGCCAGTCCCAACCTGCTTTTAACGTACTGTAATGAAGTAAGATGAATTTGGACTTTTTGGCATCGGCTACTTTGTACTCCGGTAGAGCAGGTAGATCCCCAAACACATTCTGGAAATGACAAGGAAGAACAAAGAAATAAACTATATGAAAAAATGATATCCTGTATTGTGCATTTTAATCTGCAGCAATAAAATGTACAGAATTATAACGATTGTTCATCCTCATAGAGCTGTATGTTTAGATTAAAAACCTTTAGAACACTTATATGCATTGTCTCAAAAGCACAAAGTTATTATAGCTGAGGTTTTCTGATTAGGAAAATTGTGAATTATATCCAGAGTTTGCATTTTAAGAAGATGTCATGAGAGTTTAAAGGCACAGTAAGTAATTTTTTCATATTTTTAAGTCATTTTCTTGAGCCAGTATGTGATAATATGACTTTTTACTGCTGCTTGTGTCCAGAATACTGCACTTGCACCTTCAGAGTCTCCGGTCCGGTGCCCTATAGTCTCACAAAGTCACGCATCTTGCGAGAAGCAGTAACGCTGTATGGCGATCCATGTTTCCACCTCAGAACCTGCTCATGACAGATAAGCTGTAGAGCTGACATCATGTATATGAGCTAAGAGATCTATTGTATCATGTTCATCATGGCAGAGCCTCCAAAAAATAAAGAAAACCTTTATCTGATGATTAAAAACACGGGACAGTGCGAGGGACGGGTCAACAGTTTGTTTTTACAACAATGATTTAAAACGGACACTAGGGGGTGCTAAAAACAAGCCAAAACTGCCTAGTGTGCCTTTAAATTAAGGGATCAGAATGACTTTTGATTCCAGTCTCCCCGTAATGAATTAACTCTTAATAATAGAACACAAAATCCTTTATGACTTTTAAAAAATGCATCTATTTGCACTGACCAAAAAGAGAATTTTAAAAACTGGGATTATTTGTTGTGCAGGACGCTTTTATATTCTTCTCCTTTACTATTTGTGGAAATGTTTACCCCCTGACTTTTTCTTCAGAGCTTTTACATCACCAGTTATCTCCTCCTTTCCCCACATACGTCCCTCCACCATGTTTGACTGATCTTTCAACATCCCGCCCTGCTGCTGAAGGAGTGTGATGATACCTTGTTGAGTTTAATCTTGCTCTTCTCCCTGCTGTGGAGGTGACCAGAGATGTGGTAGAGCACCGTGCTGCTGCGCATACGAGTCGAACTGAAGGTAGAGCCGGTTTTCACCCTGCCGCGTCGTCGCTCTGTCAACACACAGACAAAAAGGTTAGCGCACACTCAAATACAATACACTCTACCCCCCAAGGTTAACTCCTGATGATTCAATCAGTCATTATGCCTGATGAAATACATAATGTTCTGTCCTAAATAGGAAAACATGAATATGCAACAGCAGACTGCAGTCAGTACAAACCTAAGAACAGGGTATAGGGGGGGATGACAGTAATTCTAGTTTTGTAATGTTTAAAAGCATTTCCCACCTGTTTTGGTTATTCAACTTCTAATAAGTCTTATTGTGTAAACACACTTTTAAAAAAAGAGCTATTTTCTGCTTTTGGGAAAGAGGCGGTTAGGTAAATTGTGGTGTATTTACAGAATTGTGCCCCAGTGTGTGTTTTGCCTGCATTCATGCCCTTGTGTGTGTTTCTTTTAAATGTATTTTAGAGCAGATAAAGTAAATAGTGCAGGAGGAATGAGCTCAGACTGAGTTTGGTAACAGCAGAAGGCACTTTATTGCTGCAGGGCTCTGGGCCCGATTGTCACCGATGTGAACCAACAGAAAGGGACGAAGGCCAGATTGGTTTCAGAATGAATGTGGGGGGGTTACAGACAATAACAAAGCTGAGGAGTAGAAGTGATAACTGCTTCTGAGTGTCCTTTGGAGAAGTGCATGTGTTTCTGTGTGTTTTGTGTGGACCCCAGACGAGGCGAATAGACAGGGCCCATCCATAACGCCGTGTAGCCTTCGAGGGACGAGACACGGCAGAGGCTTATTTTTAGATCTAATGAATTTCCCTCCACTTCCATAACTATTCATGTGGGGGTTGAGGGGTTGAATCAGTGTATGAGGAGCTGGGGAGGGAATAAGAAGACTGGAGGAGTGAGAATGGACAAATGATGTTAAAAACAACGGGAATAGATTAGAAACAGAGCCCATGGAGGAAAGGCGAGGTGGAGGAGATAAGAAACAAAGTAGAGAATTAAAAGAGAAGGAAAGAGTGAGAAAAATGGTTCAGAAGACAGGGTTTCCCTCTTTATCCTCTTTTTATTAATAGCAAAGTGGGTCACATCTGAGGTATTGCTCTTTTAGATGGAAATGCATCACCGATGCAATAAAGTACACTGTTCCACCATGACTGTTATTTTTAAAGTTTATTACACTAAATTTAATAAGATTTTCGGAAAGTAAAAACGTTTGAAATCCCACCAACAAAGACGTGTCTAATTTCTGCTGATAATTAAAAGAACCAAAACAAACGCCTCCTAGTGGCTGGCTGCAGTAGTAGTTTTAAGCCCCGCCCCTCTATGTAAACAAATGGGAAAAATACTTTCCTGTTTGTACTTTCCAGGTGTTGACTTTTGCCATTAAAGGCACACTATGTAACTTTTTCATATTTTTAAATCCATTTCCTGAGCCAGTATGTGCTAACATAGGACCCTTTACAGCAGGGAATCTCGAAGTGTGGTGCGCAAGACGAAAAATGTTATGGCGGAAAAATGTAATGGTATTAATTACACAACTACAGGGTTTTTCCCCACACAATAAAGATGTGTAAATAAACATTTCCTATCTTTATTGTGTGGAGCTGTGGGGCAGTATTTGGATGAACTCAAAGTCTTTTTTCTGTCAATAATGTTAATTCTCTGAGCATCATTTTATTGTGGTGGGAATGAACTTTTCTATTACCATATTGACCCGAATAGAAAAGTTTTTTTTTCTTGAAAATAATGTGAAAATGTGGAGCCATCTTATAATTGACCACACCAGCAGAGGGCGCCAGCATTTTGTAAACAGCAAAGCCAACGTTGACCAGAATAGACTGGATTAAAAGTGGGTCAAATTAACAGAACAGAGGCAGAATTTCAAGTAATTGAGATATTATTTAAATTACTTTCTCAAATTTTCAACAAAAATAGTTTCTTTAAAAAATGAATTTAGTTATGTTTCTGAAGATTAGTCTTGGAGATGGGGGGGGGTTGTCTTATAATTGGGATCGTTCTATCTTCAGGTCAATACAATAGTTCCAGGGTGATCTGTTGCTTCTGGAACGCTGCTCTCATCAAATGGAGATTTATTCAAAGAATCCTTCTTGACAGCTTGTGACAACCCTGCTGATTGATTCCATATTGTGTCCTTATTTAATCAACTCCACGCAGGTGAGATGTATGCTTTGTTTGTTTTTTGTTTTACTACAATTGCGGCGGTACGTTCAACCATTAAAACCACAAATGAGCTAATGGCTAGGCTAACAAGCTTTAATACCTAATAAGTGATTTTATTCATTACACAGTGACATGTCTTTGTTATCATTCGCTGAACTTTTATAATAATTGGTTTCCTCATGATAGTTATTCCAGAGGGCAAAGAAGAGGAATAGGAGTACATGGAGCTGGGTTTTAATTTTTGCATTATTTAGAAAACACTAAGCAGTGTAGTTAAAGGTTTTCATAATGAAGAATTTTGTGCAACACTACAATGATAAAATACAAACAGTTGCTTGTTATTTATTGTGATATTTGTTACATATTGATTGATTGATTGATTGATTGATTGATTGATTGATTGATTGATTGATTGATTGATTGATTGATTGATTGATTGATTGATTGATTGATTGATTGATTGATTGATTATTTTATTCAGTCATAACATCACATGAAACAAAAACCGAGTGGGGAAGGAAAAAAAAAGAGCTAACAACAACAACTTAAAAAGACAAATCAAGATTATCACAGACATATCCCACTTCCTCATATAGATAAATAATAATATATTTACATAATGTTATTAACTGAAGGGTTAGTATTGTTGTTATATATTGAGAAATAAATATATTTAATTCAAAATGAGATTTAATTAGTTATTAAATACTCAAAAGTATTGAACATTGGTACCATGAAGTATTGGTATCGATTCCTAGGTACCAGAATTGGTTCGAATGTGAAAGGTACCCATCCCTAGGGGGATTGGGGGTGTGTCAACAAGGCTGGGACATAGAAAGAGGTGAGCAGCTAAATAAGTTTGAGAACAGCTGCTTTACAGGGTTAATGAAAAGTCACTCAGCCCCATCTCTTGCTTATATCAAGAATACAGCATTTTCTGAGTCTCCTTCTTCTTCTGAGTCCGGTGCCCTAAAGTCTCACAAAGTCTCGCGAGCGTTAGGCTAACCCAATGTGGCTAGTTGTTTTGCTAGCACCGGAGTGTTTTAGCTCATGATTCCTGCATTTTTTGATCTCTCCCTTCTTAAACACAGCTGATTTTTTTGAATGAGTGATGAACCGCTGTGTTTCTGAGCAAAGATAATGCTAATGTTTTTACAAAAGTGATTTAAAATGGACACTAGGGGGTGCTAAAAACAAGCCAAAACTGCATAGTTGCCTTTAAGGATGTTTATGAACCTACACATCATCCTTCTTGTTTTTCTCATACAACAAATATTATGTGGTTACAAAAACTGTAAATGTTCATAATTCCTTGCAACAATGAGAGAAATTAGTCACACATTTGTGTTCTCAAACACCCACCTGCACCTCTTTCAGGCTCCTGTAACTTTCAGAGTTGCTGAGGAGCAACTAATGGAATTAAAGTGATAAACTTTGCCCTAAAGTAGAAAATCATTTTAATAATGGATGTGGGAAAGCTCCAAAAGAAAGTCCTGAACTTCTTTTCTAATTCCCACCATCCATCCTTGACAGAACCAATACTACCCAAATCACACAAATACTTCAGGAAAGTGTTGACAAGGACAAGCTGTAGAGAGAATCTAGGTCTTCTTACCACAGAGCACAACCTCCCTCTCTGAGCATATCAGACTGAAACTTGCTCATGATTTCTGTATTAATACAGCAGCAGGGGCAGTTGTTGCTTTGAGTATTTATTTTTTTCTGAGTGAATAGCTTCCTGCTTCAAAAGCTCCTGAAGCTAAGTAACCAGAGTCTTTTGGTTTGAGACAGGAAAACATCCAGGCTGCTTTGTTTAGGACTGAGTTTCTACATCCGACACCAACTGGTTTTTATAGTGGACCTTGGACTCGTCACATGAAGGGTGTGTATTAGCAGTTGACCCAAAGTGTTTGGAACTCAAGGCTGACAAGTCAATTCAATTATAGCTATCTTTAAAAAAGTCTATTTTCATGTCGCGTGAATGTCTTTAAATGGAGAGTTCAGGGCTGCATGATATTAGAGAACGTGATTATTGTGATCTATCAAGGAGAGTAAAAAAATATCAGATTGGCCAAAATAACCCAATGAGATATAGAGCTTGAATACAGTACAGACTATATTAGAATGAGATTTAAAGCAGTCCTTTGCAATGTTCACATTGCGCACACTGACATTATGGTGACAATAAATCATCAATATATTGTGCAGTTCTTTAAGCCACTCTAGCAAACAGTTTATAGCCTGTAGGATGTTTAAAAACATGAGATCTTATGTAGCTCAAGGTCCGACCTTGTACACAAGACTTATTCATGATGTGCTCGCCATGCATGACAGCCGTTCACTTCCAAGGTCACATGGTTACATCAGTTTAGAGTAAATCTGGTGACAGCTCTCCAGTTTGCTGAAAGTGTCTTACCATTATGGACCTCTAGGTAAAAAAGTATGCATGTTTAAAGCCTGGAACTGCTATTTTTGTTAGGGCCAATTTATTATTGTCATTTCTGGCTTCAAACACCCAAGATTTAAAAGAGGAGTCTATAAACCCATAGACCCCTTCATCCACCGTTTATTCTTTGGTCTTTTAGTGTTTTTAGCTCATGACTCCTGCATGTTTTTCTATCTCTCCCTGCTTGAACACAGCTGATTTCTTTAAATGAGAGATGAATCGCTCCAGCAGGAGACATTTCAACAGTTAGATTTATGTGTTTCTGAGCAAAGACAATGCTAAAGTTTTTATGACAGTGATTTTAAATGGACACTAGGTGGTGCTAAAAACAATCCAAAAGTGCATAGTATGCCTTTAAAGTTTGGAACTCATTTAAAGCTGATGCAATAACTGAACTTTCTTTTGAACAAATCAGTACACACAACACAAAAAGTACAGTGCAGCAAAAAAAGTATTTGCCACATTTCTTCTGTGTTTCAGATCAGCAAACAATTTTCAATATCAGACAAATTTAACTTGAGTGAATACAAAAAAACCTATACGAACCAACCTGGTCCTCTGTGAAAAAGTAATTGCCCCCGTTGTTAAATGATGAATTTATTGTGATTAACTACATTATTTGGAAAGCTGAGTTCAGCTTCACTAGCCACGCCCAGGCCTGATTACTGCCAGACATGTGAAACTAAAGAATCACTTCGATAGAACCTGGTTGACAACATAAAGTAGGCTAAAAGATCTCAAAAAGCAACACAGCGTGTCCTGTTCTAAAGAAAATCAAGAACAGAAGATCCCCAGACAACATCTAAAGTGTTGCTAGTCTACAGTAAAGGTCAGAGGTCATGCTTCAACTTTAAGAAAGAGATGGGAGGGGCAATAATGGCATCATGGGAGGCCGTTTCTGAACCTGTCTCACTTTTACCAAAAACATCTCAAGACTTTCTGGAAAATATTCTGTCAACTGACAGGACAAAAGAAGAGTGGAATAAAAATCCTCCACAGGAAAATGTGAGACTCATTAACAGTTTTTACAAAAGCTTGATTTTCGTTAGGGTTAAATTACTTTATCACAAAAAAACAGGCTGATTTGGATAGCTTCCCCCCTTGAAATCCTATGCATTATTCACTATCATTGCCTATAAAACTTTGCTTATCAATCTGAACGATTTAAGTGTGACAAACTAACTTTTTCACTATACAGGACATCTTTTGGCCCTGGTTTAAAGATTCTCTGTGACAATTTGAGAGAAGCAAAACTTCTCATCCACTGAGTATTGATTTATCTACATCTATGGAATGTTTTGCGCCGCGATGCCACAGAAAAGCCGTTGGGTAGTGCAGAGTCAGCAGAGTCTGTGTCCAATTACGTGTAAAGACTGCATGTCTATTTCTGGAGATGTCACAGAACACATTTACCTACAGAAGCAGAACTTTTCTACACGTCCACTCCTACTCGCCTGTAACACAAATATGTTACAGTTTAAGTTAAGTGAGGGGGGTTTTCGCCTCCAAAAGCAGAAATGTTTTAACAGTTTGGTCTGAGAGACAGTCTCTATGCCTAAAATACAGATTTTATGAATATTTCCATCACTGTGAGATATTTTACCTTTATTTTCCAGTCAAAGTACCAGCATACACACCTATCCTTACCTTCTCTCTTGTCCTCCTGGAAGGCTTTGGCTTTAGTGTCAGTGATGTCCTTAAACGAAGCCAGAAAGAGCACCACGTCGCCCTTCTCATTCTTAATTGGCACAATGTCCAGCAGACACCAGAACAGAGCAGCTGAAAGGGACAGAAACTCTTGTTAACACTTTTAAACACTGGCTGGTGCCTGAATGGATCTAATACGTGTGTGTGTGTGTGTGTGTGTGTGTGTGTGTGTGTGTGTGTGTGTGTGTGTGTGTGTGTGTGTGTGTGTGTGTGTGTGTGTGTGTGTGTGTGTGTGTGTTCTGTTCTCTGAAAAACAGTTCTATAGATTCCTGGACTTAATAATGAGCCTATCAACAGTTAGAAGTCACCAGGGACAGGCAGAGCCTTTAAATAGACCCAGCCTGTGTTCCCCAGCCACAGCAAGGGATGAACTCGTCTCAGAGGTCTCGTCTCTTGATAAATAGGATGCTTTTGTCTGCTTTTGCAACATTAGATGACTTGTGGGCTGATTACTGCGTTACTTAACCAATTTGTTTGTTTAAAGTCAGAGAAAACATAGACAGCTGAGTTTTAGTGATTTCTCGCCTGATTATTTTGAGTTTATAGATCTTTAATGCTTTTACAGCTCTGCTTCTTTGCAGCAACGGCATCAAAATGTTTCCCGCAAAGACCAAATAAACGTGTTTCCTCCTCAGTATCAAAAACCGACGGTCTCAAAAACGACTTTTTACCCATCAGTTTTCTGTCAAAGCCTAAAAGATGATCATGTGATGTTCAGAGCTTAATTCCGCTTCATATCTTCTCACCTCTGTCAGCATGATTGTACAAAAATAGATGAATCCTGAACTATAATGCTCATTTTTAATGAAGGACAGAGTACTATAGTATTTTATCTTATTCTCATGCAATTGTGCTCCTTTTCATTCTTCTTCAATCTTTAAGTGAAAACTGGTTGCTGATCAGAGGGATTTCCCATGGAGTTTCCTCTCATTACTCCCACTCTTTAAATCTTCCGTGCACATTGATAATCACTGTGTTTTTGTCTTTGTGTGTGTGTGTGTGTGTGTGTGTGTGTAATATCAGCATGTCTGTGAGACGAGGCGGCACTATCAGGAGCACAGCGCAAGAAGGAGCTTTCCTGATTGCGAACACGCAGCGCTCTCTTTTCTCAGGCAGACAGACGGAGGACTGACTGATTCAATCAGGCTCGTTTACTTTCAGGCCTCTGCTGTGGCAGACGGAAAGAGGTGGACGAGGAAACAAAAGGAGTAGGAACCAGCGGAATCAGAGGGAAAACTGGGAGCAACAGAACCAATATGCTAAAACAAAGGTAAACACGTGTTGCTTTAGGAGTGAAAGCAAATGAAAGGATAGAAAAGGGAGTAACAGGACAGAGAAAGAGATGTGATAGTAGCTTCTTACTGTGAATGAAATAATGACACACAAGCATGCAGGAAGATCCAATCTAATTCATCACCACAAAATATCTCAATACCAATATATCTATTAAATGCAAATGTCTATATTTTTCTTGAATTAGTAATGTCACACCCTACTGGTTCCCATTCTGATTCATCCTCCTAATATGAGCAACCATGAATGGACTTTGGACCTTGAATCAACACCAGATATGGGCAGAAACAAAACTCCAACATGTCTGAGAGCCGCAGGAGGTCAAGCTAGACGGACAAGTATTTCTAGAGATGGTCTTAATGAGGAGTCAGGGGGGTGACAGATGGACTGTCTCTGTGTCTTCTTTATTATCATCATTGAGATTCATCATTAAACCCAACATACAAGTGGTGCGGTCATTGTTAGCAGAAGTGTTGAGTCAGTTGTCACAAACTGTCAATCATCAGGAAAAGTATATCATACTCAAGTACACCATGCTCAAGTACACCATACGTTTCCTGTCATAGAACAAAATCTGCTCTGGCATAGAAAGGCCTACACTGTCAGAACAAGACAAGTGTGTGTGTGTGTGTGTGTGTGTGTGTGTGTGTGTGGGTGGGGGGGGGGTGGGGGATTGTACAGTGCTGGCTTTCAGGGGTGTTTTACCAAAAAAATTGTATTGTGAGACATTGCAGCAAACATTTTGTTTGCTGTCAGGGTGGTACTGGCCAACCCTGGACCCCCCCTTAGAACCACCCCTGACCTGGTGTAATGATGTAATAATGGCATCCTGATACTGACACTTTTTTTTGGACATTGACTGTTATTGATACATGGGTAAAAATGTGTTGTACTTTGCACTGTCTGGATTAACCAATGTGCAAATTGTAATAATGATTAGAGAAATACACCAAAGCAACTCAGGAAAACTGTAACTCAAAAGCACCATGTAAGCAACTGTAATGGATGTTAAATACAGTGACAAAGTGGCTAAAGTTACAATAATGCAATAAAGAAACTTGTTTAGTATTATCATAGGTCTGTCCGGCATCTTCACAGAAAAAACTTTAAAAACAAATTTCAAATCATTTTAAGAGGTTTGATTCTGTTTTCTGTGAAGCACTTTGTGATTTTTTCTGTGAAAGGTGCTATATAAATAAACTTTACTTTACTTACTTTACTTTACTTCATTAACATGTTGACTTGCTTATAGAGACCTTCGACTGATATGTTTTACTGCAATTTTAAGCTAAATAAAACTTTATATATATATAAATAAAATATTTATTTTAAAAAAGATAAAGAAAATGTCTTACATAAAATGTAATGACAAAAAAAGAATTCAAAATAAAACATTGTTTTTTTTTTACTGTATTTCAGAGAAACATTTAACTTGTTTTTGTTTTGTTTTCTTTAATCTAAAATGTTTTAAAGAGGAAAATTTTAAATACAAATTCTCATTTATTAGTGTTTTGCTGATCTTCTGCTTTGCTTACTGTTTGTTTGTTTGTTTGTTTGTTTGTTTGTTTGTTTGTTTGTTTGTTTGTTTTATTTATTTATAAGAACCCCCATGTTTTATGAGGGGTTTCATGTTTTGTAAAAAGTGTTTATTTTTGTGTGTCTTTATGTTTGGGTAAATGTTGTGTTTTTGTTTCTCTGTGTCTCAAGGTAAAAGCCAATTTCAAGTTTTACCCACATCTCAGGAGGGGCTGTTCAATTTCAAACAAGTCTGATGCTCACTGGTGGCTCTTCACCGTTTAAAGAAGCAATTGACCAATGCCTCTGTGCATGCGTGTGTGTGTGTGTGTGTGTGCGTATGTGCATGCTTGTGTGTGTGGTTTGTTTGTTTGTTTTTTTGTTTTTGGAGGTGAGACAACTTTCATAAGCATCATCTCCCTTATTGACACATTCATTTTGATCAATCATAGAACACCGACTGCTCCCGGCAGCTTCGGCCACAACCAGCTGAAGATCATGTTACAAGGACAGATCCATCCCTCACCACCAACTGGTTTTCCACAAAATAAAACAAAATAAGTTCAAGCTCAAAAGGAAATGACTAAATCAAACAGCAGATGAGAAAACAGGCAGTTCAAATAGATCATAGACTGATTTTCTCAGCTGTATTTTCAGTTTTCGAAGAAACTGGATGTCCGCTGAGCTTAGTGCCTTTATGTTGTGTAACCATCCTGAACTCAATCCCTAACAAAACCACAAACACATTACAGCGACAGAAATATCAGGGCATATATAGTACCTGCATATTATATCACAGCAGGTAAAGGATCCACTGATGCTGATATGAGCTCATTATTTTCTTCTCACTGTACATTTAGCTTGGCTCAGTGTAACTGATAGAGACGATCCAGAGCAGTCAATAGTTGAGAGTTATTAAAGTTTAATGTGCCTAGAAGTTGAATAAAAGTGTGGCACATATTTCTCACTGACGTCTTTGTTTAATCACTGCTTAATGGGCACAGATCAATAAAAAAAGGTCTTATATCCATTTTTATCACCATTATTTTATCTATCCATCAGTCCGTATGCCAGGCTAAATGGAGCTTCCTCAAATATAGCCACAGATACACATTTATGAGAATATAAATAATAAAAATCCCAGATGATAATCTCTGTCTGCAAATTTCCTAATAAATTTAGAAGCGTGTCCCTCGGTGTTGGTTTCATCCACTGCTTCTTGAATGACAGAGTCTGTATGTGTATAAAGCGAGTAACATGACAGGCTTTTAATCTTTTTACCTGTTTTTGTGTAGAACATGATCTCATCTTTAAACTCTTTGCGCTCCTCCAAGGCCTCGTCAATGCTCAGGATGATACTTTCACTGGTCTCAGGCCCATATAGGAACTTACAGGCACAGCTCTTCTGCATGACCTCCGCCCGAGAGAAGCCTGTGAGTTCACAGAAGCCATCAGAGCAGTAGACAATTGGAAAGCCTTTGGACATCTGAGCATTGGCCAGGATGAAGTTGCTGTCTGCAAGAGAAAGAAGAGAAGAAAATGACAAAGAGCTGATGAGATCATCAAGTTGTGGTAATCATTTATCTTATGTATAATGTTGTGTTGCATTTGTATCATATTGCATTATTTTATACTGTACAGTGTCTTGTTTTGTTTCATATTGCATCCTATGTTCTTGAGTCGTATTGTTGTATCATATTTGCATCATATTGTGTCGCATCATATCATATTGTACCGTACAGTATTGCATTATGTCATATCACATTGCATTGTATTAGCATGTATCTTATTGTATCACATTGTTTTGCATCATATCAAATTGTTTTGTGTCATATCACAATGATTTGTATTGCATTGCATTGTTATGTATCATAACACATTATTTTGTACTGTATCACAATGTTTTGTATCGTATCACAGTGTTTTGTATCGTATCACAGTGTTTTGTATCGTATCACAATGTTTTGTATTCTATCACAGTGTTTTGTATTGTATCACATTGTTTTATATTGTATGTAAATGTAAATGTGTCACATTTGTATAGCACGTATTAAAGTCAGTGGACTACAAAGCTCTTTACATCAGTCAGTCAGTCATTCACATGCTGATGGAGCTACAGAGGTGAAGTGACCAGACACAGAGATGCCACCAGTCCTCTGACCACCACCACCACCAGCAGGCAATGAGAATTAAGTGTCTTGCCCAAGGACACAATGACAAGGCAACCCAGCTGGAGTGGTTCAATCCTGTAATATTCCGGTTGCAAGACCAACACCTTAACCACTGAGCTACTGTCTCCCCACAGTGTTTTGCATCATATCGCATTGGTTTTTATCGCATTGCATTGTTTTGTATTGTATCACAGTGTTTTGTATCAAAACAAGATGAGATGTGCCTGTCAAAAGCTAAAAAACGATCAGTCATGCTGCTACAGTATATTCTATCCCCTCTGTCAGTGTGCCCCAGGGCAGCTGAGGCTACAAAGTAGCTTATCACCACCAGTGTGTGAATGTGTGTGTGAATGGGTGAATTGCTGTTGTGTTGTACAGCGCTTTGGGGAGTGTTGAACACTCTAGAAAGCATTGTATAAATACAGGCCATGTACCATTTTGGTCATGCAAACCACCTAGCATGCAGCATACATTCTGCACAACACACATGTGGTCACTAGTCACATATTCCTCTTGGCATAACAGCGTCAGTTTGGTCAATACTTCTGTACTTTGCAATAGCTGGGTACCTACTTGGTCCATCAGTGAACCCATAATTTCCTGTACTCGGTATCAGTATATTTTATAAATTAAAATGATAAAAGATTGAAAATATGATAAATTAACTTTCTGTAAACTAAACAGCTGTTTAGCTGTCTTTTCATTGTCCTAAGGAGATGTTCCAAAGGTTTTTGAAAGCTCAAAAGAGATTCATTACCAGAGCTGTTGCTGGGAGAGTGAGTGTTTGTGTTTATGTCTGTTGATAACAGTTCTGTGGGGATTCAGTTTTAAGAACCTGAATGGAATAAAGCAGATAAGGTAAGTAAATGCTTTAATGAACAAAATTATACAAAAATAACAAACACATTAACCGTTTTATTGCTAGGTTTCAAAATAATTTATTTGAGCCATAAAGCTTGGCATTTTTATTCCTTAGTCAGCCTCAGGTGGTCACTCAGGGAACTGCAGATTTTGCACTCTTGTTTTCAAGTAATGGCAGGAGATTCAGCTTCCAGTGTTTTTTTTCCCCTTTGTTTTGGGGATTTTATTTTTTAAATTATGTCCAGTTACGGCTTACATAAATGTCAATAACACTTAAGCTGAAAGGTGTGAAACAACAAAACAAAGATGATGCAGTGTTCTTTAAACTAATGGGGAAAAGGCAGATGATTTCTGTTAGAATGTGCCCTGTTTACAATATACTCAATGCATTATTACTGAAACCAGAATAATAAAGGCTGCAATAGTGATGTTTATCAGCAGCAGGGTGTTATGGCAGAAGTAGAGGAAAAGACAAGAAGACCAAGCTTGTTGTTTTTTATGCAATTTAGTAAAAAGAAAATTGTCAAGTAGATCATTTTATTGGAAAAAGAGACGTTACAGCAGCCGAAACGTCTCATATAGTGAGAGAATGTTCTTTTCCTTTTAACTGGCGGGTTAATTTATTGGTAGAGTGCAAAGTATCTATATTGTACTGAAGCACTAAACGTAACTGAGAAAGAAAATAAAATACTAACTAAAAAATTCTGAAACCTATGGAGATGTTTGACTTAAACTCATGCTGCCTTAATATTAATATATATTTGCTTAAATTATTAATATCTTACATTATATTATGAGTCTTATTGCCCCCAAAGCATTTTAAAAATATGCAATAAAACATTTTTTCATTGCTTTCTTCTTGAATTGAATAAAGGGTTGAAAAAGCTCAGAGCCCATCAGTTCACAGATGGACGTCAGTCTTGTCAGAACTAGAACTCTGTATCAGAGGGAAGTGCAGCTCGGTCTGGGATCCAGATGGTCCAGGTCCTGAAGCAGCAAAGCTCTCCTCAGAATATATGATACAGTTTTTGCTGTCTCTTTTGTATGGCCGAATCATGACCTCTGACCTTAACCTGAACCAGTGATGTCTGCAGAGCTTTATGTTATTCTGGGTTATTTTGTTCCTAAATTTCTTCAGAACAGGTTACGATGTGTTGATTTTTTGGCTTTTAGTCTATTTCATGTTATCAAACATATTCTATTGAAGTGATTTCTTAAAGGCATACTTTTAAACTTTTTCATATTTTTAAATCTTTGCCTTGAGCCAGTATGTGCTAATATGACCCTTTTCAGGGTTAATTAATGAAAAGTCACTTAGCCCCATGGTGCTTGAATCCAGAATACCATGTTTGCACCTTCTCATTCTCCAGTCCGGTACCCCAGAAGTCTCACAAAGTCACATATCTTGCGAGGGTTAGGCTAACCCAAAGTGGCTAGTTCTTATGCTAGCACCGGAGAGTTTTTAGCTCATGATTCCTGATTTTTTTTAAATCTCTCCCTGCTTGAACACAGCTGATTTCTTAGAAAGAGTAAATAACCGCTCATGTAGAAAGCTATGAAGGCTGAGGAGACATTTCAACAGTTACATTTAGGTGTTTCTGAGCAGAAACAATGGTGCTAACGTTTTTACGGCAGTGATTTAAAATGGACACCAGGGGGAGCCAAAACAAGCAAAACTGCATAGTATGCCTGTAACTCTACAGGTATCAGGCCTGGGTGTGGCTAGTGAAGCTGAACTCAAGTTTACAGTTAATTCATGATTTAACAAGAAAGGTAATTACTTCTTCTTTTTTTTTCTTTTTTTTTACACAGATCCAGGTTGGTTAGAACAGCTTTGTTCCATTTGTTAATGAAGTCATCATTTAAAAACAGCATTTTGTATTTATCATTGTCTGATACTGAAATGTGTTTGCTGATCTGAAACATTTAAATGTGACCAAAAAAGCAAAAACAAAATAAATCTGCTGGGAAAAAACACTTTTTTCATGGAACATTTATTTTTTCTTGTCACCCCCCCAACTATGATAGAAGTTGTATAATGTGAGCACAGAGCTTAATCAGAAAGTTAGGCAGCTCATCTGTGAAACACCAATGCTTCCATCACTGTGGTTGTGAAATGACCACTTCAGCTCCTCAGCTAACCATCATTACCAACATTTGAAACCTCACAGAACCAAAATGGATCCAAACACAGCTGGTCAAGTAGTGCCTCTTTAGCTGTTTCAATGAACCGCTCTCAGCCGGTGCAATGATGTGAGTTTTAACTCAGAGATGCAAAGCATGATGGGATCTTCAGCTCATGCAGATGAAGGCCTGTGTGGGCTGATTGAATGGAGGTCATTTACCTCGATAAGCTGCTGATTTATCCACACGCTGAAGAGCAACAGATCCCTGCACTTCAAACTCATTCACTAGAGTCAACTAACCAGCCCTATATTTGTAAAACTTTTAGAAGGAGTTGCATTAAACTGAAATGATTTGTGTGTTTTTTTAAATAAACTAGCATAGAAAGAAATAGATGAGTGGGGAAAATCTGGAGTGATGACAAAGAAATCGCATCAGCTTGTTTATCGCAGTAATTAGCTAATTTTCATCCACCAGTCGAAGCAAGCCAGCTGTTTATACCTGAATTTATCTGTGATGGCACAGGAACACACACTCATCTATACAAACATACACTCAGTGTCAGAATGATGCTGCGCTCTGCTGATAGACAGCCAATGTTTCCAGCACAATACCCATTATTTAAGACAGTGGACAATGAAGGCTTGACAGTCTGTGTAAGTTATGTGTGTGGGGGTGCGCGTGTGTGTATTTGAGTGTGTCCTGCTGCCATTTGATAAGCAGTCGGACAGCTAACCCCAGACAAAAATAATGAAGTACACAGAAACATCTGACTCTGAGAAGCTGCAGCACAAACATACATTTTGAGACGTTTGTGTAATTACAGTAAATGAATGAGTCACACACACACTTTCCTAGACATTCAGATACACAAACACACGAAGTGAGATAAGTTTTATAATCGCTGTTTGAGCAGGGCGACTTGTTTCCATTACTCTGCATTGCAGAAATCTGTTGTCTGTGACAAGAAATTGTTCTTAGATGTTTAATTGTTTGATGTTGCCTGTCGAGCTGCGGTGAAAGAAATCCTCTTACATTTGAACTGGGAATGCAGAATAAGAGGAAACACATCTGGTGTGTGTTTCTCAAAAGGAATGAACAAAATGTGTCTTTTCACACATTATAGGCTTTTTTTTGCACCTGGTTTTATTTTTACTGGTGGAGAAAGGTTTAGTAACTGGTCTAAGAGCTGAGGCTGACCAGAAGGTGCTGCAAACAAGATGCTCAAAAATAACCAATAACAGTCAGCTTCCCTTTTCTACAGGATTGGTTCCCAAAGTTGAGGTTGGGACCCAAATGTGACTTGCAAACATCTTAAAGCTGCATTGTGTAATCTGCAAACAAGCTAGGTATAGCTAGCTAGCTTGCACAAATAAGGTCCCAGAACTCTAACCCCTCTCATTGGCTATACATGCTGTGCCCCTCGAATATGAGACTGCCACAGTAACAAGATAGTGCAAAACTAAATGCTATGCTAATGTTCACCCTGGTTTTTCCCCTTTCTACATCCAAACTTTTTTTTTTTTTTTTGCTAAATGAAAAGGTGTTTTTCTTTTTGGGACTCTGTTTTTTTTTCCATAAAATCAGGAATGCAGCATCATGTCTGAGCCATGGCTGCAGGATCATATCCCTGACTTCAACATCTCTCTGCTTTGCTTTCAGATGATACAAGCAAACAGATTGAAGAGGAGTGGAAGAAGCAAAGAAGATGGATTAAAAATTCTTGTTAGTATAGGTGTGATTCAGGAAATGCTAGAATGAAACATTGTCTCAGAAAACTGAGCAGCCTGAAATTCAGACAACAAATCTGAAGAACAGCTTCTTCTCTGAGGCTGTGAAGATCATGAACTCTGACCCTTAAACTGATTTCCTGAGACACTCAGGTGTTTGGAGTTTTAGCCTGAGCAGACAGCATTCTGCTGGACTGTTTGTATCACAATGAGGTTGCCATTCATTATGAAGGGAGCCTGTATTCACTGATTTTGTTGGGATACATATTTTTTGCGCACACAATTAGATAGAATGTGCAAATTTTCATCATCCTTTTTAGGAGTAAACTAGTTAAAAACATGTTGGAAAATCTTCTTGATGTTGCAGATTTTTAAAGCTCATTAGCTTTGAATGTTTGCCTTTTTCTACTTTTGTTGATTACCAACCCTTGCAAAAATGTGACAGGAAAGAGAAAGTTTGCATGACTCATTCCTTCTGATTTGTCGAAGACCGTTTTTAGTAGCAGATTTTGAGATTCTGGCAGCGTGATGAGGTCATGTTTTCACTGCTACTTGAAGAGTTTCTCAGAAAAATTTCTCAAAAACAAGATCATGGTGAAAAGAAGAGTCAAACATATATTTACTTAGTTGCATCAAATTCAACATGTCAATAAAAGAGCTTCTAGCCGAGGGAAAAAAATGAAACGTCTCGGTTTGTATGGCGTTACAAGAAAATAGGCTTTAAACAAGACAGTGCAAATAAAATCAACAATCCTTGTCAAAACACACAACAGTGACAGTGTGACAGCTGTTTCCATTTATGAAAAAAAAACACATGAAAATACGTCATGTCAGCAGTAATGCTCTGACTGGATGTCCAGACCGGAGCAGGTCTCAGCGTTGGGACCAGCTGTCTAAGACCTCCAGGCTCTGGGAGGCGAGAGATAGACGCAGCAATCCCAAGCAAGCGTAAAGCCTGTCGGGTAGCAGCTCCCAGAGCGTGGGGGGGTGGGGGGTGTCTACAGAAAGCTAATGCTTACAAAGAAATACAGACTGTACTGTGTAAAATAGAAATACATTGGATATATTGACAGACAAGCTTGTGGGATGTTAGGTAACCTGTTTATGTAGAGATGAGATCATCAATCAACTCAATGACAATGTGAGATCTCTATAAGGTCATAAAACAAACAAAAAATAGACAAATTAACACTGGAAATCTGTTTAAATGATGACGATTTGTAGTAGGATTATATAGTTTTTCTCTTGTGTGACAAAACAATAATAAATATCTGTGAAAATATACAAAATTTTTAGTTTTCTTTTGCTATGAATAACTTTTAAAAGAGAATTTCATCAGTTTACTAGACTGCAAGCAATCAGCTGGAAGATCCATTTGAACAATGCACAGTGTCTATACATAGTATTCACCCCTTGGATGTTTTACCCTTTTACTGCATTTATAAATCAACCATGAGCAACATAATGTGGCTTCTTTACAATTTATTTGAAAAAACAAACAAACACTGATGTCAAATTTAAAACTGATTTCTACAAAATAATGAAAATTAAATCAATTATATGACATAAAATGAGTGACTGGATAAATATTCACAAAAACCCTACACAAAACAAGAAGGAGATGACACACAGGGCAGCACAAACACAGGATCTGACAGGGAGTGAAAAGACAAGGGTGCAGGATGAGGAGGGTAATCAGGGAGACGAGACACACCTGTGGAGGATTAGTGGAGGACACAGGAGGAGGAACATGGAGAAACACAGGGGAGAAGACTCCACACACAAAGGAGGCAGGACATGACACGTTCTACTCCATTTTCCTTGTAAAGCCGTTTAAGCTCCGTCAGGTTGTGTGGGAATCTGGTGTTTTGTTTTGTTTTCTCTTTCTGCTCTTGAGGAGGACTGTCGCATTTCCCCGCTGCTCCTTCTCTCTGTGTTCCCTGCTGCTTTGTGGTGTGAAATTCAGAGCATTTTCCTCATCCCATTTTGGATTATTCAACATTTTATTACCATGGAATTGATCAGCTGGACTCTGAATGCTATTGATGAAGTTTTTTCCATTTTTCGTACGGTGAAGGGGGCACCGAGCTGTCCTGACGGAAAGCTTCCAGCGGGCTATATTATGAATTCCTGGTGGAAGATAATGTGTCTCTCTCTTCTTTCCGTGGAAGGCGTTGAAGATGTCTACATGATTCGGATTATGGTCACCAGGTTTCTACTGATTAGAGGTAGTGGATCCCTGGGGGACCTCAAACCTTTGGAGAAGACGATAGTGTGAAGATAGAAACACCTTTCATCATCACTGAGCTTTAAAATATTTCCCAAGCTGTTGTCACCTGCTACAAATGTATCATGCATTATGTTGTTTTCTTTGAACCGGCTTTTGTTCCCTGCTTCCTGATTGGTCCATCCAATTCCTGTTTTACATGAATGAAATTAAGCTTCAGTTGACTACTGTGCTGATGCAGCCTCTACTGATGGGGTCACCTAAAAACATGAAATGAAGGATAAAATAAGTTTTACTAAATATTTTTTCCTCAACAGCATTTTCGAGCATCACAGAAAACTTTTAACGTACCTTTACTTTATTCCTTTTTAAATACACTGTAAACCCGAACAGTACAATGAGCTCAAAAGTTTTATAACCATATTAATCAAAAGTAGCAACCAAGTCAAACCAGCATAAAACTTATAACCTGGTTCAACTTTTACTGTAGTTATAATTTTACTGGAATAAAAGATTATGAGTAAATGAAATCTTCGCATCAAAATTTATGAGTAAAGACGCGTGATGACGTCATGACGCAAGCTACGTGCAGAGCGCACACAGCTCAGCTGCAAGAAAAAGTTTCAAGATGGAGGTTTGAAATGAGAGCGAAGTTCGCTACATTTACGTGAGTAAAATGAAACACATTTGTATATGTTGCCGTTTTATTTGTTAAGTTTTTGTGAATTATCACCAGTGAAACATTGTGCGCGTAAAGTTACGTTTGCATGCTGGGTGGCGCAAATTTTGAATTTGCTAACCGGAAGCTATTTGTCATCCTCGATAAAGACTAAAATGCCAGTGGCTGCTACTTATTAGTCGGTTTGAATTGCTATCATTGTCCGGGTTTTATTTCTTGTTTTACCATAAGCTACGTGGGTTGATATCAGACACGTTTTGGCGTCACGTTTCAACTCAATGAATGCGGTGTAAACGTGGCTAAAGCTGCCTTGTCCTAACGTGGGTTCTTTCTCCTTTTTGTCAACAGATTAAAGTGTTTTTGGAGCATAAAACAGTCTGCGTCATGCAAAGGTATGTTTTTAATTGCCTTTTAATCATATTGTTGCATTATGTGTGTACTATAGGCAAAGGACAATATATTATTCGCCTAGTTAGCAGTTGAGTAGGCTACTAAACAAATACTTTTGAACAATACAGGTAATCTTATTGATCATTTAAGTGTTTATCATATTTGTGTCAAATCTAACTAAGAACTGTTTGATGAAATAGTTTGGGGTGCAGCAGCAGCAGCAGTTTGAACTGTTTGTGTTTGGTTGTAGTTTAATGTCATCCCTTTTTTTCTTTGCTTATATTATATAGAAACAGCAGTTTATCACCAACCACCAGCATCTCTATCGGTAACCTGTTACATTTATTTCTAAATTAAATGATGAAATTACGTTCATTTGATTCATATTGTTTTTGATCTGTGTTACAGGAGGAACATATGCCCTTCATCGCCTAGAAATGATAAGGGAAGACCCCGTGGGAGACCCGCCCTACACATTGATTCACAGGTAAAATGAATTATTTACTTTTTGTTCTTTTACAGATTTTTACTATTTTGTAGATTTGTGGAGAGTTTCATCACGTCACAAATGTTAACCAGTTTTATTCTGATCTGGACAGACACACCATGGCTGCTGATCTTGTTCAGACAGAAAGCAGCGTGACCTGGTGAGGCTTCAGAGGCTCTGCACGACATGCTGAGTCTGTATGATAAACAGGTGAGGTGGCCATAATTTAGGGGTTGGCATTAATATGACTATTAAAAAAAATCAAAACATGATATGAAGTTATAACAATCTGCTAGTCTGTGAAGGTCTTTGAATCATGCTAGTGCAATAATTAATGCTAATTATAATAATAATTGAAGACATTAAATGAAGTGAACCAGACCTAAATGTGTAAATGCACTCATGTAAAATATATCTGCTTAATTAATTTGTGTGTGTCTTTCTGTGCAGCAATAACAGGATGCTGATATCGGACTCTGGTGCTGCACAGGCTTCCAATACGGCTACAGGAGGAGGATCCACAATCCTTCAAAGTGTTTTATGTAAGTATTTGTTGTTGGATAATGTTTTTTCACTAACTTATACAAGTAGAAACTTTGGACACAAAGGTTGTCCATCTTCTCCTATTTTTGCAGAATGTGAAATAACAGGGTAAAGGTTTCATGGCTGAACAGGGTCCTGATTTAGGTTTCATTATCTGCAAATATAAAATGGAGGCACATGTATCAGAAAAATAGCATGGAAATTACAATGTTTACAAATTTAACAGTGACCGACCGTGTGCTGAGCACCCTAATCACTTCTTCCTTGTGTCGTTCCTGGCAATCTCTGAAACTGTAATCCAATTCTACTGAAAACCTATAGCAGAGGTTATAATAAATATGGATCTTTTTCTTTCTTGCAACCATAAAATCTTTATCTTTAATACAACACTGTTTTTGTTCTTTGCAGATTGAAGAGTGACCAGAGCCAGACGTAAACACTCCTGGTGGTATTCTGACCATTGTCAACAAGAACTGGGGGTATTCTGACCATTGTCAACAAGAACAGTACGAGTCCAGTGCTTTTCAGTCCGGTCAGCAGTACAGCGGTTTAGTGGAAAGACGAGCTTGTTGTGGGCGAACTCCTAAGTGAGCTGAAGCATTTGCCTTGTTGTTCAGTTTGGTTGCATCGAGACCATTCAAAAGGACTTGTTCACACATTTCCATTCATCCAGAAACTACTGATGAACCTTGAAGATGGGTTGAAACCCTGTCTTTTTTGCCTCAAAAGTGATTTTTTTTTTTTACTGACGGTAGCATGTAGAGGCAACAGCACTAAACATAATCATGTTAGTGTAGCCAAATGTGTTCAGTGAAGTTGTTTACTCTCAGTGGCTCTTGATGTGATTGTTTTTATTTTGTACATTGTAATAACTTTTAATTATATTTTTACTAGACCGTTGTAATGTGTGGTAAAGCCATGTCCTGCTGATTTTAGGGCACCTGCTGCCATCTGTTCTCCATAGCCTGATATTTGAGGAGACTGACACTAACATGCCCATGGCTACGTGTTTTAATATAATGGGTATTTCATTTTAGTTAGTTTTGTAAGGTAAAAAGCCAAAGAGAGAGGCTGACATTTTTTTGTTTGATATTTCACAAATGTATCTTTAATCAAATATACAATATGTACAGTAAGCACTTTAAAAATCCTGTTCAAATGCAGTTGAAGTGTTACTCTTGTGCAGGTGGTTAAAAATAAACTTGGAATTGCAATTCTGTCTATTATCTTTTTTTTTTTCTTCAAAGTTTGACCAAAATCCAGAATGGTTGTTAGTTTAGTGTCAAAAGGTCAATTTAGAACGGTGCTCTCCAACTCTGGTCCTCAAGATCTTGCATCCTGCATGTTTTAGATGCTTCCCTGCTCCAACACACCAGATTTGAATCAGTAGTGATTAACAGGCTTCTGCAGAGTTAGATGACCATTGAAATAAGTGTGTTGGAGCAGGGAAGCATAAAACATGCTGGATACAAGATCTTGAGGACCAGGGTTGGAGTGCACTGATTTATATAAATTATAATATTTGAGTTGTAAAAGTAAAAAAAAAAATCAAAATATGCAAGTTTACTCAAATAAAACTGTATAAGTTGGTTAACTAATAAGTTATAAGTTGGAGGTAGTTAAATGCTTTGATTTAATTCAATTCACATTTTTTAAGTTGTGTTGAACTTAAATTTTATAAGTAAGTTAACTCAAAAATTATTATGTAATCTGTTTCCTCGTAAATTTTGAGTTCACTGAACTTGTTCGGGTTTACAGTGTACAACCTCCCCATCCGACATTAAGTGAAACATAACCTGTATTAACCTTTAGTTGGATCGTTCTTTCTCGTCCTTGTTCTGATTTTTCTCATCCATCTTCCCCCTGTTCTACCCCTGTCCTACTTTTTCGTCCCCCTTGCCCTCCCTTCTTTGCCGATTCCTCCCCACCGCTCTACCTCTCTCTAACTCTGATCCCAACCCTTCCTCTACCTCTTTTCCCAGTAACTCCTCTCATCCATCAACCTTCCCCCCAGCTGTTCTTCACGTCCCTCTTACTTCTGAATTTCTTCCCCTAATTTCTCTTCCTCTCCTTCTAACCTTGGATTCAAACCAAACTTCCTTGTCTCTGAATCTGTTTGCTTCCAGCTTTTGCTCACGTTCACCTTGTTTTTGACCTTAAACCTTTAAAAAAGAATCGTGATCTGTCTGTTTTTACTTTCAGTTCTCTTCCGTTTTACATTTCATCCCCTGCCCTCCTCTTGTCTTTCTCTCTGTTCTTTTAATGTTCTCTTCTCTCTTTTGTTTCACCCTCTTTATCACCTCCCGTTTTCTTGTATCTCCTCTGCTCTGATTTTCTTTTGGCTAATTGCTCCGGCGTAGCAGCTCATAGATCATCTCAACATGTGCTCACACCAGTGCTTGACAGCTGCTGGAGTAACCCCACAGGTACACAGAAGATCAAGAGAAGGGACGAAAAAAATGAATAAAGGAGACAAAGAAGCAGGGAGAGAATAAGAAGGACATTTTAAAAGAATGAACCAACTCCTCCTTCATATGTTATTGTTGGATAGGTAAAGTTTGAATCCATATTTGTAGAATTGTAACTGATCTAAGAGTTGCAGAGGTCACAGCGTGGCATGTTTTATTTATTTTTTGGAGGTTGGGATGTACTGTATATTTGTTTAGTTTAGAAGAAGGTCTCGTGTGTATATTTACGTTTTTTCATCAAACATTTTGACTGGTTCTTCCAGTCCTTTTTTATTAAACAAAATCAAAGCAAAAATGGACAGAAACTGCAGGTCGTCACACTGCTGTGGACTCTAGATCCCTTTGGTCTACAAAGAGCTCAACACAGCCCAGATCATCTGCCCTCCACCGCCGTGCTGACAGCTGTGAGCTATTTGTGCTGATATACGTTTGGTATTGTTGTCTGTGAATTTTTGGAACTAAACATGTAACGTTTTCTCTCATGAGTCTCCGTCTTATTTCAGATGAAACCCTGAGTCGTGCCATTTCTTTTTCCTCCTGCAAACCTTCCAAACAAGCAATTTATCTTCTTCTTCTAATTGTGCTGTCGTGAATTTCCACCTTTAACCAGCTAACCGAGGCCTGCAGATTCAGAGCTGGAGCTCTTGTTTATTTATCATCTCTCTGAGAATTGCAGTCTGACCTTTGGCTCAACTTGCTCTGATGTTCACTCCTGAGAAAATTAGAAAGTGTCCTTAATATTTTCCCTTTATGAATAATCTCTCTCCTTGCAGAGTGATGGACTCAATGATCTTCTCAAATTGATGAGCAGCAACAGTTAGCTTTCCTCCTTGACACTGTGCTAACACACACACCTGACCAACCTGAAATATGATCAGTTCATCAATAAACTTCCTCAGTAACAACTTGCTGAAGCCTCATGTGTGATGTTGAAGGAAGATTTATGGAATATTTTGTTAAAACTTTCTTTTTCTTCGTTTGTCTTTTTCACAAACCTTTTTCCTGATAAAGATTTAGCAATTGTTTAACAAGATAGACAGTGCACGTTTCATTTTTTAAATTGTTTTCTACCACTTTCTACCTGCTCATCCCTCTCCTACACACCTGTCTCATGAAACAGAAATGTGAAGAGCTCCTGTAGGAACACTCACCGGCTCATTGACAGCCTCGCTCACTTCCTGAAGCGTTTCCTGGGCTATTTAAGGCGCGGGAACAATTCTTATGATGTGTGACCAAGCACGGGGAAGCAATGGACACATAGAAAGGAGGTAGGAATCAGGAAACAGCAGAACTGCACAGCAGGAAGAGAAGGAGTTGGAAGGCAGAGTGGATGAGAGATGAGGGCCATGTGGACAGGTAAGGGGAAGAGAAGGGGAGGCTGAGAAATACGCTGAGGCAGACAGATGAGAGTGTTAGGAGGGCAGAGGGTGAGGGGGTGATGAGAAACGCTGAGAGCAAGTGGGATGGAGCTGTGAGAGGTGGAATGATGAAAGATGGAGATGAAGAGCGGTGAAAATCGGTGGGGAAGTGGTGAGATGGATGAACAGATCTACTCGCTGTTTTGACTGAATTCATGCAGGCCTCTGAGAAGCCGTTACATAAGCACAAAAAAAGTCACTCCCAGTTGCCACAGTAACCACTGACACACACCATGGCAACCAAGGTTACAACTTTACAGTTTTCTCTTGGAGACAGTCACGTCAACACACAAAATCCAGAAAATGACTGTGGCATATGTATCTGTATCAACAAACTAAAGTGTGAATCAATTAGCTTGTAGTGCAGAAACATGCACATCTTTCAGGGCGTGCATGCAATAATCCTTTCAGTCAATGTAACTGCAACGAGAAAAATGATCCTGGGTTTTAATCACAGCTGTGGCTCTTCGTCACATTCCCTGCAGCTCTCACCAAATGAAACATAGCAGCAGCCGTTTAAATTCCTGTAAACTGAAGGCCACGCCCCCTGTTATTCTATTTTCTCTTCATCTCTTTTCTCTCCTCACCACCCCTCCTGTCATAGGGCTTCCCTCGCTTTCTCACATAGCCCCACATAATTAACCGAGTCTAAAAATAGAGGAGTTGGTCCAGACTTCTTCTGGTGAAACCCCGATTGTCGATTGTTTTGGACAGTCCATTAGGCACGCTGATTAGGAGAGGAATTTCGCTAATTAGATAGTTTAACAAGGCAGAGCATCCACGGTGACGCCGGGGCTCTCACTCACAGGTCCCACCGGGTTGATGCAGCTGAATAGATTCTTTAGGTTGCACAAGTTCAGAGACCTTATAGGTGAATTGGCTCGCCGAGATTTTCTAGATTGTCCAAACATTTTCCAGTTTCTTTGCTGCCCTGAAACATTCAAAGGTGACAAAAGGAAGCAAAAACAGAAGAAATCTGTGAGCTATTTTCACACCGTATGCCTCGTCAATATGTTGAAGTTTAATTAGGGATTGAACACTGAACCGAGAAATGTGGGTAAGCCATCACGTTTGAGTAATAAGACCATATAAACCATGGCAGACCACAGGTTACAGATTACTTCACCTCCATCAGGAACGTTTAGCTAATTTATGGTTAATTTAGGGTCGTCTTGAAATAAATGTACTGAAGCTGAAGCAGAAAGTTCATGATTTATGTTGTGGAACTGACTTAATCCACCTCAAACCTGCAACCGGTTCACAGTTGGGTACAAAATGTGTTTTTTTTCCCTCCTAAAATAAAACTGTATTAATTGGAGAGAATTGGGGCAGTAGCTTCAGCCCACTGCCAGTAAGTGAGAGCCTGTGCACCCTGCAGCACTACAGTCAATGATGATTGATTACACCGTCACAGTCTCATAACTGCACTCATTATTTCTTTCAGAGTCAATCTATGACCGAGGGCAATGCCAGACCAACCTTTTTTTACAAGTTAATGCAATTATATCTAAAAAAAACAACATGCTTCTGAGCATCTTTTTAGGTCTATTAGAACGCTGTGGTTCAGTCCAGGCTGTGTTGACTTTAATAAACATTTCTGAAACATATATGTGTCAGTCTGTGGTCTTTCGTGCTCAGTAATTATCTCCTTCGGTCTCCTTGCAGGTCAGAGGGTCGCTGCTTTCAAAAAGCCACAGAGACACAATGCCTCGTGTTCCTAGAATCAACGGGAGCCGGCTTCCTCTATCGTCAACACACTTAATTGGGTTTTTAAACGTTCACGTGGCAGCAAGCGGTAATTATAATGCAGCATCCCACAGCCCCTTTTAACCACATAGTTAGAATATAAAGAAAGTTATTCAGCAGCTCGGAAACTTCTGTTTTTTTCTGTTATGAGCAGACAGCTGGAGCGAACACACAGAGTTTCTTATAGGAAACACTCTTTTTGCTCGATTTTCCCCTCACCGTCTTTTGATCTTTAGTGCAAACTCTGTTTTTCTTTTATTCACATGTGACATCATGACCGCCATCCCATTACAATTCAGCTGCTTCACCATCAGTGACTGCAGTTTCTTAATGGAGGCAAAGCTTGTTGAGAGGAGAAGGACGAACAGAGCAGCTCGTAGGAAACTTCACTCAGCTCTCTGGTAAAACGGTATCACCAAACCATCTGCTTCATTTGGCAGGAAGGCAGCTCACCACGGCCGCCTTCCTCCCTACGATGGCTATCACTTGTTAACAGAGAAGTCAAGTCAGCAAGTTCTCTGAAACGTAGCGAGGCTGCAGTTATACGGATCACTGGGATGTGATTAAACTGTCTGGAGGGGAGGTCAGGAGGATAAAGGTGCTCAACTTCTGCTTCTTTCGTGTTGTTAACAGAGGTGGATACGTACATTTACTCAGTTACATTTGAGTAACCTTTTGAAAAATATACTTTTATGAGTAGTTTTACTTCACTGTACTTTTTATTTTTACTTGAGTAATATGTTGGTTAAGTATCGCTACTCCTACTTGAGTATAATCTCTGAATCCTCTACCTACTGAGAGTAACTTTACAGAAAAACAAACATGTTTTAACAGAAATAGACCAGACACACACCTACAGTTTAGTAAAGGAGACCACCTGTTTCTGCACCAGCTTTGTTTTCCTGCTGTCATTTTATAACTAGCTTAGCTCGTTTTATCTAGCTAGCTAGCTAGCAAGAATGCTAGCTAACTAAATGGATACCTACACAGATATCATATATATTGCTAGATGTCTTATCTGGAGTTCGACAGCGTCCCAACACGGCAGCCATCTTACTTCAGACAGCTGACGTTCTGCTCTCTATGGTAGCAGATGGAAGGTGAGTGATCAACTTAACTAAAATACTCTTAACTCAATGAATTAATAGCGGATTTACAAACAGTTTACTTTCTTACACACCTTATTATGTATAGAGCTGAGATAGGATACGTTCACAGTTTATGAGTTTCCTAACATTATCGATATATTTCACAGCCACATCTCTGACATTTATAACAAAGCAAACCATTTGAAAATCAGTTGAAAATTCAGCAAGTTAGAGGTATTTGATAGTACATGCATCCTTGACACCACTGAAAGAGGGCAGCTGTCCGAAGTAAGATGGCCGCCGCATAGGGACATCCATAGATATTATATATATTACTAGATATCTTACCCGCACTGTTCGTCAATAATCGCTGACGTGGCTACGCTGGCGGCCATCTTGCCACCGAGAGCTGCCCCCTTTCTTAACATTGGTGTGGTACATGTACTATTAAATACCGCTAACTTGCTCAATTTTTAACCAATTTTCAAACGTTTGCTTTGTTATAAACGTCAGAGATGTGGCTGTGAATATATATCGAAATATAACGATAATGTTGGAGAAACTCAAATTGTAAAAGTATCATATCTCAAGTCTATACACAATAAGATTTGTAAGAAAATAAGTCGTTTGTAAATATGTTCATTTTTCATCGAGTTATGAGTGTTTTTAGTTAAGTTGATCGCTCACCTTCCATCTCCTACCGTTGAGAGCAGAACGTCAGCTCTTGGTGGTAAGATGTAACTATGCTGTCAAACCCCAGATGATCCATCTAGCCTTTATATATATCTATGGGGACGTCAGGGTCCATTGACGAACAGCGCGAGTAAGATATCTAGCCTGATATCTATGGCTACCTAGCTAGATTTATAGCCCCATAGCTAGCTAGCTAAATCTACTGTAAGTATTGGCATTATATTGAACAAAAAGACTTTGAAAAGTGTTTCTTCTGACTAACATTTGCCATTTTGTAATTGTTATTTATTTATATCAGTGTTTTTCATTTTAGCCTTTAAGATACTAGAATTTCCCCAAAACTTTATATTTCTCGTCTGTCTTATGACATAATTTTAAAAAGTCAGATGGATGTTACTCAGTCCTCAAATAGACTTTTTACCAAATACTTTTTTACTCTTACTCGAGTATTTTTTGGAGTTACAACTTTTTACTTTTACTTGGGTAATATATGTTGAAATAGTGCTACTCTTTCTTAGGTACATTATTTGGGTTCTCTACCCACCTCTGGTTGTTAACGTCATTTAGACTCAAACTCATTAGAAAAAATTGAAATAGGAGCTGATTAAAATAATTAAACAAACTCATTCTAATTAAACCAAAGTGCCAACTTTTATTAAAAATCCAACAGTAGTTAGATTATTTGGGTTGTTCCAGATTGTGAGCAGCTGCCATACCTGTGTTTCAGATCTCAAAGCATCTATTAGCATCAGATTGTTTTACTGAAAATGGGATCAGCTGAAAGTCTGTTCTGTAACAAGGAACAGAGGGAGGTGATAACAGTCCTGTTATTTATAATTAGCCCTACAGGTGACTAAGAGGTGACTGATCTAAAGGCAAACACTTACAGTAATCTGAGAGGACTAAAGGATTTTTTTGGTCTTAAAATGAACTCTTCTGGAGTCCAGAAAAACTAAATATAAAGCTATGAACTTTCTTTACTTTATTCAAAGAACTTTATTAGAAGCAGGTGTAACTATATTAGTATTTCATAATTATAAAGTACTATAATGTATGCATGTGTCACATTTAAACTCACCACAAATAAACTAAAGTGAAGTTTCCTACAAAATAAAAAGTTAAATATCACCAAAGTGAACTATAAGGACTTTGTTGTTTTGGATTTTATTGTTTCTCGACAATTAAAACGTGTGTCTTTGCGCTCTGAGAAGTAGTGAGAATATGTTATTGCAGCGTATTGATGACGTGTGGTTGACATGCAGTACCAGTGATGGGCAGGTGGTGGGATTAGTCACCTGGATGACACTCGGTTGAAAAGCTGACAGAAGGTGTCAACATTTTCACACAGTCGTCAGAAAGCACAGATTTAGTTATTAAAAAAACAAATATGACATCTTTTAAATGTAAATAACATGTGAACAAGGACCACAGTGACACGAGGAGGAGGAAAACAAATATATCCCACTCAAAAAGTCTCCTGTAAATTTACGAACCCATTCTCAGAGTAAAAATGAGATCACGTTAAGGAGTTGCCCACGTCTACTTCCAGCCATTTATCTCCGTCTCCAGCTCTGATCTTTGCTATGGATGACCTCAAACAGGATCCCACAGAGATAAACCTCAGCTCTTCCCTTCTATTTGCTCCTGACCAGGCCATCAGACCTAATTTGTACCGTCAGGCTCTGCTGCCTCCAGTTTGCTCCATCTAGCACTTCAAATCCAACGTTAATTTCCTCCACCTCGCCGACTCAAGGACAGCAGCTCATTCTTTGGAGCTTGACAAACTACTCGTGCTGTACAGAAAGAACCACTTCTACTTCTCTAGTGTGAGAGCAGAGCTGCAGAGTGTGGTTTTTTCTTCTTTTTACCACTAGATTTACTAAAAAAGCCTATTCTCGCTTGCACGGAGGTGCTGAACCAGTAGATATGAGCTAAGAGTCGCTATAGATAGTTATCATATCTAAATGGAAAGAGTATTGTTTTCCATATGTAAGAGTAGGTATCAATATGGGATTTATGACTAATTTTAGCTCATAATCAACAATAAAAGGAGATTTTTCTTTTTGCATTTTGACAAAATTAGTTATTTATGGCTCAAGTCTTTATACAATTTTATTTTATTTTATATTCAAACAAAATAAAACTCAAATAAAGATATCTGTAACATCCTCTTTGTTTCCTGCTCCAAATTTGATTCTGGCCAACGTAGACCTGTTGTCTTTATTTGGGGAGACATGCTTTTATTTATTTATGTTGTTTACTATCTAAATTTACCTTTATAAAAGGCATGTGCCTTGTTTATTTGTCATGTTGAACTTAACCAAAAAAAAAACGAAGGACATTAAAAATGAACACTAAACAAAAGCGAGGGGGTGTGGAGGTTTAATGAAGCTCATCTTTACAAACTTGTCTTTGGGTTACAAAAACACAAGGATGAATCAAAGACAACTGACCAACTGAATAAAACACTGAACTGCTTTATAAATTGTTTGTTTAAAACTTAGAAATCATTATTTAAATGAACGCTGCTGACATGAAAGGCAAACACGATGACAGAAGATATAAAATACCCATCATGTCCTCAGGCAGAGAGGGGAGCTGGTTTTTATTTGTCTGTTGGGTAAATCTGCTTTCAGGTTTAGGTGGGAAGAAATGCAACTAAAAAAGTAGGAACTGCAGGTTAAATTTGATGAGAAAATGGAAATAAAAATTAAGGATCCTGACAAATGAATACAAGTTTAAACTTGTGAGCAAGTTCTGATGAGGTTAGGTTGGACTGTTGTCCCCTTTCTGTTTTTTTCAGGGGTTCTCAGCACCACAGACAGCTTTATAATAACAGACAGCTCCAGTATGAGCACCACAGACAGCTGCTGAACCACAGCCTTCTTAGACTTCAGCACCACAGACAGCTCCTGAACCACAGCCTTCTTAGACTTCAGCACCACAGACAGCTCCACCCTCAGCTGACTGGAGCTGTTTCCTCTAATAACTTGATGAGTTTCTGCTGATTGTTAATGACAGGTATTACAGCTAACAGCTGCCCCAGAGATCCCCACAAACTTAATGCGCTTAAACCGAAACGCAATTAAATCAAAGACAATTAAAGAACATTTAAAATGTGCAATCACAGAGACAGGCTCAGCATCCTCATCCTCTGTGGCAGACTGTCTGACAAGGATCAAACTTCAGTCTGCTTCTTACAAACCAAGCAAAGCGGAGCCAACAGCAGCAACACGAGCTGAAAAAATGACTAATTAAAAAGAGTTGAAGGGAAACTTACGAGTGCCATCGAACCGTGTGGCTATAGTGTCCAGAAACGTGTTCTGTGGCGCTAATAACCCCTTCATCACAGGCATTGTCCCTGCTTAATGTCGAGGTCCCCATCAAAGTTACTGAGGAGAAGGTGCGAGCCGTCCAAATGCGTCAGGTGCTCCCGTTTGAGGCGCAGAGCTTCTGCGAACCCGCAGCTTTCTCAGCCAACTCCGCTGCGCGATCGGTCTCTGTTGAGGCGTGCGCGCGATGCGCGCGCCCGTGATTCTGATGCGCGAGTTAAAGGACAGCGGAGGAAGAAGAGCACAGGTGCACTTCAGGTGATAGACGGTGACGGAGAGCAACTCCCATCCAGCGATGACACCTGATCAACAACTGGGATTAACTAGAGGGGATTCCAGTAAACAAAACCCACAATAAATAAATAAAACCTGTTCATAAATAGTTATTTATATATTTGATTTGTTTTAAATCAGCTGTCTTAGTGCTATTTACATCAACACAGTAATTAGTGGATTTACTCCGTGATGTATTTAAATAAGGAGAATATTGGTCCAAAATTTTAAAGAGAAAAAATTATATTAACAAGAAAAAAAATATATCAGGTTTATGTACAACATATAGTTTACACATTATTTAGTGTTTAAATGATGATAAAATCAGATGTAGAAGAATAATTTAGTTGTGTTTACGTTAGAACCCGATGAACCAGAGCACCGGTTTATACAGACAATAGAAATGTTCAGCGCCGCTCAGTGGTTCTTTATGGTATTACATGTATGGAAGGGCGCTCACACGCTCCAAGTTACAAGTGAGTTATTCTTTGTATTGTAGCGCCCCCGTGTGGACACAAACAGAAACTACATTGACATATTTCTGTAAATTTAAACAGGTAAGTTTGATGAATGAATGCCTTATTAGAAGGACAAATTAATAAGATGTTCAAACAGGAAGTGATGATGAGGACATCCCATAAAACTATTTGAATTTTCATGTATTTCTGAAGAAAACCTTTAACGCTTTTGAATTAATTCCTAGTGGAGCCCAGGGAGCCCAGGGCAAATGAGACTAGAATTGTTTAAATTCATTCATTCTGAACAAATTATAATTAAAACAGACAAGCTTACATTACAAAAAACTTTAATCAAATCGCATTTAAACAGTTAATAGCCTGAAACATTGATAAAACACTCTGGTGTTCATCTCTCCTGAACGTCTGTCCACTGGAAAAGCATTGCTTTAATGTTCTATTAAAGTAAATCCTCAGGAATGTTTCATCAAATTAGTGAAAACTATTTCAGAATTATAATCAGTTTTATTGGCACATGCACACTAAGATCCAGAATTAAACTTAAAGTTTTGCGTCTAACTTCTAAAGTGCTCAAAGATCAGGCTCCATCTTGAGTCTCCATCAGAGCTCTTCACTCTCAGACTGCAGGTTTACTTGTGGTTTAGAGCTTTTATAGGAGGCAGAGTTTCCAGTTCTCAGGCTCCTCTCTTCCAGTCTCAGACACCCTTCAGACTGTCCTCTTTGATAAATCCCATAGTTAGTTAGCTTGTTTTATTTTTAACTTATATTACTATTTTGTATCCTGCCTCAATTATGAATTAAGCAGCAAACCTGTATTTTATATATTTTTTTATCCAAGCCTTTCATTTCAGGTACAGCTCATGAAAAAACTAAAACCAGTTTGTGTTTTTAAGAGTACACAAAATGTGACGGGGGCAGCAAACTTGTTTTCTAGGTCAGAAACTCTGTTAGGATGTAGAAATAGACACCAAATCCAACCCAGAGCCTCCTACTCAAACCCTCCACTAGAACAAAGCAGACGCTGTGTTTGTGTCACTTGGACAGAGTGCAGTAACCAGGTGCTCCGAGGCTCACTGCTGTGAATCACACATCAACTAAGTGACTTCAAACTGCACAAACGTTCAATCAAACACACACAGTCAGAGATATGTGACTAATGTCCCTGAGGTGAGGCAGTGAGAAGTATTTAAGTGCACAGAGACACTTCAGCTAATACGATTAAAACAGACAGGAAATAAGCTTCACCTGACTAAATAAATACTTAATGCATCATTTAATCCTGATCACTGATCCAGACGCTTAATGTGAGCTGTGGTTTGGTTCATATTCAAGTGGAAGTTAAGTCAAAGGCGGATTGCTGCATGCTGGAAACCTCGTTAAAGCTCCAAAGATTAGAGGCATGCAGGTCACTCAAATCAATGATCTAACACCCATAATATTCTGTGATTTAAAGCTAATTAAACCAGGGTGTTAAAACAACAAGTTTTACTTCATGTCCACATTTAAATGTGTATTTTTGATGCATAACAGCTGCTTGTATAAAATAGAAACACGAGAGTTTAGCATGAATCTGTCTGTGTTTTATTATAGGAGATGTGGTCAGTTTGTCCTCCAGTCTGATCCGATGGCAGCATATCTAAAGGGTTGAGCAGGAGATGTGGGATGAACTGGCTGAAGCTCCAAATGTTAATTTGTGGTACTGCTGGTGGTCAGAGGGACTTCCCCGCCTCCTTCAGCGAGCCCCGGGGCTACAATGTAGGTTATTACCACCAGTGTGTGAATGACAGCGCTTTGGGGAGTGTACAGCGCTCTATAAATACAGGCCATTTAACCATTTACCATGTCACGAGCAAATATCGCAGCCAGCACGCGAGAAACGGGATATGAGCCAGCATGTCTGCGTTGTGGACTTATTTCATGATCTCTGCTGGTGATTTGGGGCCAGTCCGGACCGCAACGGGCCATCCGTGCAGCCTGTGGTCTGAGCGGCACATGCTGCTGTGCTGGGCTGCCACAAAATAAAATGCCAGGGCCATTTTTCAGTTCCAGTCCAGCCTTGACCTGAACTAGCCCTGAAGATCCTATGAGTTGTAACTGACTCCTATGCAAAGTGGGGGGAAAACAATTTGAATTGTTTATATAAGAGACAAGCAGCATCGTCATCAACAGAGTCACTAAACCTTTAACTAATGCTGGACCCCTGAACAAGGTGGTTCAAAAAACTGAAACTAAAACATTCTGTGTTTTTGCAAACTGTACTTTAAAACTATGTAAGTTTTGTTTTATAACATTTGCAGTCAAGATGTCCAAATTGTTTCCAGAAAAGCCGGATGCCTCTCCTCATCCTGTCCCTCTGAAGTCCTCACCCTGAACGTCTCTCCTACACTTTTCTCTGAAGACATGCCACCAGATTCTCCTCAGCCTGCATCACAAATGAGGGACTTCCACCAAGTTGAGGACACATCTTTTGTACTGTCAGAATCTGCAGATATCAAAATCTTTGAAATTTGTCATTCTTTTGCCTGCATTTGTTTGCAAAGTGTGAAGTGGTATCCAGTATACCCAGTTGGAGCTCCTACACCTCAGATCTACTATTTATAGTGACCAGGGTCTGTCTATCTCTGGTGGAGGAGATATTACGGGACATTTAAAGCCATTCAACCATCTGTTCCCAGGATCAGGGAAAACCTGAGGACAGACTTCAGCTTCCAAAGTCAGTGATAATTGAGACAACTATGAAAATGTTATGTTTGCAAAGAGAGGTTTGGTTAAAATATTACAAATTTAATCTACTGGAAAATCATCCATAGGAAAATATAAAAGTTAAAAATAAGAAAAGGAGTTGTCAGAATATTGTATTAAATCTTTAGTTCAACACGGTTCCTCATCCTGAGTGAGCATGAGGCGACAGAGGAAAAGAACAACAGTGTTAGGAACCAGAACCAGTCTAAGGATGGGTTCTGCTTCAGCCAGCTGCTTGAGAGGACAGAACCCCCGGACAACAAAGAACTTCCTTCAGTCCTTCACAATAAAAGTCTCAAACACATACTTCAAAACATCTAATGCTTATAAAACAGTTTAGTAACACTGTTCTCCAGTAAAACTCAAATAAAGAAGTATTAATAAATGACCTACTTTCAACTCTTCTGGGGCTATGTTCACTTTTTCTTGACATTTCAAATTTAATCTCAACACTTCCTGCTTTTTTCCTCTGATGTGGCACTAATGCTCCCTGGTATAAAACGTCTCTTCCTGGAAGCTACTGATGCACCCTGCCAACATGGCAACATGCCAGTTTGTACATTCTACTCATTCATAATCATACTGATTGCACATCTGTTTGATATGCTGTTCACGTCATTATTGTTATTAGTAGTAGTAGTAGTAGTAGTAGTAGTGGTAGTAGTAGTAGTAGTAGTGGTAGTAGTAGTAGTAGTAGTCCTATTATGAGTCAGCGAAGTTATTCCAAGGTTATTTTTATTTTCCATTTCATTCTTTTACATATCCATCCATAACACAAACAGGAAGTGATGCAACATCTTTACCTCTAATGTCAAATAAAGTAATTAGGCTATATGTCCCATTAGCAGGCTAATAATTATGCTCACATTTAAACAGTTCCAGACATTTTAACCTAAAATACATTTTAATAGATCCGCTTTATGTATTTTGCATCACATTGCACGTTTCTGACTGCTGACCAGATCAAATAGTGCATGTGGATGAGAGAGAGAGGCAGAAACATGCAATTCAGAGAGCTGGCAATTCATTTCCTCCTCTAACACACCAACATGATGCCTCCACCCAGACTCACTAACCATATCATGAGTTTATAATAACCACATCACTTCCACAGTGAATGAGGTGGAATGAAAACCTAACCTAATTTGAGGAGATACACGACTGTGTAAGTAGTAGGGTGTCCCCTGAGATGGGCTCAAACTGAGGGAGCTGTGTGCTGCGCTGGTAGCGTGCTCTGTGAGCGTGTAATGGTCTTAATTATCATTTAGCATGCCAGCCTCATTGAGGACGAATCAAGCCAGAAATAAAGTAGTGGGAGCAGAGGGTGACAGAGGGGAGAGCAGTGTGATGGTAAGACTCACAAAATAGTAGTTAACTTTAAAACACACTCAACTTCAGCAGCAGTATATATACAGATGTGTGTATATATACCCAGAGGTGTAAGTGGGATGATGCACACACACACACATATGTTTCCACCCCTCTGACTGACATCTCTCTCTCTGAATTAGTCACGATGAGTGATGTGTAACCAGCCATGACTCTTTCTGGCTGGGGAGATAGCTAATTCACTTTGTTTAATTAGTCAAAAGTAGTAGAGCACAGGCTGCTCCCTCTCCTCCAATCATCAGCATCTGAACGCCTGCAGCAAACACCGACCTGGAATCACACCGGCAGCATTTCACGGGGGGCAAGTCTTTGATTCTTATCTGTCAGGACGGAAGATCTGACTCTTCATCTGTCTTTTCTCTCTCAGACACACACACACACACACACCACAGTTGGCTTTGGAATACCTTCAGAGATCTGCTGATGCATGACTGCAACTTCAGGTTACTGCAAACAGGAAACAGATAAAGCTGTTTTCTTTCATAAGCAATTCATCTCTATCAGGTAAATCAAATGTCTTTTTAATGCTTTGGTTGATTCAGTTTTATCTCAAAGAGATTTAAACAAGTGGAGTATTTGACAGATTTCTGCTTTGTTCATCCTAATCTTGAGTTTACTACAGAGGAGCTTAAAATCTGTGAAAATCCCTGTCTTTTCAAGGCTTTTAACTATAGCTTAAATTTGTTAGAGCAAAGTAACATTAATAACAGGAGACAAGAATGTGAAATATTCAGTGTGCGTAGATCATTACTAATGTAAGGTGAAATCTAGAAAACTCACATTGAAAGTATTTGAAAAGTGAATTTGATTAATAGGGACCCTTTAATTAGGATTAATAAAATATTGAGTTTAACTTACATCAAAACTGTATTTTGTCTAACTTTACAATGTGCTGAACCATCTTTCCTGCTCAGCATCATGATGATGACAGAGATTTTGCAGCCAGGACAAAAAAAGTGTTCATTATTTTTATCATGATCCAGGTCTGTGCCGACATATCAGCAGCTTTTAAAAGTGAATGACTCCACCTATAGTCCTGCTTTACTTTGTTACCATGGAGAGCTCCAGCACACCCTGAAGACAATAAGGAGAGTGTGCACAGCATGCTGCAGGAACATAATAAATAGATTTATGCGCAAATGTCACATTTAATACATTTACTGCGCGCGCCTGTGAATTCATTATTGCACCATATGTTAATGCAGCTGTTTATTTCTGAGACTTTGTTTGGTGGAGAGGGAGGAGGGAAGGGGGAGGAGTGGGGTAGAGGGAGGGGGAGCTCCTCCTCTTCCCCCCCTCCGCGCGCGCACAGCGCCCTGAAGTGTCCCGGAGTCAGTAGCGTGCGTAACCTCATAAATGATACAGGTGGAGGAGAAAGACTCGGCTCCGCGCATTGTTCTCCCCCTGCAGGCTGATGCACGGATACGGCACCACACCGGTGCTCCGGGTGGATGATGGGAGGTCGCTGTGAACTTGTGTCGAGGCCAGTTGATCGCTCCACCGAGGGAGAGAAGCGCCGTCAGGGAGCACACTGGGATGTGGACAGGCTGATCGCGCGCACGTGAGCTTATTTCAGTGTTTAAGCAAACATTTATTCTGAAAGGGAGCACGAGACGTCCCGACAGCGGGGAGAAATCGGGTCTCATCCGGAGATCGATGGAAGCGCCAGAAACAGACGCATCCAGATGGTGTCTGCGGGAGCGAGCGGCTGATTTATGATCCGATCTTCGCGTCGCGCACAAAGAGGTTGGTTTTCACTTCGATCGAACATCAGCAGAACGCGACGTGGGACGATCGGTCCTCGTGCTGGAAATGAACTGAATTCCCGTCGCTTCCACAGCGACGCGACGCGACGCGCCCGGTGGCTCAGCTGCGTTTATTATAATAATAATATTATTATTATTATTATGGGAAGAGGAGCGTCTACAGAACTTTGACTGGATTTAAAGGTAATGCTGCCTGATTGAAGGTCAGACTCAGATTATTAGACCTAAACGTGTTCACGTGGTAATATCATTATTTAAATCGTTTCCAGGTTATTTTCAAAGCATAAGTTTATGTCTCCTTCGAGTATGGAAAGCCAACATGGACACAATTCAATAAATAAATAAATAAGACATTAAATAATTATTTAAACGTGTCATTTTTTAATCAAAATCTGAAATAGACTCATTAATAATTTATCAAATATATAAATAATTCAATTTGCCATGAATAAAGAACTATTTAATTCATTAAAAAATCATATATGATTATTTCATGATTTAATGAATTATTTCATGGCCTGTGTTGGCTGGGCATCAATCATTTATTTCATCTGTCAACCGCCCATCAGAGTCAGTGGGCGGAGCTAAGGCTGGTAACAACATGGAGGCTCCCTCTGTGGAGGATAACAAGTTGGTGAGATATTTTAAACCCAGCAGATAAAACAGAATCGTGTGAGTTGCTGACCCAGACTCTGTGGTTAGGTAATGAGGAGTTTCCACACTGTTTGATCAAATATTGACCTTATCTTTAAAAGGACTCCAGTGCTTCATTATGGAGGGTGTTGTGTAGAGATGTGCTACCCCATCAGAACTGTGTCCCCACCTGTCTAAGTCATGCAAAGTCTCTTCATGTATAAAGGAAATATTTGTGCAACATATTCCCCAATGAACACAGGAGAAACAGCCTTCAGTGAAATTCAGACGTGTGTTAAAAACAAGATCTGTTCCCAGAGTTTAAAGAAAAAAGCAATGAAAAGCTGGATTATTTTTGACAGTGGAACACATTTCTACATACACCACATATTAACAAAGTGCTGGAGGTCTTCTAAATTTAGTCCTTTTTTATTTAGTAATTTTGGGGCCTGAGGCTAAAAAGACATGATGCCCTCCATGTTTCTACATGATCATCTTCAACCCACTGCCAGAACTGTGAGTCTGTTATACCCTGTTTTGATTAAAATCTAATTATTTTACAACTGAATTACATTTATAGCAGTTAATTGTCCTGATCTTGGACTTGTCTATCTATCTATCTATCATCTATCTATCTATCTATCTATCTGTGTACCTCCTCCTGTGTCCTGCACTAATCCCCTCCAGGTGTGTCTCCTCTACTTAATTAGCTCCCTTCCTATATATGCTGTTTAGTTTTGTGTTGTATCCCCAGCCTCATGTGTCCTGTGTCTCCTGAGTCCAGGCAGCAATAAAGCTGTTTTGTGTTCAACCTCACCTGTTCCTGCCTCCGTCCTCCTGCGTTTGGGTCCTGCACTACCCTGGTCATGACACTAACTATTAGATTTAAAATATCTCTCACCAACTCGATGGAAGTCTTCCATCAAATGAGCCACCATGTTTGTTGTCGGCCTTCATGCCCCACCCACTGACTTTGATGGACAGATTAATTAAATTCATGATGAACAGCAATACAGACCATGACAACCATCACGTAAGCATATATTTATTAAATAAATTAAATATTTTCTACTTATGGCACATTTAATTAATTATATACTTAATAAATTATCGGATTAAAAGAAATTATCTTTTTTTTTTCAATCCTAAAATAATAATTTTTTTTAAACAGTTCAGCTGTTAAGTTAAGCTTCTATTCTCTGTGGCAATTCATGCTCCCAAAACAATATATTTTTTAATTAATCAGAAAATTAATCTACTCTGTTATTTATAGCTGGTTCAAATGAATCTAAATTGTGTAAATAAATCTGTTTGGGCATGTAAGGCCTGCACAAAAATTGGAAATTGTCCTCAAAACCAAAATCTGTGCATGTTTATAATGAAGGGCCAGCGAAAGAGAATAAAAAACCAGATCTGTTACTCAGTATGAATGACTCACAGCTACTATGGCATCATATTTTAGCTCATTACCTGTAAACCGACAGGGTTGTAGCTATTTTTGTGTTGACTGCTAATAGCTGTGGTGGCTATCTTGAATTGTATTAACTCCAAGGTGAATCAGTTGTAGATGTGCATCCAGTAGACCATTCCTTAACCCTGAGAACTGACAACAACAGCTAACAAAACATCCAGACAAAGACCCAGAAAGTGTATAGTATACTCAGTGTTAAAACACAAATAATATCTTCTTTCTACTTGTTTACTACAAACATAAAACTAACATGGTTACAAGTATTGTGACTAGAAGAAGGTGACACTTCCCCCAGCTTCTGTTTGTGTTTGCAATAACTCCAGAATTCAGATCTAATAATGCAAAAAGATTGATGATGTTTATAAATAGTGTTTACATGATTCACCAAGCAATTTTGAATATTGGAGTTTTTTATTGGAGTAGAAAACAAACTTATCATTTTTCCTGTCAACTATGTCGGAGTAATGTAAATTCCAGAAACACATTTTCTCATCCTTTAAGTGTTTTCTGTTTCTGTGAAAATAATGAAGACTCACTGAAAGTTTCATTGAAATCTGTTCATCTGGTTTGTGAGGTATTTTGCTGAGACTACAGACAAACAAACGCACACAGGCAAAAACCCTTCAGCGGGCAATGTCACCGTACATCAGCTCAGAGTTCTATTTATTTTTTACTTTTTAAAATAAAAATGGTGCAAATAGATTGAAGCTTTTGTTGCATTTTACAGAACTGGATGTGTAAAGTTGACCACACCATGTTTATGATCATTAAATAACTTCACCTGTTGGTAATTTTCTTATTGACATGAGTTTTTTTCTCTTTGACTAGGTGTGAAAGCACAGATGGATCCAACGTGTAATGGGATAAAGAACACTGAGTGCAGTGATCTTAACCCGCGACCTCCTCCCGCCAAGCTGGCTCGACTGGAGCAGCACATGATGGGATCCTCGACCCCAGAGAGGAGGAGACAGGGGAGTCCTGTGGCCAAAACCCCCTGCCAGACCCAGAAACCCACAACCCCAACCCAGCACACCAAAGGTACCCGATCAGGAAGGTTTATTTTAGCTGCTTGAGTTTTAAAAAGTTTGATTAAATTTCCCCTTCATCCTGACAAAACACACCTGTCATTTCTGTGAACTTTTTTATGACACATATTATGTTTGTGTGCCATCGCAGCAACGCTGCTGCCGGTGTTCTGTGTGGTGGAGCAAAAGGAATATTTTTTGGAAGCAGAGAAAAGAGAAGAGCATGCCGAGTTTGTGTTGGTCAAACGAGACCTGCTGTTCAATCAGCTGATAGAGATGGCCCTGCTGATGCTGGGATATTCCCACAGCTCTGCAGCACAGGCTAAAGGTACACAACACACACACACACACACACACACAACTTTACAGATTTAGATCTTTTGATTCAGTTGATTGTGCGTTCAGGTCTGATCCAGGTCGGCAGGTGGAACCCGGTTCCTCTGTCCTGCGTAACCGACGCTCCTGATGCTACAGTGGCTGACATGCTGCAGGACGTTCACCATGTCATCACGCTGAAAATACAGCTGCACAGGTAGGGAGCAGACATGTTAACTTCAGAATCCATAAATGACCTGATTCTAGCATGCTTTATTTTCTCATAGCAAAATAGAAAAAAATGGCGTTTTTGATTATATAGAGGATCTTTTATCTGTGCAGCTTCAGTTTGCATTGCAGTCCTCCCAGATAGCAATTTTAGATTAAACATTCTCATCCTAAGAGGGGTTATCTAGTCTGCAGGCCACATTACATTTAGACAAAATGCAGAGAAAGAAATGAATAAAATCCCCTCCCCTTCAGAGCCCACGCACAATCCAAACATCCTTACTCTGATATGCAAGTAAATTGTTGCAACATAAAGATAAATGTGTTTTTCACACCAGTGGTTCACCTACTTTGACTTTTTCTTCTTAGAAAATTCCCAACAAACATAGTCTGAGAAAGTAATCATAATAATCTGTTCAGGGCCTGATGATGAGAAGATGAAAAGTGAAATACGATATGATTAAATGCATCTTTACTTTGAAAAGTGATTTGGTTTTTCTTTATTTTCTTGGGTTTCATTCAGCTGTCCCAAACTGGAGGACTTGCCAGTAGAGCAGTGGAGTCACTCCAAGGTGAGAAATGCTCTGAAGGAGCTTCTTAAGGACATGAATCAGAGCTCCCTGGCTAAAGAGTGCCCACTTTCTCAGGTATCACACACACACACACACACACACACACACACACACACGTGCACATAACCCCAAGAGGACACTGTATTCCCTCTTGCCCTTTTCCCTAACCTTTACCCAAACCTGAATATCTAAACCAAGCTCTGACTTCATTCTCTAACCTTAAAAACACAATTACCAGCTCAAACCAGTAAAGGTGAAGAAGATGAAATGGATGTAACTTTGCCCTTCTGTGTCCTCTGTGTGCTTCTGTGGCTGTTTGTGAGCAAATAAGTGGACTAATTATTATACAGGAAGTCCAGATGCTTAGTGTCTGCAGCATGGGGGGAGATAAGGAGAGATCAGTATCTCCTAAAAAGCCATACCGCCTTGGCTGCTGGATATCTGTATCTGCAGACTCCCAGCCCGGCTGTCTGGGGCAGATTTGCCAAACATCTTCCTTTACTCATCTGTATGCCTCTCATCTTTATCTTCAAGGGGTTTTCAACCATATTGAAGTGTGTTTCTGTGTAAAAGTTACAATCACTATCAATCCATTGTAGATGCATTACATTTTATTATTCAAAATTTAAAAAAACAACTGATGGATTCAGAACTGTCAAAACGGAAAGTAGTTGGAAATAATGAACTCTATTTCTCCAAACGTAGGCCATTCAGGACATGATCTACAACAGGTGAGATCATAACCAACGTTTACACAGAAACACTTCAAAATAAAAGAAAAATGCCATCAAGCGTTAATCCTGGTGGCTTTTGGGGCTAATTCAGCAAAAGACACGCATAAAAGGAAATCATTTAAATTAATTATGCAAGAGTTTCTAATTATCAGCTCAGTCTGTGTGACTTTTCCCTTAAAGGAGCGATGGACATGTACAGCTCTGTTTTACATTCCTTCATTCACTGCAGTGTAAAGATCTCATGCTCTTTTATCACTCCCTTAACCCCCTCCTCTCTCGCCTGTTTGTGTGAAGCAGATTAAAATAAATATGTGAAGATGAAAGGTGTAATCAGATGTAAAGAATGCACAGGATGGTCTTAAGGGAAAAGCTGCGTGTGTGTGTGTGTGTGTGTGTGTGTGTGTGTGTGTGTGTGTGTGTGTGTGTGTGTGTGTGTGTGTGTGTGATCATGTCAGTGAGAGACAGGCGCAGTCTCTTACGACCTCTGGTGTTTTTGTCTACACACACGCACTCTGACACACTCATCAGTCTTTATCATCCTATTTACCTGGGGGTTGTTTTAATAACACAGATCTGAGTTCATTAATATCAGATGTGTGAACAGCTGAGACATCGCAGCAGCAGAAGAAATGGCGCAAACTCCTTTTGTCTTTTCCTTCTGTTTCAGAGCATGATATCGTCTATTGTAAACAGCACCTATTATGCAAATGTCTCCGCTGCAAAGTGCCACGAGTTTGGTCGATGGTACAAACACTTCAAGAGGTCCAAATGCATCATGGGTGAGCAATCATGAACATCAAGTGTGTTGACTAAACTCTAGATGATGTGCAATTTGGACACTTTGCTATAAAACACTAAACAATGAAGTGGTGAGAGAATGCTTTGATGCAGCCTGTGGATTTATGAACACGCTCTATAACACTTCACAGTTTCTCTTCCATGTTATTTGGTGCATTCCATTGTTTTTGAGTGTAATCGGTGTTTTCTGTCTTCCTCTTTCTCCAGAGACTGACAGCTTTTCTGAGCCGTCCACAGATCTCTCACTCCCCCAGCAGCCTCCTGCAGGTGGTCCAGCTGATCAGAACTCAAATCTTCTTTTCCCTCATGGATCAGTAGCCAACATCTGTGCTCGCTCAGCCCTCGGTCTCCACCCCCCTGCGTTGGTTGCCCAGCCTCTCAGCTCCCAAATGGTCAACCAGCAGCTTGTCATGGCTCAGTTTCTCAACCAGCAGTATGCTGTTAACCGTATGCTAGCTGCTCCAGGGCTCTCCTCGTCGCCACAGCAGTATCTCAACCACCCCCCTGTAGGAAGACCTCCTGTCAAGGTCTTTTCTAAAGCCCCTGATTCTCAAGCCCTACAGCAGGCACCGTGTGGTCCAGGAGGAGGTACTACAACCGGGCTGCAAAATCAGACAGCAGCCGTGTCTTCAGTGGGACCAACAGATGTTTCGAGTGACATCTACCACAGCGTGAGGGAGGAGCTGAAGAGAGCGGGCATCTCCCAGGCCATCTTTGCCAGGGTGGCCTTTAACCGGACCCAGGTATGACTGGGAGAGGTGGACAGATCGAAAGCTCTGTTCTCTGGTGTTCTCGTTGGCATGGCGCGTGCTGCAGTGCCCCCTCCCCCTCCGTGCATGCGTGATAATGTGTTTGTGCCAGCTCTCTGCAGCGCAAAGCTGGTGCCAGCAGTAAAGCAGCTGCTAGGCCGACTAATCACAACCCCTCCGAGAAATGTTGCCTCGCTCTCTACCTCTTTCTCAATCCCATTGTCCTTCTTTCTCACCACCCGTCATTCTGACAGCCTTTTTATTCTCTTGATCTCCAACTCTCATGGTCAGTCCATCTTTTTTTTTATCTTGTCCTTTTCCTACCTTCCACTGTTTGTTACCAGAACTTTCTTAACCATCATCCTTAAGATGAAAGTGCTGCCTTTATCATCATGTATTCACTACCACACCAACAGAAATGGCCCTCTATTAGTAGTATCAGTTATTATTATTACAATATGACATCCTGGTTATTATCCACCCCCATGTTTCTCCTTTTCCAAATCCAAGGTGCTTTGGTGCCAGCCATACACGCTGGGCACCGTGCCAAATCATTATCTAGAAGTGACAATTCACACAAAGGCTCCTTTTGTCTAAAAGGCAGATTTTTGGGGAGCATCCAGTGGTGTTTTATGATTTGAATAAAAAGGGCTTTTTTCTCTCGTGCCATTTATCTGCTAGTGTGAAATCTTGGGGGGGGGAAAGCCTCATATGCATGAAGGGTTTGTAGGCTTTCTTGCATAAGGATATGGATCATATGCGTATAGATCACTGGCTATTTACACCAGCTATGAAACATTAAATAAACTTTTTTAGCTCCTAAAAAACACGAGAAGCTTGATATCTGCTACCCAACAAAAGATTTATCTCCCGTATCGGTGATGCCTGGAAGAAACAACGTAATCAGACTTTATGCTTAAATGTAAAAGCTTAACTAAAAAATTGGTCTGCAAGTATTTGTCTTCAAATTAGACTCAGCTGAAGGATTTTCTCTGCTTTCAGGAAGAATTAGATGAGATCAATAACACTCTCATGTCTGAATGTGAATCTGTGTGCTTCATTTGGCATTGCAACTGAAACTAGATTAAACAACAAGTGAAGCTCTGTCAAAATCCAGTCAATATTGATTATATAAAACAAATTACATATCCAAGAAAAAACCCACAAAATCAAAGGCCTAGCATTGCATAAAGAGATGCATGTTGCCTGCTGCCCCTCATGCAAGTTTCACAACAGAGCAGGGTTTTGGTATTTTTAGAGCTTCGTATTTACTTTGATGATCTAAAAACAAATATAAACCGATGCTGCGTCCTAATGATTCTAATCTTGTACTATCCAGGGTCTACTGTCGGAGATCTTGAGGAAGGAGGAGGATCCAAAGCATGCCTCCCAGTCCCTGCTGGTCAACCTGCGGGCCATGAACAACTTCCTGCAGCTCCCAGAGGCTGAGAGGGAACGCATCTACCAGGAGGAGAAGGAGAGGAGTCTGACTGGATTCACACCCGGCTGCAACAACACACCACCGAGATCCACACAGGTCAGCCAGGGCTCAGCGACAGAGTCACTCAATCATTCTACAGGATGTTAAACTTTACTTAAGGTCATGATGGAAAAGCAGCACACCTTCTACCAAATATAGGACTTCATGAATCATTTGGTTCTTAATGCTTTTGGGTAAATGAGGTTAATACTAGCTCAGATTAACAACAACCAGACATACTGCCCTGTGTTGTTACTTATTTAGCAAAACACTGGAAATGGTAGAAAACCTTTAATCAAAGTCACAGGATTAAAGTATCGTAATGATCTGAATGAGTCAGTTATCACACATCAAGTCAAAAGGTTTGCAATTAAACTAAACTGATTAAAAGCAGTTTTAATTCATTAAAGTTATATTTTTTGTTTGGGTTCTTATTATTTATGATTTAATACACATTTTCTATGTGTGTTACACATTACTTCTATGTGTATTTTTATTTTTGAACTAGGGCATTCTCCTATTTGTTTACATGGAGGGGGCAGAATTTAAAATTCTTACTGGAACCAGCCAATTTTTGTTGCTTCAGCTTCAACCATTCAGTGTCTAATATTTATACAAAATCATGAATATAATTTGATTTGGCAGAATGTAAGAAAAGTATGAATCCTGTAAAAGTGATGGATGCCTTAGAAATTTGCCGTTACAGGGAAAGTGTTTGTACTTCTACAGAGAAATCCTCAAAATAATGTCGTTTAATAAAACACAATAATCTGTGCTTTCCTCAGACAGATCCAGGTTTACAGTAAGAGGGTGTACTTTCTGTATATGCTGTCTGGTTGTAAATTATCTGTGAATATTATAACTTAATGAGCCCAAAGAAACAAATACTTCCACCATGCTGCTGATACTGTCAGATGAAGATGTAAAGTGACTGAGAAATGGTTATATTTTCCATTAATCTGAGCTAGGGTTAGGGTTTAGGGTTCACTGTGAAATCAACAGCTATTTTTAGACAATAAAAATGTTTGTTTATTAGTTTTTCCTTCTGAGTTTCAGACTTTTAGCCCCAGGCTTTGGGTTTATAAGAAGAAACTCATGTATGCCCTTTAAGTCGTGTGTGTGTGCACAGAAGCAGAACCCTCAGGCAAAAAGCAGGACTGAAGACTTCTTCATGTGTTATATAATCAGTGTTTGGATTGTCTCTAAACCAGATTAAATACAGAGATTTAAATAAAAAATACTAATAATTTGAGTTCCTAATGCACTGGGGGGGAATCCCATTAGGTTCACAGAGGTCCTATTATCCTCCTATAGCCATAGGCCTACTTTAAACTGTTTTATCATGCTGCTCATTTCAAAACAGCCCCTCTGGGTTGCATAAAGCACATGATCCTGGCTCCATGTTTCCTAATATTTCCTGGGTTCTGCTTTAGACTGCTTCCTGTTAGTTATGTAGCTGGAATTTCCATAAAATCCTTCATTTTTTTAACTGTTTTTCTAGGCTAGGCTGTCCCCGGTTGCAGCTGACAGAGGGTTGAGGACAGACAGTTGTATCCTTAATGTCAACGTCTCCATCTATGAGGAGATTCAGCATGAGATGAAGAGAGCCAAGGTGTCTCAGGCTCTGTTTGCAAAGGTCGCCGTTTCCAAGAGCCAGGTACTTGCTTTCCTTTAAACAAAAACAAAAAACAGCACATCAAATCCCCAACTTGCACCCAGTTGTTTCTGTCACTTGATTAAATGTCTAAATTGGGCATTTTTGATAACTCCATCGCTGCCGCTGAATCAGCTAGTGTGTGTGTGTGTGTGTGTGTGTGTGTGTGTGTGTGTGTGTGTGTGTGTGTGTGTAGAGAAGCCCAGATAATCAACCAGCAGCTGCACTCTGCAGAGGACTATCATCAGTGCATCAGACTGCTATTGTGTCCTAAATTATTGCTTTAATAGTTGCCATACTCACACACACACACACCTCTCTCTTTTGCACAGACATACTGCATAAATGCATGCAAATTACACACAATTGCACAAACACAGGCACATAAATCCAGTAATACAAAAACACACACAGGCATGATTTGAGTGTTTATTGTTCTCATTTTTATGGCGGCCCCATAAGCTTGTTATTGCCTTTTGTTTTGAGGATAATTTCCTTTCATAGAAAGGGGGTGGGGGTGGGAGTTAGCTGTCTTGTTTTCTCTTCCTCTTGAGCATATCTATAGTTTTTCCCTTCGTTCTTTTATTTCGTGCTTTCTGTCTCTTTGAGGGGTTACTCTGAGGTCATGCCAGTACTGACAGGTGGTTTGAGACTCGTGAGGTTTCTTGTTTACAAGCGTCTCTTTTCCTCCTTTTTCAATTTTACCCTTCCCCTCTTCTTCTGCGTTTCCCTCTCTCTGTGTTACCAGTTATTTGGCAGGCAGAACCATACTGTATTATCAGCACTGTTCATCTGGATGGCATTTTGTGCTAAAACTGGGCTTCAGCCAGGTGTGTGTGTGTGTGTGTGTGTGTGTGTGTGTGTGTGTGTGTGTGTGTGTGTGTGTGTGTGTGTGTGTGTGTGTGTGTGTGTGTGTGTGTGTGTGTGTGTGTGTGTGTGTGTGTGTGTGTGTGTGTGTGTGTGTGTGTGTGTGTGTGTGTGTGTGTGTGTGTGTGTGCATATCAGCCTGCGTCCAATCATGCTGCAGTTTGTGATTATAGCCTCAACCTGCCACTCACAAGTTTCCTCTCGCGTGATGCTGAAACAATTAAAGCCGATAAGAAATCTCCTAAGATTAGTCGACAACATCAAGAACTTTACATTTTCTTGCACGTTTATGCAAAAAACAGCTCTTGGTTCATCTGTAAAAAAATGGTAAAAAGTACATTTAGATTAGCAAGAGGATGATACGTGTGTTTTATCTGAGTCCACACACTAATCTTTTCATTTAAAATACCTAAAATGAATAATTAAAAAAGGGTGTAAAACTGTGATCCATACTTAGTGTTGTCTGGCTCTTATAGAGCGGTTATCTATAATGCCAGGCAGTGTCAGTAAACATGTCCTGCTTAGAAAAATATTAAAACCCTAGTCAGCCTAGAACTACGATTAACAGACAGATGTAGCTATCATGTTATCGCGACTGGTTTGTGGATTCAGCTTTGAAGCCTTGTGTTCAGGGTTTTAGCCATAGCTGTTTATTGAGTTAGACCAATAACTGGATTTGAATTAAAACTGTGGAAAATATAAGGTCCTGTAGCTCTTTCATAAAGTGATTTCATCTAAATCAGCTCCTGCTTTATTATATATGATTATGGATACACATTTCAGAAAATCCATCCATTTTCTGCAACGCTTCATCCTCCACTGAGGGTCGCGGGGAGCTGGTGCCTAACGGTCAAGGGGCGAGAGGCGGGGGACACCCTGGACAGGTCGCCAGTTCATCACAGGGCGCTTTCAGAAAATCTTTGATACAACAATGTTTAAATAGAAGTAGCCAACATGTTGGACAACACCCATTCAAAGTTACAGCTTTCTTTTATTTTAGCATGTTATGTTTATCAATTGTATCTTTGTTGGCTGTTGAACCATTGGGCAAGCTGTGAGCAGGCAGACATAAATACCAGAGAAAGTATTTAGTATTAAAAGTATTAGGATGGGGAGGGGTACTGTCAGTACTCTGGTGCACAACAGGGATAACCTTGATTTGACTGATAACAGGAAATAAAAAGGTCATCCACAAAGAGGAGATCCTATATTTGATGTAATGGGGCCTTTAGGTCCAGAACCCTGATCTAAACCTTTACCTGAACTATTACTTATTAGGCATCTTTTGTTATTTCAGTTAAATAAAATTGAACTTTATTTAACCAGGTAAAAAAAAACATTGAGATCAAGATCTCTTTTAAAAGGTGACCTGGACTCGGTAGCATACATCAGTAACATACAACAGACAGTATAAATGAATGAAATATTTATCAGTTCTCTTAATTTTGTCAGTGTCTTGAACTGTACATGAAAATTACCCAAGTACACCTTTAGGAGTACAAAGTCTGGAGTAGTACTCTCAATGGTACCATTCTTGTTCCCTCAACTGTGGGTACTTGTTGGTACAATGGTAGTTAGTACTGTTTAGAGATCAATCTTGTACCACTGGTGGTAGTCCTGTACTCCAGATTACAAGTTCTAACAGTCACCAATTTCTTCTAAGGATGTCCAGGTTCCCCAGCATCTGACGTGTTAATCAAGGTGAGACCTGACCTAGCAGAACATATGGCTTTCCCCCTTTATGTACAGAGGTTACCCTGATAGGGATTTGAACCCTCAACCTTTCAATCTAAAGCCAAGTGACAACACCTCAACTAACCAGTTGTTCTGTCTTCACAGGTTTCATTTCAAGGTACAGACATTTGGTTAAAGATACTTTAAAAAAAGTATAAGTATAACTTGTACTTTGAAGTGGAAATGTTTGTCTTTTTCTGTACCACTATTTCTGACTGTGCATGTTCTGAACCTCCTGAAGGGTTGGCTTTGTGAGCTTCTGCGGTGGAAGGAAGATCCGTGCCCGGAGAACCGCACGCTGTGGGAGAACCTGTGCATGATCCGCCGATTCCTCAGCCTGTCTCAGGCCGAACGAGACGCCATCTACGAACAGGAGAGCAGCAGCATGACCTCACAGCAGCACTGTGCCGACAGGCTCTCTCTGCTCAGCAATGACAACACACTGGTAAGGCTGCAACACAAGCAACAACACTTTACACACAGACAACTCATCAGGAAACTGATTGTCAAAGTAAACTCAACTGAATATTTGAATGAAAGTACATACCGGTAGATTTCTGTAATGGAAAATAAAAAGCAGAGCAATGACAGGTAAATATCGTAAATACCAGATGAAAAATAGGATTATCACAGAAAGCAATAATGGACGTGGCAGATTTATTATTGATGATCACTTGTATTGCTTCTGCACACATTTATGGCTTCATGATAACACGGACTCACAGTTAAAATGTTAAAAAATGAGTGTGTGTGTTTGTTTGTGAATGCAATATTTGCAGAGCATACAAGAAAACAACGATTTGTTTCTGCAGCTTATAATGAAGCATCATCACTGGGAAACTTCACAAATGTACATCAAACAGTCAACAATTTGTTTTTTATTACTTATTTGGTAATGCAGAATCTACGCCTTGCAGATTTTTGGCTCATGATTTTTGCTTAAAAGCACCAATTAGCATGTTTAAGTGTTAAAACAAACATCATGTAAATTGAATATTTCGAGTAAAATAACATTTTCCCCCTCACGTTTATAAATGGTGAGAAAACGATTAATAAAGGCAATATGAAATGACAACCCTTTGTCTAGGCTTTTTTACTTTCACACCTTTCACACATTTATATTCATAGTTTAAGATTTAAAGATCAGTAAGGCTGAAAATGTGAAAGCCCTAATCCTTACCTCTAAAACCTTCAATCCTTCTGCTGATTTCTCTCAACAGTACCAGCACAGCTCCCCAGTGATTCACCACCACCTTCAACCCCATCAGTCGCTGCAGCCAGAACCAGGGATTCACCTGTCTCCACGGCAACCAGCCGAGTCTGAGGGTGGGGGCGCCTGGGGGCATTTGAGGGTACATTTTCTGGATAGAAGCAGTTGCAATGGTGAAAGGGGGGACAGTAAGGAATGGGTTGAGGGGGAAAAGGAAAACAGGGACTGGAGTGCTCTTGGAAGAGTGAATTGCGCCGTTAGGGAGACCGATGAGCATGAAAACGATGGAAGCATGGCAAAGGAGGGTCTAGATGAGATCAGTCACGACAGTAAAAGTGGAAAAATTAAGGATAGTTTGTATGTGAAGTGGTGTAGTGTCAAGAACGAGGACAAGGGGGCAGATGGGGTTTGTTCTGAGGGACGTAACAAAGCAGCAGCAGATAATGAGGTCAGGGGTGGGGGGTTGAACATGTCCGGTGATGCTCTGGGAATCTTGCAGAGCTTCATCCAGGAAGTGGGCCTCAATCCAGATGAAGAAGCTGTCCACACCCTCTCTGCTCAGTTAGGTCTGCCCAGATACATCATCCGCAGCTTCTTCAACAGCCAAGACCAAGGACCAGCTGAGGACTACAGCCAGAGCCCAATGCACAGTCATCACAACCACCAAGGCTTTGCAGACCTCTCAGTAACAGACTTAACCACACAGGAAGTGGAAGGCCTTGGAAAGACAGAAGGGCAAACAGAGGTTGAGATCAAAATTTGTAGAAATGAAACAAGTGAAGTTTTTGTTTTGAAAGAATCAGACGCTGCTACCCAGACTGTGAAGGTGGAGCAGCAGAGTTAACCCATGCTAAGACATCCTTCACAGCTTGAACAAGTAGGACCCTAACTGAGCTGATGTCTTTCTGTTCTGATGCTCCTCAGCCTCTGTCCAAGTGGAAATTCTCGTTTTTCTTTCAAGACAACATTGGTATTGGGTAATATATGTGTGCCATTGCACCATTGGGAAAAACTATTACTGGATATAACTTGGAAATAAACTTAAACCACTTTGAACAGCAACAAAACATCTGAAAGAACCATGCATGCATCTTGGGAAAATCCACAGAGGCACAAGAACATAGAAACTCTACACAGAGACCTCCCTGCTGCAAAGAGACAATACCACTTTAATTACAGCTAAAGGTGAAAGTTTCTGACTGTACATTTAGAAAATACTAAAGAATTATGGTTTGAAAGGACTGCCATAAAAAAGAACATGAGAGTATGATCAAACCGCTGGACTTCTACATGGATGTGCTGTAGACAGAGCACCATATGGCTGGAACCAAATGAGACAACTCAGCAGAAACATCTAAACTGTAGAGCACGGCGGTGGAGGGGTGATGGTTGAAGGTTCAGCATTGAATTACTTTGTGAACAAAAGTATTATTTCATAATAATTACAAATGTTGTACAGGAGACAAATACTTCCAGTTGCTGCTGCTAACGGCTCTACGTGTCTGAGTCCTCATTAGTTTAACACTCACTACTTCTAAATTTTACTTATAAAATATTTCATGTGTTTTTATTGATCTTAGATTGGAATGATCTATTGGACAAGAAGATGTGTTTATTTTGTCCCCATATGTAAAAGTAAAAGAAATAAAGGGTGTCTTTTTTTATCTTTATCGTATTAATTTAGGACCCCTGTGATTTCAGCACCCTTATTGCACATGAGACATTGATAACTGTGACTGTACAGATGTGTAGATACATGCCTCAAATTTAAAAAAAAAATCAATAATAAGGTCAAAGTTATTGAGAAGATTTTGTAGCAGAAAACTTTGTAAAACCTTTTCTATTCTTGTGTTTTTCCACAATGTTTGAACTTTGCTGATGTGGACTGACTTGAATTTTATTTTGAAATCTTTCCTCATAAATCACACTGCTCGTGTTTGTCTCCTGGTGTTGCTGCTGACAGTCGAAGCATCGAGTTGAAGTATTTTGAAACCACTGTAGCTGAGTACTAATAAATATGAAGAAGTTGTAAAAAATTTCCTAAGAGCCAATAAATACCTGATCCTAATTTCTAGTTTTGTTAATAATATATAAAGAACAAAGTATCAGATGTCTGTGACCTGTTTGGGTTCTTTTCTACCATTAGACATTTATACTGTTGATCATCACTTGGTCTGTGGCTTCCTCACAGTGTTTCTTTTATTCCATCAGTTCAAGTTCTATTTTCATGCATGCCTCTGTCTCGGTCTCTGCCCCTGACTCTCGTATGACTCCCCTTGGGACTCTTCACATCCCGTCTCCTCCAGTCCAGAGAGATTGCAACATTCGGGACCCATTTGGTCAGAATGGCTTCACACAGCTCAGCAACGCTCTGCTCTTTACTGCCATCTGTTTCCATGACGATCCTTCAGCCAGGGCCAACGAGAGGCCATGAAAGCCTCGTCATCGGTAATATTAGCTGTAATAATGATGATAATGGTGCTCTTGAACTGCCTTGCCTGAGATAATGATGGTAATAGTGATGGCGGTCATTATTTCAGCTTTGTGTTAACTCACAGGCCAACTGTTGAATAAATCACTATTAAATCAAATATTTAAAACATCTATGGAGTAAATCTTTAGACTATTCTACTATTTTCTGTCCATTTTGTTGTTGTAGATGAGCTGTTTGCTAAAAGACAAGGACAGATCAAACTGACTTGTCTGACCTCACAAATGTGGCTTTTATTTTTTTGGTAATTCTTGATGGATGAACACATTTTATCTTAATGCAAACTGGCATCTTCTCTAGTCTTGCGTTATTTAAGATTATTTACTGATTGCATTATTTCCTATATTTCTTATCAGAAAGTTTTATTTTAGATTGAAAACTCAGTCATGTTTAAAAAGAAAAATATTTTGCTTTTTAATTTTACTAATTTAAAACATTTGGATATATCTTGACTTATTGCAGCATTTTATAGCTTTCATACCTTTTCAGGTGTCAGACTCATCTTAATCATAGTAACTTTCAACACTCTGCCAACATTTAATAGCCCTTTCAGATTGAAAAAAGCAAAGTTGTATCATCTAATAAAACAAAACTAGTATTTTTTCCACATGGTGCAGAAAACGTGTTGATTATCAGTTCATAAATCATATCCCTGCCTGCAAACATGTCATGAAAGCATCATTCTGTGAAGTGCAGTTTTCTGTAACGGACTGAGATGAGGCTGGACAGGAAGAAACATGAAAAAAAAAACATTTGTGGAGGAAACTATCAACTCAAGTTGGGAAACAGGTCACATTTCAACAATTCAAGAGCCTAGAAAACACTTTTTAAAGATGGGTATAAAGTCAGACCAATGCTTTTTTATTTTGTTTGACTGAATGAGGACATATTTGCAGAGAAAAATGAAAGAGAATTCCCAAAGAAAACTGAAAAGTCTGGATTTATGGTGATAAGAACCAGTCTAGCAGGTTGATCTTTAGAGGGAAATATCAACCCAGCTGTGGGTGGAGAAATATAATTTATCACATATCTGACTTTGTCCACAAACTGTGAAAGAAAAGCTGGCAGTCCTCATTAAAGGAGGTGCAGCAGATGCAGTAATGACCCTAATGGTGTTAAAAAATAGTTTAGAGCCACATTTGCTCCTAATCAACTTGGAAATACTGTAAGATTAAAATAAACTAAAAGATTGTTTAATTACAGTAGATGCACCTGTGAATGGATTTTCCTTCAATACACTTTAAACAGCGGTTACTTTTACGCACGCTGTGCAGTTTGCAACAGGTAATGATCTCATTTTAACGGGTATATTATACTGTCTAAAACAGAGAGACAGTGCTCATTAAAATGATGAGTCAGAATATCTACATCACAAAAAGAAGATAAGAAAACATTAAAATCAGCAGAAAAAGGTCTGCAGTTAAGGAATTTAAAAAGCAAGCACTAACACTGATGATTGAGATAAATTAAAATAGGGGCTGATGGAGGCTGAAACCATGTTTAGTCTTAACACACAAAGAACCTGTTTTAAATGGGATCAGCAGATCATTTATTACCAGTACACAATAATAAAAGTTTGTTAATTTAAACACCAAGAATGACACAATTGGACACATATAATAGTATTTTAGCACCAACAATGTTGATTTCCAATGAAAACTTATCTTTTAGTAACCTGATCAACTGAAGGAGGAGGCATTTCTTGTGACCTGATTCAGGTTTTTCTTATGATTTTCTTCTACTTCTTAAACTTTGAGATACTGTTCGTCTGCTGCAGATGTTATTTCTTTTTGTTGTTGTTGTTTTTTTCTTTCAGTTTTTAAAATATATACGTTACTCATCTTTTGTCCTCCAGTCTGTTCTAGCTTCCTAATTTAAAAATGTTATGCTACAATGTTCAGGTAGAAAGACTGGACAGAAAATTAATTTAAAAAAATTGAAAACATTTGCATTTTTTTGCAGAGACACTGTTTTAATGCTTTGTGCTGAAAGAATTAGCTTAAAACAGCTGAAGACTTTAGGTAAACTGCCAGTATTAGTTGAATTTATATAAAGATTTTTTGTTTAATTAGATAAAAATGATTTTTTTTTTCCAGGATTCATTTCTAATAGACTGAAATTTTACTAATACGTTTTTCAAAAGATTACAAGAAATTAGGGGTTGTTTGCAACTTTTGCTTATAAATCCAGAAGTTTCTATTGCTTTATTGCGGTAAATACATTTCTTGCACTTTTTAAAAGAACTTTGTCAGGCCTGGTAACCTTCTTACGAACTAATTAATAAAGAATTGAAGAAATATAATAAATATTTTAAAATATAAAACTCATAGAATGACCTAGTTTGGGAAAGATGCCTGTATAATACGTTTTTGTTGTCATAAATATTAATTTAGCATCAGGGATGCTGTATCCTAGTCACGTGACCAGTCAGATGATCTCCAGCACATCCGCCTGACCTGCTAGTGTTTACAAATCAGCAGACTGTCCGAAACACCAGAATGAGGCTCCCCGCGTGATCCGAACAGGTATCTAAATTAACTTAGCGCGTTTGTAATTACTAACACATAAATCTCTGCTCGTAGCGCAGTCCTTGGGTGTGTGTTAGCGCGAGAAAGCGCGTGCTACAACTTTGTCTCGTGTCGGTGTGTGACTCGGAAGTAACGAGAGGCCCGTGTGTTGGCTCGTTGACGTGCTAACAGTTGGGTTAGTGGCATTAGCTCGTGTGCTTCTTGTCTCATGGAGTCAGGTCCAGTTTTCACCCAAAGCTTCGGCTCTCAGAGAGAAGCGTGTTTAGCTAGTTTAGCCTTGTTTAGCTCTATTAGCGGATACATGCTAGCGTAATCTTTCCCAGGTCTCATTGCGTCAACAGTCCTTCCGCATCACTTTGACACACAGACAGCTCTGGTTGTAAACTTCCATGTTTAAAGCTGTTAAAATCATCCCAGTTCCTGACATGTTTACTGTTTTGGACCAGTTTCCTTTGGGCCGGACCAGCCTGCGTTCACTGATGAGTCCAGGCAGTGCAGAGGTTTAGTAACAACGTGCCTGACAAAGTAGAGACATACTGCCTGGAACCTGTTCTGTACCAGAGCCTGTGCAGGCAGTTATTCTTTTTATCCATTAATCTATGAATCTATTTATCTAATCTAGCCTAATCTATCTGGGCTAGTCACATTCATGATTGTTCTAGATTGAAAATGCCAATTAAAACATGCTATAAAAGCAGAGAAGAGCTATATGGAAGTCTATATATTATAAAAACTGTATGTAGAAATATTTCTGAATGCTTGTATGTAGCACTGCAGGGCTTTTGGGCAGTCATATTTAAAAACTGGATGGAAAAAATGTTTTGAACTCATCATAATCAGCCAAATTGTTTTGCCTTCCTTCTGCAACCTTACACTGATTTTTTTTAATTTTTAAACATCACAACAAGTTTAGCTTTCGGAAGGGGAGTAGGTGTGCATAATTTAGAAGGCATGACAAAATAAGAGCACGCTTGCGAAGCTGAATCTGACAAAAATAATTTTAATAATAAGTTTTTGTTTTGTTTTTAACATTGTATTATGATTGTTTGGAGCTGAACTTGAATGCAGATTTGATTTAAAGCACACCCCTACTGCAGCTAGCCTTTAATAACTGTATTTATTGCAGTGGTTGGAGTTGTACAGTTGTGCATTTTGTGATCACATGTTGGTTTTAGGTCACTTCTAACAAATAAAGGACTATTAGATTAAGTAGAGAGCAAATGTTATGAATGTTACTATTTCATTTGCCCAAGACATTTTTCTCCGGTGCATAGGTTAGATTGTTTTTTTCTTAATTAAAATGTCTTTGTGTCTTGTTTTTCCAAAGTTACTTCAGCATATTTCAGTGAATTGAATTGCAAGAGTTCAATATAAAGTCTTTACTCTTTAGTTTTTTTTTTTATGGGTGGCAAACATCCAGTTTCACCAAATACTGTTCTTCTTTGTAATTTAGTTTGTGCTGAACCTTTTGTATGGTTTGTTGCTAAGACTCCAAGCTTTTTCTCAGCTCTTTGCAAAGCATGTGACTGTAAGGGCTCCTGAGCTCTCGCTGTGCACTGAAGTAGAGGCATGTGAGTTTGTTTAGCTGTAGCGTTCCATTTTGCTTAAACTACAGCCTGCCCCTCCAGCTGTAGGTGCTCCTGACCGCTCCTCTAATCATTTTATCAGTATTCTTTTACTCGTCTAACGTGTCTTTGTAGCACTTTTTCTTTGGAGATTTTTTTTTTTAAAGCACATGAACTCTTCTAAAATCATAGACGTAATTTGGTATTGCTCCACTATAAATGTTGTGCTTAGTGGTAAATGCGTAATTTTTCTACAGCACACCTCTTCACCTCAGCTCACAGTAGCGTTTCACCCCCTGCCTGTATTGCTCCGTCACATCACACAGACAGGAGGGGCTGCTGCAGTCTCCATTGTGAACTTTGTCTTTGTAAAATGCAAAAAACATGAAGATTCTCAAGAAAGGTACAGATTTTTCAAATCACATTCATATGTATTTATAGTTTCAGTGTCCAGTTCTACATTTGCTCTGGAAGGAGGGTGTAGTATCTCCATGTTTTTCCACAGTTTAAAAGTGAAACTGAAACGGCGCTTTTTACTGGCGCTGTTATGTTGTATTGTTTGAGTCGGCATTTGCTCAATCACTAATAAGCCATTTTTTCTGGTAGAGATCTAAATACATAGCATTTCTGGTTAACAATTGCATAATGTGAGCTCTTCACTACATGATTAGTTTTCACACCTCAGGAGGCTAGAACTATTTTCAGGGCAGGGCTGTGTTTTCTCAGTTTTAATGCTGCATGAACACTAAATACTTTTCTTAAGAGTAAAAATAAACTAATGTTGCAGCAAATGTTCAGACTTAGCTTCCTGGGTTTGTTAATTCAGAAACAAAGCAAAACAGATGGGCTCTAGTATTTGTCTGTTGATTTATTTGTGCATGTCATTAAATATTGATTTGATTATTTCATAAAATATTAGTGTAGTGAATTATTGAAGCATTTCCAGGTGTTGCGATTTAAATATTACAAAAGCTAATTTGGTTAATATGCAATAAAGTTAGGGTGCCAACTTAACTTTTAACTGATGAATATTCACTTAACATGGGATTGTGTTTGCACAACAAGGCCTTGAGTCTTCTGAAAATGATCTTTCACCCACTTAGAAAGGCGCTGTCTCTCTCTCTCTCACGCACACACACACACACACACACACACACACACACACACACACACACACACACACACACACACACACACACACACACACACACACACACACACACACACACACACACACACACACACACACACACACACACACACACACCCAGCAGCAGTAAGAGCTCTGTAACTGGCTCTTTGTAAGCTTTAGAAAGATTTTATTTTTGGAACGACGACACAAACCCTGCATATGTCTGCAGGCCTGTGGGGAAAAATGTTCCTCAAAATATCTTTTTGTCAGAAACTTTTAAAATAATATTCTTGTCTGTATGACTGGTTGATTTATTTCCAGACACTTGAAAGTCTTTAAAACCCTCATGTTGCTCTTTTGAATTAAAACCAAACGGGCTAATATTGGACAATAACTTTCCTCTCTCTTAATTTTTTGTATTTATGGTTTAGTCCTGATTACAAACTGGAATAATGTTGTTTTCATCAGAGAAGGAAGGAAAGAGAAACAACTGGCTTAAGGAGAGCATTAGTCTCTGAGTAGAGCAGATGTTTCCCAACAAAACAGGGCCATGCATTATTTATATGGAATAATTTCTATTTTTATGGCGTTTGCAGGCAGATTACTGAGCATTGTTTTATCCACATAGTTAATAGGTTTAAGAGATGCCTTTGTTTTGTTTATTTCCTCTATTAATAATGGAAAAGAGAACGCAACGCTTTTCTGAAACACTATGTATGAGGCAATTCATTTTCATAAACAGGGAAGTTGATTAAAGAGTGAAACTGCCTAAACCAGATTGTGAGTCTCACAGAGAAATGTAAAGACTTCTGAGAACTTGGCAGAGAGGTTTTGGTTCACAGTTCAGCTTAGAGATCTGCATTGCGGGGTTTCTATTCAGGCCCAACACCTGTAATTAACCGTCTTCTGATACAAATAACTTTTTAAAACCCTTACAATCTTCTGAATGACGCGGCTGTTCTGTAAAAGTTGATGCTCTGATCCTCTCAGATTCTTCAGATACCTGAGGGACTAAAACCTTTATGCTTTTATAGCAGTGGAAAGGTTTGCATCCTAGAAAGATATTTTTAAAATTTGTTCTCGGTCATGTCAGAAACACTAGTTTATGCTCTTCTGTGTGCAGGAAAGTCTGATGTTGAAACATTTAATAGATGCATTAATTAGCCTTTCTAATGACTTCATTAGCTTTGCTGGGTTTGTTCCATATATCACAGAGAACACGCTGGAACATCAGGCAGCTCAAGTGCTTCCTGGTAATTTTGGCCATTCTTCATTGACTGTAATCAATGTCAGTGTTTTGCAAAGTTGTTATCAATGTTTTTTGTTTTTTTTTACTTTTATTGTACTAAATTCAATTTCACAACTTTTTGTTCTTCATTCCCTTCTTTCAGACATCTTGTTTATTATTGTTGTGACTTCTTTTTTCCACAGAAAATTCCGGAGGAGAATCCCAGAAGCTGTGAAGGTAAGTACTCGGATCAAACAACCCAAGAATGTACAGTGTGTGATCGTTTAGTAGCAGAGACTTTTACTGATATAAATACTTGGGTTCTGCTTGGATGTTTAAAGAGACGGTTCAGATTGTGAATTTTTTTGCACAGTGGAAATCACAAGACTTATTTGAACCTGGAATTTGTTAGACTAAACTTTAAAGAGTCCTAAACCTTTCATATTGAACCAGAAGAGCCGTTTCTTGTCCTGGGAGTTTAATCCTGTCTTGTATTTTGACTGTTTGTGTGTTTTCTTCACCACCTTACACTTCAAGTTCATCTGGGCCGCGGTCATGCAGCACCCCAATTTTGAGACGCGACACCCGCTCCAGACAGACGAGCAGCAGGAGGCGGGCTTTGATCCGCTTCACAACTTCAACAAGAATCGCAGCAGTACGTTAACTCTCGGTGATGATTTTCAAACCGTCCTGGAGAATCCAACCCGGTCGTAACATGTTGGTTTAAACAGGAGTTTATTTGTAAAGATAATATAAATAAAACTCAGGAGGTGTGAGTCACAGATGTGACGAGCAAAGCCTCGAGGTGTTGTTCTGTTTATGAGAGAGAAAGAAGATGCTATACGCTGGCTTGTCATGGATCTGATGAATATTCATTCTGAGGGTCCCTGTGGAGCAATCTACTTCTTTTAACTAATGTTGATAGACAGCTCTCTGACTTGAATGTGTGTTCACCTGCAGGCCAAATTAGACTTATTATCACCAATATAGTGGAAGAGCAATGTGGAGCTTTACTTTGTCTTCCTGCTTCTGCCCTTTTTCTGCTCCACTTCTTTGTTTGGGGGGGAAAAGCCTTAAAGTTATACTTATCAGGTCAGTTGAAGTCATTTATTAACATCTCCCTGTTGTGCTTTCTTATTGTCAGGAGGATTTGTTGACAGCAGCTCTGTCTCACAGTCTCAGTCCACCTTCCACTCATACAGGTACGTTCTCTCTGTGTTTCTCTGTGCAGTTTAGTCACAAACTCTTTCAGTTTTTACTGCCGAGTGGCACTTTGGATAAGAAATGTCTCCAAGTTGGGTTGAGAAACTCATAAATCCCCCCATGCAGGAAAGAATGGGACGACTTGTTTCTCAACAGTAATTACCTGGCCAGGATCCGGCAGGCTGGCATCAGCGGGCGACTGAGGAGCAGCCGCTTTCGGAGCGTGTGTTGGAAGGTAACTGCCAAGTGGATCGAGCAGAAGGGTTTTGGCAAACGTGTGATCACAGAAGAATGCAGTGTTTTAGCTTGGTGAAACTAGAAGCCCAAAGTTTAGAACAGTTTTCTGCACGTTTGTAACTTCTAAAATGTGTGTGTGTGCGTCTGCAGTTATATCTTGAGGTTCTTCCTGAAGATAAGGGGAAGTGGATCAGCAGGACCAAGGAGCTCCGGGCCCAGTATGAGAAGATCAAAGAAACGGTGAGAGGACCAATCGCCAGACAGCTGCCATTTTCTCATCTATTATAAGGAAACAGTCCGTTAGACTCATTGAGCTTTTTTTTTTTTTTGCTACATGCACAGTAGTGTGTAAATGTTTTTGCCACCTTTTTGTTTCGTTTATATTGTCCTTCAAAGATGTCTGTTATTTAAAACAGACCAAAGATTTATTAAAGCTTTTTAAAAAGGACGTAACTCTGGGAGTTTTGTAAAAACATACAATATGTTCTATTTCTGCAGCTGCATCTACAAAAGATGAGAAAACCGGACTAAAATCTTATTTTTTGCTAAGCAGTTTTTTCTTGTGGTTGCTGTTGAGCAGCTTTAACACACAGCTACAATTTCTCCTCAAATAGGTACAAGGATTGAGCTTAAAAATGAGAGAAATGATGAAATTGCCCCAAAAAACTTTTAAGAAACTTTTAATTCTTTTAATATTTGCAAAGAAGTCTCACAATTAAAACATAAAGAAAGGAGTTGCAGCACCGTATGCTGTTCCACTTTGCAGTGAGGAACTTCTGGTTCAAGGACTTGACTTTCTTTTACTGTGCTTTATTGTTTTTCACAGCACATCACTAACCCTCGCAAAGCGGCCGGCCAGCAGGACCTGGTGGTCAACAACCCGCTGTCCCAGGATGAAGGGGTCAGGCTGTGCACGTTTTTTTGTTTTTTTTTGTGCAGGTTATGAAAGCTTAAATCTAATCATAATACATGCCCTACAGTCTGTGCTATGATGACAATTAGAAACACTTATTTGTATTTATTAGTAATCATAATTTTGGAAAATATAAACTTACAGGTCATGTTTTGTTTTTTTAATAGTTTGTTTTTGCAGTTCATTATTTTAATTAATTGATGGCTCTTTAAAAGCCATGATATTAACATGAACTCTTAGTGGAGAGCTAAGTCGGAGCTCCTTCTCTTAATGGGTTCTCATTTATTGACAGTGTCATCCATTAGTTTTTAACTGTGGACAGCTGGTTGGCAGGATGTATTAAATGTACAATTTATCAGAAGACCAGCTGTCAGATGTTTGATTTTATACATTAATTTCAGTTATCAATAAATATTTACTTTAATTTATTGGGAACAAGTTGACTACAACTGGAAATCGGCTTATAAATTAAGATTTGTTCTATTTTCTCAGCTCCTAAAAGTTTTCGTTTTGATTTTCCTGTGCTGTCCAGAGCTTATGGAACAAGTTCTTCCAGGACAAAGAGCTGAAGGGGATGATCAAGCAGGACGTGTTTAGAACGTACGGTAATCTCTATCTCCTTCTCTTTCCTGCACTTCTTTTCCTGCTGTTAACATTCTTCATTTGCAAAAGATTTCCAGAGATCCGATACTTCCAGGATGAGGACGTGAGGACCAAGCTGACGGACATTCTCTTCTGTTACGCCAGAGAAAACGAGCAGTTACTGTATAAACAGGTAATTGTGTGTGTAAGAGCTGGAGATGCTCATGGTGCTCGATGAGTTCAGATAGAAGAACAAAACGCCTCCATAACCTAATCATTATTAGTGTCCGTATCAGGTGCCAGCGAGTGAAAAGATGGCCTGCACAGCATCTCCTCTGCAAACTGGAAGTGACACATGGTCGTGCAGTGGCTAATAACGTCTAAATTAAAGCTGCCATCACAGATTAGAAACCTCGTGCATCATTATTAAAGAACGACTGACCATAAATGAAGCATATTTTCTCCATGCCCCTAACTTAGCCTTAGAGGTGTGTTTCTGTGTCTGCAGGGGATGCACGAGCTGCTGGCTCCCATTGTGTTTGTGCTGCACTGCGACCATCAGGCCTTCCAGCACGCCTGTGAGACATCCAGCCCCAGGTTGCTTTCCTCTCACCTTCAAACTGTTGCTATAACCCTCCTCGTTGTAGTTGACATATTTTCACTGTTGTTTGGTCTTTCTTTTTTTTTTTAGCAGCGAGGAAATGAAATGTTTGTTGAACCCTGCGTACCTTGAACACGATGCTTAGTGAGTACACTAAACGTGTTTAGACTGAGTCTCCACTATTGCATCTCTCTCTGTGCACACAGTCATTGATCTGTCTTCCTGTGCAGTGCCATGTTCTCACACCTGATGGAGACGGCAGAGCCGTGGTTCTCCAGCTTCGAGAGGGAAGTGAGGAAGGTCGGTTTCCTGTTGAAGAGAAACTTGGATTTGATTGATCAAAACACAATATTGGCTAAACGTCCTGCATGTTAGGAAGTGATAAACCTGAAGGTCTCGATGCTGCTCTGATTCGACTCTCGCAGCTTGTTGCCACGGTAACAGCAGGTGCCGTTTGGCAAACACAAGTTGAAGCAGCTGGTTTGTCAGAAGCACTACAGTGGAACAGCTGATTACACATACAGTATCCAGTTTAAACTGGGGGAATATTGAATTTTATGGATTTAATTTTGGTGCATTGCAGTCAGTTCTGACCACCTATTTAATCTGAACCTAAAGCCGCAAGAGTCAAAGTAGAAATAAGGCTTGAAACTGACTGGTGATTTCACAATAAAAGCCCTTCTGTCAGCGGTAGAGACTGATACGTTTGCACCAGGGCTAGGTGAAAATTAAAATTTCATCTTATTGAGGCTTTATCATAATAAATAATATAGCTGGACAATTTAAAATTCTGCTTTTAGCCACTGAATCATATTTAATTCACCTCTAATGCAGTGGTAAACCATGACTCTCAGTCATTGGCTATTTAACTCTCATTCCCTCAAGATACAGAAACAACAAACATGGCTGTCCTCTCAATTAATGTTCAGTCTAGCTTCATAACAAAATCCAAACCATTTCACATAAAACATCCACTTCTGTTTTTCATTCCCTCCTGATGGGAGGGGGGGAGTCTGCTGCTGGAGCTTTATGGATGAGAGGCGGAGTGAGCTGTGGTGCATTAGAAGTGTGTCGGAGAAATGAAACGCTGAGGAACTTGGTGCTAATTTATACTCAATAGTCAATTAAGATATTGCATGAGGGACAACGCTCGATATATTGAGTGTGTTTGATATTTCACCCTCCCCTAGTGTACAACAACTGTAACTTAAGTCCTTTGTTTCTTGAACTGGACTATGAAGAAATAGAATTACTTACCTCATTTATTATTTATGAGTCCCTTATGCCTAGGTAGGCAGTTTGAGAGTGACAGGCTATAATAACATGTTTTAAAAGTTATTGAAAGCCATTCAGTGTGTATTCATTTACTGTGAATAATAGACAAAATTGCAGCTGTTGTTTACATCATAAACAGGAAGTAAGTAAGCATTTATTTATAATACGGCTGTATGTTTTAAGAATTTTGACCTTTAACAGCAGAAAGTCGACACTTTAATATTTTCCATACTAGGTGTTAAATGATGTTTATACATTTGTTCGTTCATTGACTCTTTTTTTCTTGAATTAGGCTGGCAGCATCCCTTTGTTTGTGTTTTATTTTGTCTGAGGATGTGATTGTGATGGTACTACAAAGCCCATGATGCAGTGCAGCATTGCTGTCAGAAGGATTTTATATGAATTCAATCTTACCCATAAAACATTCCTGTAGCTTTGCTCCTGAAACAGTTTTGTGTTTCTTAGGGAAAATATCCAAATAGCGATCCTTGAAATCAGCTCTTTTTAACACATGCCGTGTGTGTTCTGATGGTATGGTGATCGCCTCCCTCAGGGTAAGGAAGAGATGCTGACCAGCATCCCGTTCGCTCGGCCCCAGGACTCTGGGCCATCTGTTGCCATAGTGACCAAAGTCAACCGTATCCAGGACCAGCTGGTGAAGAAGCATGACGTAGAGCTGCACATGCACCTGAACCGGCTGGAGATCGCCCCTCAGATCTACGGCATGTCAGTATTTAATCCCCCTTTGGTTCCTTTAAGCCTTCCTTCAGCTCCACAGACGCTGTAATGATGTCCTCCTGTTGTCCTCAGCCGGTGGGTCCGCCTGCTGTTTGGCCGTGAGTTTCCTCTTCAGGACCTTCTGGTGGTGTGGGATGCTCTGTTTGCTGACAGCATCACCCTGGACCTGGTGGACTACATTTTCGTGGCCATGCTGCTCTACATCCGAGATGCTTGTACGCTCATTCATTACCTAAATAACCCAATAGAGCCGCAAGTTAGTGACGCCCAACTGGTAGATTGAGATTTACTCTGCTTCAGTTATATAAGTATTTATTTGCACACTTGAAACCTCAGTCTTATACTAACAGCTTGTGTTTTGTCAAATAAAACTTGATCTTATTGATTTTTTATTTAATTTAGCTCTCTCTTTTTCCCAGTAATTGCTAGTAACTTCCAGACCTGCCTGGGTCTGCTGATGCACTACCCTCCAATAGGAGACATCAACGCTTTGCTGCAGAAAGCCCTGTTCCTCCGAGATCCCAAAGTAAGTAAAAGTTACACCAGAACAGCTTGAAATATATCTTATAATCATATTATTACTCCTCAGTTTTTCATAAAGTCCTAGTGTTGCATGTTTCCGGTTGCCTGACTTGTCACAAAATAAATAAAGCAGAGATGGTGAGCAATAGTCAAATAAATATTGCATAAATGTGGGGGTTGTTTGCAGCTTGGCAGTTCCTACTCCTTCGTCCTCAGATAGTTGGTGTCTGCTACGCTTAGAGGATTTATTGGATTTCTCATTCAGAGGGAAAAGATTTGCAGAAGTGAAACACCCACACTTCTAGTTTACATCTTGGAGGACTGTGACTCTGTGGAAAAAGTGATAAGGTTGGGCAACGTTTGAAAAAATGAAGTTAAAATTGGCAGCGAATGTTTCAGTTCCAGTCCGTCACACTAGAGTGGCTCCATGTTGGAGACTGGAGGGCCGTTTTACAGTAAGTACATGAAGCACAGGTGCAGTCAGTGAAGTGAACTCTGAGGGTTATAATTGGAAATTGCTTAGATATGTTTGATTTCTTGGAACAGGTAGATAATAATAATAGATACTAGTAGTTTATTTGCACTTTTAATCTAAAGGTTTCAAATTACACTTTAGTTGACTCAAGTGGGTTGTATTTCTATTAATGAGAAAAAAAACCTTCGCATCGATTTATACGCAGGATATTTTTAAACGAGAGATTATCAGACTTTTAGACTAGTATCATTTAGTTTAATTTTCATGGTTCTTTTAAAACTATTTATTCTAATCATCATCTTCTTCGTCCTCCTGTGAGACTGGTGGGGCGACGCCCCAGCGCCCCCTATTGACGGGCCGCCACTGACTAAAACGTCACTGAAGATTCTCGAGGCAGAAAATAGTTTGGCTAGAACATAAGAGCTAAAATCCCAAAAGTAAAAAAATAGTTAAAACAGCCAAAAAAGGTACAAATACTCACATTTTAGCTCCAGGCTCATTTTTCTATTTGTTTATTTGAAACCATAAAAAATATATAAAACTTTCTAAGTAGAAGATTGCTAAAAAATATTGAATAAATACACATGACATAAAAATCAGAGAATTGCTTATACACATTTCTAGATTTACTTCTAAAAATGTTTAAAGTAGTTGTCAAAATATTCCATTCTAATACAAATAAAAAGCTGCAAAATCAAATCAAAGATTTACAGAAAGCTGGACTCAAACCAGCTGGAGGTGTTCATGCTCCACTATATCTCTGTTTTTGAGAGTTTTAGGTGTGTGGAATAATTTTTAATGAGACCACGGTTCTGATTGTAAATGCGGTGGAGCATTCAGTGTTCAAGAAAGTCCCGTTTATGAGTGTGAAGTTCAAAACGCTGCTTTCCTCACTATGAAAGTGTCAAATCGCTGTAGCTGCTTCCTCCAAGTGTCCATGTAAAGTGAGACTGTTCTGCTGGTTAGTCGGCGTGAAAACAGAACTAAAAGCAACTTTTCTCAGCTGACACTTTGCTGACTTCCTCAGGACATTTTCTGAAATCTTTCATTAAAGTATTTCTGATAGTATTTAATTCCTTGCACTCTAAAACAAAGCTGCTGCTTTATTTGTTTATATGATTGTTATGGACTCAGATTTGTGGTCATTAACTCTCTTTATGTTTGTCAAAAACACCACAGACACAGTGAGTTGATGACGTTGTCTCTGTTTATAGAACAACCCTCGTCCAGTGAACTACCAGTTCCAGCAGAACCTGGATTACTACAAAACGAGGGGAGCCGACTTCATGAACAAGACCCGGTACAAAGAATCCTCTCTCCAACACAGTTTAATTAGTTCTGTTTTATCATAAAATATTTAGAACGGTCCACCTCTTTTAATCACAGATTTAGGTATTGATTGGTTTAGTTACTAGAATTAAGTATTTAAAACTTTTGTTCAGGTATTTTATTTTTTGTGGGTCAACAGTCCTAATATTTAACTGGATTTGTACTCACAGGTTGCTGCTAAAACAAAATAATAATCTGTCTCAATTATAACTACATGATAAAAAGTATTGCTTCCTAAAATGAGTTTTTATGAAATATCTGAATGAAGAAAACGCCTATTAAAGGGATATTTTGGCCATATTAAAGTGTGTTATCTTATTGTTGGACTCGATACTTTTGGCCACTTGTATGTAAAACTTTTCCACAGAAACACAAAATAACTTATTTTTAATGAAATTATGTTAACGCCATATCTTTTTGTCTTTTCAGTAACAAAATTCAAACAAAATACCAAATCAGAACATTTCTACATTGAGTTTAAACATTTGTTCACACGTCTGGTTGTCTTCCTGTATTCCTCCTCTTTATCCCTTAAATTCCATAACGTGTTTCAGTCACAATCCTCCACCATTCTTCTTGTGTTCAGCTTTAAACCTTCTATTTGTAATTACTTTTTTACAGAACGCCAAAATAGTACATGTATCTGTTTTCTCTTAATACAGTCTATAAAACAACCCAGATACAATCCTACACTTGATTTAGCTGTATTATACCTCAGGATTCACATGAGCATCATTCCAAATCTGTGTAATACCAAAAAAGACAAAATATATGAGAGGGATGTATTTTTATTCCCCTGCAATTTATCCATCATGTCTGTGGAGGGATTAGCTTTTTAGTTTTGTTTGAGATTAAAAAGTCTGATTGTTATTTCCGGGTTCTTGAAGATGTCGTCCAGTGTTGTTCTTCAATGTGCAGCCATTCATTTTCTGACATGTTTATGATTAGTTCTGTTTCCCACTTCTTTATGTACAGTGTACATCTTCTTCTTCTTCTTCTTCTTTCCAACAATTATCTAAACAAAGTTGATGTTAATCTAAGTTTTTTCCTTGATAAGCTCCTATTATGGTTCCTAGTATTATCCCAACTTTCCCCAAATCTTTGCCGTTCTTCCTTCCCTTGTTAAAGTAATCTCTTAATTGCAAATATCCTAAGTGATCTTGACTGTTTAGTCTATTGTTTCTTCAAGTCTTGAAAACTCATGACTTGTCCATTTTTATTATTTTACATAACGCCATTAGTCCTATGATTAAATGTTAGTTTTACTGTTTTCTGTCACCGGTTTAACTTGTCCTCCTTGTTTTTGTAGACCTGGCTCGGGGACAAAACCTCCTCCCCTCAACATCAACAAGGTGTCCAGCAGCCTGCTGAACTTCGGCAGGAAGCTCATTGCTCCGTCTGCGTCCGGCGCCTCTGGCAGTGTGTCTCCCATCAACAGCGAGGTGCACTCCTCCTCGTCCCCCTCCTTTCCCACGTCTCTCCCTCCAGCTGCTGCGCCCATTCCGCCTCGCCCGCTGTCTGATCCCCCTGCCGCGGCGCCAACACAAAGCCAGACTCAGAACTACCGCCTGCTCAAGTCTGAAAGTATGCCAGTCCACCTCAGCAAAGGTGAGCAGCAGAAAGATGCAGAGAGCTAAACTCATCCCACACATCCATCATCTACTAATGTTCTCATCAGACTTTACTTATCTGCATGTTCATTTTAACTCTAACCGCCATGCTTTGGGGGCAGCGTCAGCTTTGACTTTCTTGTCTGTTAGATGGAGTTTCAGATGGAGCCTCTCTCCCAACACAGGCTCAGACTGACACACAAGGTAACTGCTACCATGGCAACTGCTTGTGTGACACGCCACCCTGATCTGAGCAGCTGCTGTCACCATTAGTGCATGTTTGTGCTTCTGCGTTGGTACAACAGGCCTGAACTGTGTGCTGCATGTGCACGTGACAGCCAGAAGAGGGCGATCACAGCTTGCTGACTGAGTGGAGCTGATGGCATGATGTGTTAGACTTCTGCTATGAGATTTGCTTCAGTTGTGCTTTAAAAAAATGTTGTCTGTCTTATGTGTTAGAGATATTCCCACCAAAAAAATAAAGCAGAATCTGTAATAACAGGCATCATTTTTAGAGCAGATGTGGAACAATATAAGTCTCAGCAGGTTCCCAGTATGCAGCAGGTCTTTACTTTAGTTTAAACTGAACCAAAGAATGAAAAAACGAATAATCAGAAGTCTGGGGAAACGATGATAGCCAGATTTATCATCCTAGTGGTTCACACTCGTATGACTGAAACAATTAGATAGAGAAAACAGTAAGGTGTTAGGCCTTAATTACAGAAAAAAGTTCAAAATATTTTGAGAACAGCCTGAGCACATGAACCGTGCTCCTGTGCCAGATAGTATTTGTTCTGTTTTTATTACTGACATGTTTTTATTGTTACACACAGATAATTCAAAACATCTGTGGCTTCTGAAAATAGTTTGTTTTACTGGATTATAATCTTAATAAACTAGATTTAAAGGCTTTAGATTGTTTGAGGTACTTGTATATTTCACAATAAGGCTGTAAATAACAAAATGTGGGAAAAGTGATGCACTGTGTTATATATTTATATACGTCCCAGATGAACTGTATTTAGACATTTCTTTTGAAATATTTAGACTTTTCTCTTAAAATATTTACTTTTATCTTGAAATAGTATTTAGACGTTTTCTTACAATACTGTACTTTTTTCTGTTTTTGAAACAGTATTTAAACATTTTTCTTACAATATTTAGCCTTTTTTTCTTGAAATAGTATTTACTTTTCTTGAAATGGTATTTAAAATTTTTACTTAAAATAATGTTTAGATATTTTGTTGTGATAGTTTTTACTTTTTTCTAGATTTTTAATAGTATTTTAGACTTTGACCTTTTTGTGGAAATAGTGTTTTGACCTCTTTTCCCCCCAATTTTTTCCATATTTTCTTCTTGACTCTGACTTTAATTCTAACCTTCCTTCCATGTTTTTCCCTCTGACCGGCCGTAATGTGCTCTCATACATCAGTCACTGTGTGGTTAAGCTTTGAGTGTCTGTTTTCATGTTTCTTAGGCCAAAGCTCCAGGACGGTTAGCTCCTCCCCCAGCATAGAGAGCCTCTCTGGAGGGCGGGTCACCGCCTCCCCTCCTCCGCCCCTCTCCAGAGGGAGTGATGTCAGCACTTCATCTCCTCCCCTCTCTGCCACTAAGAAGGAATCTTTCTTCAACATCACCCGCTCTCGCTCCCACAGTAAAACCATGGGGAGGAGGGAGACGGTGAGCTGTTCCTCTAGCTGTGTGCTTGTTTATCTTTTTGCTGTTTTCATTTCTGTCTGTTCATCTCACTCCCTCCTCCTCTCCCAGCCTTAACCTCATCTCTTTATTATCCCGATGTTTGTGGATCAACAGGAGGAGGACCTGGAGGCCCAGGTGTCTTTCCTTCAGGGTCAGATCAACGACCTGGAGGCCATGAGCAAATACTGCGCCAAGATGATGAATACACACATCTGTGAGTTCTGATCCAGATGTTCAAGTCGTTATGTTTATATTTGGAATCAAACTGAAAGCTTTTTTGGTCACTTAAGTTGTTTGAGTCAGTTTTTCAGTTTAGTTTTTGTCCTCAGAGAAACAAAAAGAATTGTGTTTGTGCTGATTTTTGACAGAAATATTTGTGTCTCTGCAGTTAAAATCCAGGAAGTGATTCTTCAGGAACACCTGGAGAAGGAGGATGAAGTCCTGGTCTCATTGGCTGGACTTAAACAGGTTTACTTGTTTGTGATATTGATGAGTAAACGAGCCTCATGCTGTTCGGTTTTCATCATTTCCCGTCGCTGCTCTCCTCCTGTCAGATCAAAGACATCCTGAAGGGGGCGCTGCGTTTCAATCAGAGTCAGCTGGAAGCCGAGGAGAACGAAGAGATCACCATCGCTGACGATCACTACACCTCCTCCGCGGCAGCGGCTGAAACTGCTCTGAGCTCCATCAACCATCACAGCAAGCACCAACCAGGAGGAGACGGGAGGCGGAGTCGAGACTCTGATCTGGACGGGAGTGCGAGCACAGACGAGAAGGACGAGGACGGTTTGACGAGGACACCACCAGACCAGCTGGTTAGCACTGTGAGCTTTCACAAACCTTTTCTAGAGGTACCATCATTTTTTTCAGGCTTGTTTGTTTTTGTATTCATCCAGATGTGCGTGAATATTTTTTCAACGTTAAATCAATAAATGATTCAAGTTATTCTCTTCATGTCCATGTCTGAATGTCCTGTTTGCAGGTGGCGTCATCTCTGGGCTCAGAGGGGAAGAACTGGGATGATTACATCCTGGTGTCCCAGGATGAAGACCTGCTGGCTGAGGGCCGAGAAGCAGGAGGAGGGTGTGTTCCTGAGCGCCCGTTTCCCATAAGGAGAGGGCCCGGCGTAGTGCGAATGGAGCCTGAGGGCGCCCCTGGAACATTCAAGGACCCGCTGATGATGGCCGGCGCCACCTCAGGCTCCTCCAGCCCCGAGGAGGGCTCCACCCACAGCAAGGACTCTGACTTCACCATCGTTAACCCGAACGACCTGTGAATGAGCACGACGCTCCTGTTCTCCGCCTCTTTAGCTTCGGGTCCCGTTCACGGTGGCTCTGAAAGAAAAGAGACTTCAGAAGAAGGCGGAGCCAGCTGCTTTTTATGACACGCCATTAAAACTGCTGTTAAAATTGCACATATGGACCGTGACGCCAAAAGTCACAAAAACCTCCTCCTGTCTGTTTAAATGTCATGTGTGCCACTGAAGGATGTAAGCTGTCCCATCGCCCGTCTCCTCATCATGGGTCCCACGCTTATTTTTGTTGTAGTTCCCTGCTCTACAGAGAGGAGGCGCCATTGAACTGTCACTACACCTGAAGGATCAGACCTCCTGTTTTCTGTTTGTGCTTCTCTTTTCTCTGATACTGTAAAGAAAGAAGGAAGACGTCCTCCTGTCGCTGTCGAGGGAAGCTTTCTCTAAAACCAGTGCCTCTGACCATTCTTCTCCTCAGTTAAACAAAACCTAAATCTGTGATCTTATTCTTTAGCTTTTTTTTTTTTTTAATTTTAGGAATATTTTTAACCCTTACGATTCTTAATTTCCAACATAAAGTGATTAAATTAATGAATAAGTCTGTTTTTTTTGTTTTTAGTACTTAATCCAATGTGAACATTTTAATGTTATTGTTCAGTTCTCACTGTAGAAATGAGTTTTTCTCGTGTTCTGTGGAAATCATGTGAGGCAGCTGCCAAATAAGCATAATTAATCCTAAATGAATAAAACTACATGCTCATGCTACGTGCTGATGGCTGTCTGGGGAATGCTTGGTTTAGATTATTTACCCTTGAAATGGTTAAATTACGCCTTTAATGCCCATTTATCACTTCACAGGTACCTAAAGTTGTATGATCTGAATAAATCTGCATTAACCTTTAAATATTTGTAGATTTTTAATTGTTTAAATTAGCCTCTCTAAAGTCTAGGCCCTTGTTTTTATGTCTTTTGTTAAGTTGTACGATTTTCACACGTTTTATTCACTGCATTAGCTGTGCTGCTGTAATGTGGTCTGACATGATATAAGGATTTATTAAAAGCAACATTCTGTACCGTTAGCTTTAAATCTAGTGTATATATTTATCATTTAATAATGCTGCACAAATTACCCATGATCTATACCAGAGGTCTGCACCCTGCAGCTTTTCTCTCTGCAGAGGCTTTTTGTAACTTTGACCCAAAATAACATGAAAATTACTCCGAGTGATACTAAATCAGATCAGGTCTAGTAGATTTTTAGCCTGTTTGTCACCTTATTAATCCTAAACAGTGTGATTTATTCAGAAATCAATTTAAATACCTTTTGAAACAAATTAGCCAGACGCTGAAGGAGAATAAAGTTGTATATATCAGATTCATGCATTAAAATAAGGCATCCCACATACAGTAAACTATGATAGAACTAGAAATGACAACTTGGCCTTAAAGTTTTTAAAAAATGAACAATAAGAGTATTTTCCTATTATTCAGGAAGTCACAAATATTCAACAACCTGCTTCATTTTTTAGGACACTTTGCTCAACCGTTATAGAAGTCACTTAGCTTTTCATTTGTTTCGCTCTAAACATACCAAGAAATGGCCAATTTGTATTATAGTTTATATAATGTAACTAGTTTTATATTGATTTTAGGTTTAAAATGTTTTGTGGTTCTGGACAAATTTTACTTTGAGATTCATCCTGTTCAGAGCAGCTGGTGTCTTCAGTGGTCAACAGGAGCAGGTGGGGGGGTGGGCATCCTGGACAGACCACCAGTGACACACAACTATACAAATGACAACCTAATGTGCTCGTTGAACCCAGAAACCTAACGGGCATCAGGAGGACATGCAAACTCCACACAGCAAGGTCCCAGCTGGAAGTTGAACCCAGGACTGTTTTGCTGCAAAGACCAGGGGCGCCGTAAAGGGGGGAAAGGTTAGGATGATTCTAAGGGCCCACAAACGCCAGGGGGCCCAAAAATGTTTCTAATCCCTATGGACGAGCCGCCACTGGGCCCAAATTGATATTTTTTCATGGGGCCCCAAATCCCTGGCAGCACCCCTGGCAAAGACACAGTGATGAACTGTTTCTTACTCAGAAATTCCTCTAAATTAAAAAAATGTAATCGTCTCCTGATTTGGATCAAATCACCTTTTCAGGCAACGTAAGTGATGTTAAGATATACAGGGAATAGATAAAAAAACAACTCATCACTACATGACGTAAAGGTATATCTCTAAAAAAAATAATTCAAATCTGGTGACGTAAAAAATATATCGTAAAAGTCATCAAGATTCACATTTCATGTCTTGAGTTGTTTATTATTCCATCCTCTGCTACACACCTGCAATCTGAGCACAGATCTGATGTCATTTTTCAGCCTCGTGTTATAATTAAATTCAGGCCTAAATCTGATAAAACTCAAATCTCCAGGGTCATTTAGCCGTTTTTCATTTGAGGGCATCCAATCTGTAGTCCAACTCAATGATTCTGCTCGTTAACGTTGTGACTTCGATCCCTGATGAAGCCTCGAGGCCACACACACAGTTGGGTTTTTCCACTGCACGTGTGCACAGAATCACATTCCTGCTTCTCATACAGTATACTGTGCAACAGATGATCATCGCTTTATGTCATGTGCGACTAGAAATGAATTTAAAAAATGATAAAAAGTCATCTTGAAATGCGTTTATTTCCACTTTGTTGCTGGTCTGATTTCATCTACTGCAACATCATCAATATGCATCTGGAATGTTTTCAATCAGCATCAATAACTTATGTAAAATATTCTTTACAGCACATATTAAAATACTGTACAGTGTTTTGCACGCAGAGTAAACGCATTCAACAGTAACGGGATCAGCCTCGGCACCTCTGGAGTTGATCGGTATGGCGAGTAAAGGTGGCTTCATTAGTTCAGGGGGTTTCAGGAAAATACAAAAATATAGAGGACTTTATGAGACATGAGTTTTAAAGGGCGGAGATGAGAGGTTTGGTGCAAAACAGGCAATCTCATGGCAACCGGATTTACAGCAGCGATGCGTGAGTGAAAGGTGTTGAATAAAAAGTAAGCTGCAGAGACGTAAAGGGGCTGCATCGGTCCACCAAGTCGAGGAAAAGACTTCAACAGGTCAGAGTAGCTGGCTGAGTCTTTTAACTTAAAGGGAAAAATGTCACCTGAACTGATTTAAATTAGCTTTTTATTGTAAGACAGCAATTTATGTACGCTTTCGAAAAGATTTCGCCGAGTTTTCAGTCAACCAGACTCTTAGATTGTACAAATGCAACCTTAACACATCTTAAAAGAAATTGCACATAAGAGGTAAAGAATAAACATTTGGTGCGACAGTACGAACACCTGGAACTTGGCTTCAGGTCCTACATTCTTCAGTTCTCCTACCAGCAGGTCATCATGTTCAGCGACAGTAAAGGCTTTTCAGAGAGTCCAGCTACTGTGATGCTTCTCTGAGAACAAATCGATGGCGTGTGAAGAGCGTACTCCAGCCGTCTCAGCTAAGAACCGGTGTTCTCTTCCTGACCTCGTCCTGTCTGGGAGCGAACTCTTCTTAATCCCACCCCCTCCTTGGTGAGGTTTCCAGTCAGCGCTGCGTCGTGGACCTGCTTCATGTTCTCCTGGACTTCAGCCTTGGCGTGTTGCAGCAGATCAGCCTGGCCCTAAGAGGGTGGGACAGGACAGTAGACATGAGTTTAGAGGTCAGCAATGATCTCCCCACGAGGCCCTTAGTGAGTCACTGACCTTCAGGATGGTGATGTTCCAGCTGAAGCTCTCCAGTGCTCGACTGATCTTGGAACCTTTCAGCCCTTCCTTCATCGTCAGGCTTTGCAGATTTTCATGATACTCCATAGCTGGAATTAAAAAAAATTAAAAACATAATTTAGAAGCTGTTCTTAAGAATTCAAGTGTGATTTACCCTCGTCTGTCTGTTGTTCTCAGAACAGAACAGGTAAAATATATATAAGAAAGCATCAACTAATCTGCATGCAAATACTTTGAGCTCTTTAGCATGCTGAAATTAGCATTTAGCTCAAAGCATAGCGATGCAGGGCTGTGGATTTGGTGCAGGGGGGGGGGGGGTTGTTGGCTTGATTGCAAACTTTAGCAAAAACCACTAAGCTCAGTTTTAGTAAATGTGGCAAACTGGTGGTGCAAACAATAAACCAATCAGAGTCATCAATCTAGACTACAACCAGACAAACAGGAAGTCCACCTTGGCTGCAGAAGCACCACTCAAGTGCCATCCTAGCTGAGACTGGAGTCAAGATCAGGTGATTCAGAACTAGTGAAACATTAAAATTTACCAGAACTTATTACAAAAAAGGAGAAAAGTTAAAAAGGTTGGAAATCACGAAAAAAGCAGATGAAAATCTGGGAGGCAGATGAGGAAATCACCATCTGATAAGTTCAGCCTGCAGCTCCTTAGAATGTGTGCATTGACTTGTTTTCATGTGTCTGGCTTCTTCAGGCTGCCCCAGGCCACCGTCCCACTGTTACCATGGAAACCCGAAAGTGGGTTAACACGGGGCCAAACATCACCGAGATCCTAGACGTTTAGCATACTAAGTTTTGGACCACTCACACACACACACACACACACAGATTGGGTGAAGTCCAATCCTTCACACATGATTCCTCTTTTACTAAACGTCTGCTGACACAGACACACAGCTGCACACACATACGTGGTCTCTGCTCCACACGCTCACACACCTACATAAGTTGACTTAATAATAACCTTTACCACACGGTTGCTAGGCAACTCAAAGCCTACGTGCCAGTGTAGCGCGTCTGTGTGTTTCTCGACGAGGTGAAGCCACTGGAGAGAACCATATCTCCGAGCCATTAAAGGGAGATTTTGCATACAAACACACACAATCAGCGCCCTGACCCAGAGGCCACGTTAACCTTCAGGGTCAAAGCGTCAGGATGTAGCCCGTGTTACATCACTTCCCCTTCCTGGCCACAGCGCAGACAAAGACAGCAGTTTGATCTGTGAGCAGCTGAGATGAGAATGACGGAGTTTGAAAAAACATACCGCAAATGTTGTGAACCGTAAACTCTGTGTTACACTTCCTAACGCGACCCAGAGGGGGAACAGCTGACCATCAGGGGGTGAATCAAAGGTTATTCACTGGCAAAATGTTGGGGGGGTTATGTCGTCATATCCTGTGAATTAGAATGATGACATTGTTTATCTATGCATTCATTATTGTTTGCTTTTTCAAGGTCAGGTTGCAATGGCTACAGGTCCAAGAGAAATAGCCAGACTTCCTTCTGAGTCTTCAGCTCCTCCTGAGGGATCCCACGACATTCCCAAGCTAGAATCCTGAGCTCTTCTCCCACTGGGACAGGCCTAAAACATCCCCAAAGAAAGGCACCCAGGAGGAATCTTTATTAGATGACTGAACCACCTCAACTGACTCTACTTGATGAGAAGAGGAGCAGCTGTTCTACTCAGACCAAACTCAAACATCCTGGATATCTCACCAGTCCATCACAGGGTCGCTTGGAGACGAGCTACTCTTCATGCTGGTAACCTAACATACTCGTTTTAGGGCTGTGGGAGGAACTTGAGAAAATGCACAGGGAGAATACACGAGCTTAGTGCAGAAATGCCCCGGCTGGGACTCAAATCCAGGTCCTTCTAGCTTCAAGGGAACAGGGGTAACCAACTGTAAGAACCATGTGATGTAGGGGAGGGCTGGAACTTGGATGAACCAGGAAATGAGAGCGTTACCTTTAAGCTCGTAGACTGGAGCTCTCATAACTTCAGATAAAAAACAATTTTTTTTTTTTTTTTTTTACCAAGACACCTAAACTCTTTTGTTTGATGTTGGTGAAGGTTTCCAGTTCTAAAACAGTTGAACTTGTTTTGGTTTCTGAAGATATTTTGCTTCTCATCCAGGGAGTTTTTAGTTTTTGTTTCTCTGAGTCAAAAACTCACATCTCCAACACACAGTGTTCCAGTTGAGAACTTTGCCTTCATACTTTGACGAGTAGCCATAAACCCCCCTAGTGCACTGATGCCTCGACTCAACAACACCAAGCAAACCACACCAACTCCTAAAAGACCAGACACCCTCCTCTCCATGACAATGTGATCAGAGTTAAGAAGCAGCTTTTGCAAAGCTCAACATTAAAAATGAGCTTGGTTGTACACGGGATGCAGGGGATTTCCCACAAAATAACGCCTCAACGTACCGCATCACTCATCCTCTCAGGAGATGCAGGAGATGCCTTCTCCAGGTTTACAAAACACATGGACTGGATAATTAGCCTCCCGTGATTCCCTCAGCAGCTCTGCTTGTTCCTGTGACTCCTTTTGATTTATGGAAGTAATAAATTGGAAAACAACTTTTCACCCAGTGAATATTTAGTTTTTGCAAAGTGAGAAGGAGCTGACATTCTCACTTTGCTGCAACAGTGAAATCAGGAAACATTCCTTCAACTAGAGAAGGCAACAAGACAACTCAAACAACCATTTGTCCAAAAAATGGCTTATTTTGATGAGTATATAAATAGCCACCTGTGCTGGACACATTTTCTTTTTTTATATATTTTACCTCATCCTCCTCTTCTGGCCCTTGGCTTCTAATTGTGTCCCTGAGGGTCTGAAAGTCAGTGAGCTACAGCTCATCTCCAACAAACCTTCCCTAGACTGCATTACATTACTTCTCATGTAGAAAACGCGTTTAATAAATGGCTGTGTGCATCTTTTTGAAGGTTTGGTCCTTGCTGGTGAAACTCTTACAATAAAAGAAAGCTCTGAAACACACAGCTCACCCTGATGCTCTCTCATCTCTGTGGGAGTTCTCATCTTCTCTTCAGAGTTGTCAGCAGCTTTTCATCTTTGTCATAAATCCTCCCACGTCTCTCCCTCCCGCCCTCTGCTTCCTCCCTCCGTCCTGATGTAACTTCCAGACATCCATCTCTGCCACAAACCGTCCCATGCTTCCCTCCAAGTGACCCATTTATGCCTTCTTGCTGCCTACACCCTTTTCCTAGACTGGAGCGGCCCTCCGCCTTGGGAATCACCTGATCACCATTTTTATTCCGTACACACAGGAAGAGCTTTGTTCGGAGCTCCTTAATCAGATGAACGTACGAGGACCAGGCCGAGTGCCCAGGGCTAAGCTATCTGAGGCTCAAATCTGTTCACATGTGACCGCATGCAAAGGAGAAGAGACATGGTAGAATCTCAGGTGGCGACGCGACAGTCACTGCAGTCATTTAAAACAAGTTAATGTGTCAAAAAAACATCACTGAGTAGATAAAACCTCAAAAGTAAAGTCCAGCAGGGAAATGTCAAGCAGATCTGCAGATTTATAAACACCAATCTGTCAGATTTACTTCAGATAGAACTAAACTCCTCATTTATCTCAAAATCTCTCTTCCTTAGTCTATTCTGCTCATTCTAATGCTCATTAAATCACTGGAAAAACCAAAAACTGATGCATTATTCAAAACATGCATCTGTAGCTACTACTTAAAATCAGTCTTTTTACAATATTTGCAGGAAGTCACTGGTTGACACCTCTAAATGTCAAACATACTGTCTGCTGGCTCACAGCCACTCACTGAATGAGGCTTAGAAACACAGTGGGAGCAACATAGGAGTTTGGCAGCTTGTTTAGTTTATTACGGAGACAAATGTCTGCTTCATAAATATGAGATGACCCAAAGTGTTGCTGTTGAAGTAAACAAAGCACGGCCAGATCCAGACATTACAGCAGCAGGTCATATCTGAGAGACAGAGGGTGGCTGATGATGGCAGCTGTGTCACTTTAAACCTGATTCATAATAAAACAGACAGACAAATGGGACCCGTTTAACACAGATGATGGGGCAGATGTGTGCAGAAGATGGAATTGGAAAATAACTTTTAGCATTTTTAAAGGAAATCTTAACCCTCAACTGTTCATGTCAGAGTTTAAAACTAAGACCGTTTTACTGAGACATGATAAGTTTGGGCATCTTGGTCTAATATTGAAAACAACATTATATGTGATCTCAGGTAATACTGTTAGATCTCCTGTGACCTGTCAGTCATCAGAGTGCATGATGGGAGGATTCTCAGCTACAAATATCTGTAGAATTGGCTGAATTATTGGCATTTTTATGTTTTTGAAAGTCAGTTGGCTGCGGTGGCCATCTTTAATTGGGGTGACTCCTAAATTTAATTCGTTGTAGGTGTAGAGTCAATGATTACTTTCAGAGTGTTTCATTAAAAGTAGTTGAGTAGTTCATGAGTTAATTTGATGACAGACACAGAAAGGAAAGGGCAGACAGTCAGAAGATGGAGTCACTGCAACACAATCTGGCACCACCAGGTCCTCGTGACCACCACCAGCAGACAAGGTGGGTGACGTGTCTTGCCCAAGGACACAATGACAACAACCCGTGCCAGAACTCTACCTACTGAGCTACAAGCTGCCCCACAAGTGAAGTTAAGGAAAAGGTAAAGGTAAAAGTACAGGTAAGAAAATGGTAAAGGTATAAGTAAGGCAGAGGTAAAGGAAATGGTAAGGTAATGGTAAATTTAAGGGTAATGGTAAAGGTAGGGCAAAGGTTAAAATAAGGTATAAAAAAGGTTAAAGTAAGGTAAAGAAAAGGGACATTTAGACTTAAAGGTAAGGGTAATAGTAAAGATAATGGTAATGTAATTGTAAGGGTAGAGAGAAGGTAAAGGTAATAGTAAAGGTTAAGGTAAAAATAAGGGTAAAGATAATCGTAAAGATCGGGGTAATGGCAAAGGTATAGGTAAAGGATAAACACAAGGTTAATGGTAACGATAGGGGTAAGATAAAGGTAAGGTAAAGGTAAAGCCCATGGAAAAGGTAAAGAAAATATAAAGGAAATGTAGAAGAAAGATAAAGATAAAGGCCCAGCTGTTGAAGTGTAGAGCAGTGATGAACAGCTTGAGTGGGAGCTGCCAGAAGTGGACTGGGATTATGAGCACTGCCTCGTTTCTGTCCATCACAAACAATCATCAGCAATATTTTACACAGCAGCATCTCATTTGCACACTAGTGCACACACACACACTAACTCACCCATTGTCTGAATATGCAGGATCTTGTCATAGATTCCATCGGAAAGCTCCATCACAGCTCTGCTGTTGTTGACCATCTAATACAAAGAAAACAGGAAGCAGGGACTCTGTTAGTGCAACACAAACAGACCTAGAACGCTGCATAAATCACGCCGTTACATTAAGCACATGCACACGTGTTTTATTGTCTGCAGGAGAAGAACACACCTCGCTCTCAGCAGCTCAGTGCAAATAAAAACAAGAACAGATTTATTTAAATGAGGGACATGTTAATATTTACAGTAACACAACACTAAGAATATGCTAACTAGAGCTCCCACTCTATAGGCAGATACATATCTACACATGGCTTACCACAAAGACTTCATAAGTCTCACACACACACACACACACACACTTAGAGTTCACATGAGAAACGCCCTTCTGATTAATTCTGCACTTCCTCTCAGACTCTCTGCAGGGACTTGACCCTTCAGTGGGGGAAAACAACACAGTACAACAAATAAGGGATTAACCACATCTAAATCCAGTTCAACAAGACATGCGCACATGCGTGCACACATTCCCATTTCCTGTCTCCGCTCTCATGCGCCGAGGGTGAGGTGAGGAATCCATTTAGCCGAACGGCATTCAAATCTATGCTAATGATATTCAGCACCAGGGTGAGCTCTTTCCAGCTCCGAGCCGCTGGGCTGGAACGGAAGTGGCTGCAGAGACACAAACAGGCCCATGTGCACACTCTCTTACTCCCCGTGGTGCACAAACATGCAGTCGCAGATGCAAGATGCACGGCGGTGATAAACAGCTGCGGGTAATTTAATGTGTCACAGATTAGGCACCAAAACCTTAATTAAAACTGAACGAGGCTAGAAAGAGCCACTCAATGCTGCTATGCTCGGTTTCTGCTTGAAGACTCGTCACATCGAGTCTTTATGAAGTATTTGCAAATTGGCAATTTATAGCGACCATCCTGCTCAGGAGATCCATCAGGAAAATCTAATTTGAAACCAGAGCAAGTGCAGAAGCAAACATCATTTTAAAGGTCAGAAAGCAGAACAAGGCAGGATTTCATACTAAAGGTACATTTACAGTGATGCAAACAAGTATTTACCCACACCTACAGATGTCTTCTGCTTCTGCTTTTATTGGACGCTTAAATGTTTCAAATCATCAAAATCAGACAAAGATAACCTGAGTAAATATAAAACGGTTTTTTAAATCAGGATTTTATTTATTAAGGGAAAAAACCAACATGACAAGTCACGTTATCTTTGATTTTTTTTGACATTTTTGTTGAAACATTTAAGTGTGACAAAAAAGAAGAAATCTGTTTGGGAGCAAAGACTTTTTCACTGCATTTTATTTTGGATTTTAATCCAACTTGAGCTACAAAGTAAGGATGATGGCAGGAACTGAAAGAGATATTGATTGAAAAGGAGATTTATTTGACATTAAGCACATGGACTGACATTAAAGTAAAAAGTAATGAAAGTTGGATTTAAAAAAAAAAAAGAGAGCTGAACCGAGCACTCTCAACATTCTGGAATGAAGTGATTTATTCTTTTTTATTGACTGACTGAGAGCTGCTGTAATTAACAGACCGGCTGGCTGCTTTTATTCTCTGGTGTTCCATTCGTCTTTCTCTTTGTGGCGGCTGGTTTATTTATAGAAATCATTACATAAATCAAGTCTGTTAAATAACTTTGTCCGTGTTCAGGGTGAGCCTGTGGTTTGTTTGGATGGAAACATAGAGCGGCTTTGGGCCGAGATGAGGATGTTGATGACGGGTTTACGAGATCAGAACAAATGGGGTGTCTGTCCCCTGCGTAACAACGAGAGCTCAATCTGTGCTTTTGGCTAAAAAAGGAAGGTTTACTTTGTTTGATGAATTTCAGACTCGTCTCGTCTCGTCTTCTTCCGCTTATCCGGGTCCGGGTCGCGGGGGCAGCATCCCAATTAGGGAGCTCCAGACGGTCTTCTCCCCAGCCACTTCTACCAGCTCCTCCGGCAGGATCCCAAGGCGCTCCAGGGCCAAACCAGAGATATATTTTCTCCAGCGTGTCCTGGGTCGACCCGGGGGCCTCCTGCCGGCAGGACATGCCTGAAACACCTCCCTGGGGAGGCGTCCAGGGGGCATCCTAACAAGATGCCCGAACCACCTCAGCTGGCTCCTTTCGACATGGAGGAGCAGCGGTTCTACTCAGAGTCTCTTCCGGATATTCGAGCTCCTCACCCTATCCCTAAGGCTGAGCCCGGCCACCCTGCAGAGAAAACTCATTTCGGCCGCTTGTATCCGCGATCTCGTTCTTTCGGTCATTACCCAAAGCTCATGACCATAGGTGAGGATTGGGAGGTAGATCGACCGGTAAATCGAGAGCCTTGCTTTCCGGCTCAGCTCCTTCTTCACCACAACAGACCGGTTCAGCGTCCGCATCACTGCAGACGCTGCCCCAATCCGCCTGTCGATCTCCCGCTCCCTCCTTCCCTCACTCGTGAACAAGACCCCGAGATACTTGAACTCCTCCACTTGAGGCAGGATCTCTCTCCCGACCTGGAGTTGGCAAGCCACCCTTTTCCGACCAAGAACCATGGCCTCAGACTTGGAGGTGCTGATCCTCATCCCAGCCGCTTCACACTCGGCTGTGAACCTCCCCAGCAAGAGCTGTAGGTCAGAGCCTGATGAAGCTAGGAGGACCACGTCATCCGCAAAAAGCAGAGACGAGATTCTCCTGTCACCAAACTCGACACCCTCCACACCACGGCTGCGCCTAGAAATCCTGTCCATAAAGGTTATGAACAGGACCGGTGACAAAGGGCAGCCCTGGCGGAGTCCAACCCTCACTGGGAACAGGTCCGACTTACTGCCGGCTATGCGGACCAGACTCACACTCCTCTGGTACAGGGACTGAATGGCCCTTAACAAAAGACCATCCACCCCGTACTCCTGGAGCGCCCCCCACAGGGTGTCCCTGGGGACACGGTCATAAGCCTTCTCCAAATCCACAAAACACATGTGGATTGGTTGGGCAAACTCCCATGATCCCTCCATCACCCTAGCGAGGGTAAAGAGCTGGTCCACAGTTCCACGACCAGGACGAAAACCACATTGCTCCTCTTCTATCTGAGGTTCAACCATCGACCGGACCCTCCTCTCCAGTACCCTGGAGTAGACCTTTCCAGGGAGGCTGAGGAGTGTGATCCCCCTATAGTTGGAACACACCCTCTGGTCCCCCTTCTTAAAAATGGGAACCACCACCCCGGTCTGCCACTCAACAGGAACTGCCCCCGATGACCACGCAATGTTGCAGAGACGTGTCAACCACGACAGTCCTACAACATCCATCGCCTTGAGATACCCAGGTCGGATCTCATCCACCCCCGGGGCTCCGCCACTGCGTAGTTGTTTGACTACCTCAGCGACTTCTGCCCCAGAGATTGGACAGTCCGTCCCCAGGTCTCCCAGCTCTGGTTCCTCATAGGAATGCGTGTCGGTGGGATTGAGGAGCTCCTCAAAATATTCCTTCCACCGCCCGACTATAGCCCCAGTTGACGTCAGCAGCTCCCTGTCCCCACTGTAAACAGTGTGAGCAAGTTGCCGCCTTCCTCCCCTGAGGCGCCGGATGGTTTGCCAGAACCTTTTTGGAGCCGACCGATAGTCTTTCTCCATGGTCTCACCAAACTCCTCCCACGCCCGAGATTTTGCCTCGGAAACTGCCACTGCTGCACTCCGCTTGGCCCTCCGATACCTATCTGCTGCCTCTGGAGACCCACAGACCAGCCACGCCCTGTAGGCCTCCTTCTTCAGCCTGACGGCTCCCCTAACCTCTGGTGTCCACCAGCGGGTACGGGGGTTACCGCCACGATTGGCACCGGCTACCTTGCGACCACAGCTAGCAACAGCCGCCTCAACAATCGCAGAGCGGAACAAGGCCCATTCGGACTCAATGTCCCCCACTGCTCTCAGGACGCGGTCGAATTTTCAGACTCCATCCATCCATTTTCTGTAGCCGCTTATTCCTCCACAGAGGGTCGCGGGGCAGCTGGTGCCTATCTCCAGCGGTCAAGGGGCGAGAGGCGGGGGACACCCTGGACGGGTCGCCAGTCCGAATTTTCAGACTCCTGAAAACTAATTCTTTTTCTCACCGTTTCATAAGTAGCAACAACTCGGCGAAGGACATCTGGCAGGGTCCCCTGGGGCTCTAGGGTGGGGTAGTTGTCCCTTAGGTCAAACAGCAGTAGGGGCGTCCCCTCTGGACCAGACACACTGGAGCTCAAAGCCAGGACACACTGCATGAGGTTAGCCACAGCCGACACCCCACACAGCTCCCTGAACACTGCTACCGAGTTCTGTCAAATAAAAGAAAAGCAAAACCTTTAGGTTCACAGGAAACGCAGGAAGACGGGCACTGAAACATCTCCTTTTCAAAAATAGTCTAATGAAATCAAACCGACCAAATATCTACATGTTATTAAATAATAACAGGCCACTAACACCAAAGTGACGCTCCGCTCAGTTTAGTTTTGGAGAAGTGATGGTGAATTGTACAGATTGCAGTCCAATAAAAAATAGACTCAGCTGAAAAAGTTGGATAGCAGGATTATTTCTTTAAGTTTCATAAAAAACCAGTAAAAGCAACAATTCATGTGTTTTGAATTGTGTTTCTATGAAAAGGCTATGATCCATTAATATCTTACCTGTTGTAGATACCTATTTGAATGACCTCAGCTTGGAGGAATAGAGATTAGTTCTGATTGGACAGACTGATAATAGTCACTATGAGACAAATGGTCTTAAAACATCTCTAATGTTTCATAGCAGTTGATGCACATGCTATTTTGTAACACTTACATAGCCATACATTTACCATTTCATGGTTATTCCTGCAGAACCATTAAAAAAGTCCAGCCAGAACAAAACCTGTATCCAAATCCAAACCCATTCCCATCCAGCTCAGGCTAGCTGCTAGCTCAGGCTAGCTGCTAGCTCATCTGTTTCTCGTTAAGATATTTAAATATATACCTAAACAAAAAGGTCTGAAGGATCCCTTTGAGTGCTCGCAAGTGATTCTGTATCCTTAACATAACTCTATGGCAATCCTTCAAAAGTCAAACTAATAAATTCAGTTAAATGAAGTAGTGGCAGGTGCCAGAATTATTAAAGCATGAGGTGATCCTATAGTCTCAACAATATAAGCTGCCTTGTCCCCAAAACACAAAACAGTGTCACTTCAGAAGCAACATATTAAAACTGAGTGTTTCTCTACAGACTCGACCCGCGTCTCACTGTAACAAACACACTGCATTATAATGTAGTCACTAATGAAATAACCAGAAACACTTAAAAACAGAAAAAAACTTAAATGGCAGCTTAGTTTAACATCTGCTTATAAAATATTCTTATTAGTGTTTTGATTTAGATTTGAATTCATGTTAGGGTCAATATGGGACTAATGGGGTCTTTAATGGGGGATAAGGGCAACTTTTATTTTGGTAAAGGAAGTTAGAGTTTGGATTTAATGAGTGGACTGTGCAGGTCTGTGTTGCACAATTTAGGTCCTCAAATCTGATTTCACACCTGATTCAGTCCAGCACTAATTTATTTCAAATCTGGTGCTTTGGAGCAAATTAACATCTAAAACATGCAGATGTTCTGGACCTTGAGGACCAGAACTGGACACCACTGATGTGGGAGGTGTTACTAAAAGCTCATATCAAGTTATGAGAATGAGCACAAACAATTGTGTTTCTTCTGTTTATGCATTTTGAGCAAGAGAACCCTAATTAAAAACCTATTCTTTTTATTTTTCTGCAAATATATTTTTGTTTTCTAGCCAGACTAGGCTCAAGTGGCTCAAATTTAATCTCCAAATTCTCATAGATGTTTTCTTCAATCACTCCATTGGTGTGTGTCATTATGTGGGTCCTATAGTAAAAACGGAAACGTTGACAGATATCCGTCTTGAGAGAGATTTAGTTAGCATCGAAACCTTTTAACCTCAAAGGTTTATAAGTGAGAGGCTGAGCTAAAGATTGATTTTTTTAAATGTTTAAAATCTCATCAGAATCTAGTTAGACGAGTCCTCAAAAGTCAATACTAATATGTTTTCTCTTTGTTATGATCAGTCTCACCACTGCACGGCCATTGTGTTGAGAAAATCTGTCAGGCAGTGAGTACAGCTGTCAAAGATTTACAAAAACTTATTTGTGGTAGTTTTTGTAAAAGTAACTGTTATTAAGCTCCAATTTTTAAACACAACAGCTATTCCTCACCTGCATGTTACCCCTCAAGTCAGTGGCTTCTCTCAGAAAAGGAGCAGCCATCTTGAAAACTTCATCCACAGCCCGGACTCCCAGATCCCTCAGAGCCGTGTACTCCCTCCCCCTCCGAGCCTTCCGTACCGAGAGACCTCTTTTGTGAGGCTTTCCACCTCCTCGCCGATTTGTGAGGGCCACATGGACGAACAGCTTGGAATGTGGAAGGTCTTCCCCTGTGAGGCACTGGAGGGGTACATGCCGGTAACCTGGTTGGAGGCACTCCAGTGGTATAGTATATTGACCTGCATTGGTGGAGAAAGTATGCAGGTTAGACATCGAAACACCTCAACACTCCCATGTGATCTCCCTCTTGCATTTTCAGCTGGAAGAGCAAATTTTGTTTGGAAAAAAGAAAACGTGATTCTGGCTCAAACAGACGTCCAACACTGACCTATGAATTCATCTCCAATGAAGTCGTCGTCCAGCACCACAAAACGGACCATAGCGAGCTCAGGCAGGTTGATCTGGAACTCGAAGCTCTCATCAAAGATGGGGTTGTCCCCGTTCTGGGTCACAGTCCTGGTGCGACGCTCCGTGCAGTCAGCCGGGATACCGTGGATCTCCACATACACGTACGGGTCCACTACATCCCCTTTGGCCCCAGAGCCTTTGGGCTTGGGTAGATTCTGACCACTGATCACCTGAGAGAAGAAAATCCATTTTTGAAGCATAGTTGTTTAGAATAATGTATTTTCTGGTTATTAGACTTATTTCCGTGTTGACCTTGCCCAGCTAACTGATGGGGTGTATAAACATGCATCACTACAGCTGAACTACTTATTTACCTTCACATGAAGCAGCTGTGGGGACACGCCAGGTACTGTGTCTTTGGTATCGGCACTGAAATAGGACACTTCCTGCCGCATGATGGCCGGACGTAAAACGTAACCGCAGCTGCCATTCTGCCTGAACCAGGCTGTGTTCAGGTCCATCATCAATCCTGCTGTCTGAAAATTCATCAACACGATCTGGCAACCGCACTTCCACAAGTCCTGGGGGTTCATATTGCTTGAGTCGATACGCATGGGGTTAGGGTAAACTCGTGACAGGAAACGCTTGTTGTGGTTGACAAAGTCACCAGGGCTTTCACTGGCAAGACATACTGCCAAAGATTCGTGGAAGGAGCACAGTTCCCAAGGGTTTTGAGATTTAGATGATGTTTGAAAGTCTATGAAACGAACAGAATGGCACAGAGTGACCAGATCAGAGAGTTCCCTCAGCAGCTGGAAGGGTTTAGGGGGGAGATGAGAAGGGCTGGACTGAGCTGTGACAGAGACGCTTTTCTGCACAACATCCTTCTCCGTTCCTCCACTGCCGCTATTTAGTGCTTTCACCTTCTGACGCATTTCTGCTCCTTCGTCCTCTTCACTTACCTCCCCATCTTCCCCATCAGTGCCTGACCCAAGCGTTTTACCCTTTAGCAGAATCCTGTGCTGTAGGTCATGTGGTGATGGTAGGTATGTAGCCCCTCCTTCTGGCAGATCCCTGTACAGCCACTCCCCCAATATCCTTGTGAGAAGTTGCACCAAAACTCTCTGCTGTCGCAGTGAACAGTGATTTTCAACACAGAGAATTAGTGGATACGCTGAAGACACAAATGCAAACTTTCCGATTGCTTCTAAAACAGAACGCAGGGCCAGTGGTGGGGAAAGGGTGTGTCCTGTGCACACTATTGGTTCCTCATCGGCGCCGTCCCAAACATCCACCTCCACGCATCTGCAACCCATCTTGAGAGCACGGATGTAGCCGGAAACATCAGAGGGACCCCTGAACTGGTCCTCAATGAGGTAGGTGTTGTGGGAGGAGTTGATGTAGTAGTGGGACACAGGCTGGGACATGTCCTGGCAAACATGATCGTGTTCCCGGTCAAACAGGTGGCACTCCGCTGAGGTGAGGTAGCTAGTGAAGCCGTCCAAAGACAGGCGACCCAGCTGCCGTCCCTCCTCCGATGGCTCATGGGACTGGATGAGTTTCAGGCTAGTTTCCTCACTCACCTGAAGGAGAAATCAGAAGATGACTGAGACTAAAACAGAAGCTGATGCACTCTCAACCAGGAAAACCACACTAATATCCCAGCAGAGACTGCTTTACAGAGACTACACAGAGATCATGTTATTGTGTTACCCACTTGGGCCACGCCCTGCTCAGCCTCCATGAACCTCATCAGGTCTTTGGCGTCCAGGTACTCCTTGTTGCTCGAGAACTGCACCAACAGAAAGTAAATCTCTGGACGGGTGCAGAAGTCGTGGAAGGCCTCCGTGAACTCCTTCTTGGAGACTCGCTCCTCTCTTCCCGTTTGCTTTTTGTTTGGGCTGCAGTCTTTAAACCCTGAATCGTTTTCCACCGTGAGCTCGCTCATCTTCTCCCTGACTCTTTGAAGCTCTTTAAACCTGTGCTCCACCTTGCCAGCGCTCACACCAGGATTCACATTTCGGATCAGTTTGACGGCCGAGTTCAAGGGAATCCCCTCCTCTGCGTCAAACCCAGCAGCAGAGGAGAACAACTGCTCCAGCCAGCGAAGGCGAAGGCTGTCCTGACTGCTGGCGAGCATATCCAGGGCATGTTTTCCATACTGCAGGAGATACCTTGAAGCAGATAAGAGAAGGATGGACATGAATACTTATCATTCAGTACCTCCTGCATAGAAGACAGGCATTAAAGCAAACTACAACAGTAAATACTTTGTTTTTGGCCCACATATGGCGGACTGCATCTCAATCAACGAGCCTTTTCGATTTGCAGGGTAATGTGATAACACACCCAGCTGAGAGTACCGTTACCAGCCTCCTCACCTTCAAATCTAACTAAGATACAAAGGTGTCACCTCTAACTTCTGAACCCTGTCCCAAAGGAAGTACAGTATACCTGATATGAGAGGGAAGTGGAGAACGGAGTGTATAATTCCACTCCCTGAAACCAGGTACTCCACACAGGGCTGCATTAGCAGAGTTAGAAGTCCACTTATGCTCATTATTTCTATTTGACAAAAGCATGTGAAAACATAAAGGTAGGAATTTGTGTTCATTATTTGTAATTTCTTTATTACGGAAGGCTTAAGTTCAAGATATTAAATATTTTTCTAAAAACAAATTGAGGCTTTAATCACGCTGACATTGATTATATTTGTGTTCCATTTCGCCTGGTGTGTGCCATCAAGAGGAACTTATAATTGGAAGATTTATTTCCATAAAATCAGAAGATGTTAGGGGCTTCTAGGGTAAAATATAAGCATACCTCAGGCCAGTCACCCAAATGTTGGCCACTTCAGCAGAGTTAGCCACCAGGTCCAGGCTTTCATAAATTTCTCCAAAGATGATTGAGAATGCACAGTCCTCTGAAATCTGCTCATAAACTCCACTGGTGCGAAAGGTTTCTGTGTTACGACCCGTCCGCACCTAGAATTTGTGACAGAGAAAGATGCATACAAACCCTACATCAGATACAATAAAACAAAAAGAATCCGTTTTCTTCTATATGTATCTGGGTTTTGCTCTAAGGTCAGATTGATTTGGAACCTACTGTTCACACTGACCTCGCGTATCGAGTCGAGAAAGATCCGAGCTTTGTCCGACTCTTTCTTTGACGGCTCCCAGCACAGAGCCTGGAGGCCTGCGTCTAGAAGGTAGTACCGCTGGTAAACACGAGAGTTGGGTCGGATTTTTTTCAGCTCGCTCCCTTCAACCTGGAAACAGGACACGGATGAAGAGCTCAGAGTGTCTCGTCTCAACAGCAAGCTCCGTTAAATGTTTGACAAGCCTGACAGTCACCAGATACCACTGAAGCATGTTTGGCAACAGTCCACTTAAATATTTAATACAAGTAGATGTAACTCTTAATAAAAAGGTCACACGGGAACAGACCCACCATGGAGTGGATACATCCGGCAGCACTGCTGATCTTCTTCTCTGACAGACTGCTGCTGAAGGACACGGTCTTCTTTTTCTCCCGACCGGCTCGTGAGCCATCCTGAACAGGAGGGAGACAAGGATGAAAGGATAAACAGAGGAAGGAGGGGGTGGCGTAATAAGTTTATGAGAAATTAGTCAATAGAGAGGCACGGAGACAGACAGTCGTCCCTTTGAAGACTGCTCCTTGCATGGCAAACATTTTTCCAGTCCTCAAAAGGATTAAACACCATGCTTATATAACCATACAGATTATTGGGCCTTCCATGTACACACAGCCTCCTCGTTCCAATCTGTTATTGTTTTGTCCTGATGCCACGCTTAAAAGCCTTCGCTTGCCCTTGCCCTTCACCACCATGCCATTAATCATACCTGACTAGACGGAGGCAGCAGGCTGCAGCATTCTAATTCTGACCCTCCACCACAATGCGGGTGGACTCAATCAGTTTATCTGAGCACATCACAACTCGTCCATTTGATTTACTGACCAATTAGACATCACTCCCACAAAAAGCCTCGTGCTAACGGATAAGAGTATATAGCATGTGGACATAAATGATTCAATTGTCCTGATGCAACCTAATTAAAGAGCTAAGTGAGGTCACTTTAAGGCAGGATAATATGATTAGGGTTGATTAAAGGAAAGCTAACCAAAACGTACCCACAAATCAACAAAGAGCGCTTTATATATTTTTACATACATGCTGCCTAAAGCAATCTGTCAAAAAACATATTGATGATCGCAAAAACTTTTAGGAAAATATTCTGTGGACTGATGAGACAAAGTGGAGCTTTCTGGAAGGTGTGTGTCCTGTTACATCTGTGTATTTCAGAAAAACAACATAACAGTTAAACATGGTGGTGTGATGGTCTGGGACTGCTCATCTGCTTCAGGACCTGGATGACTTAATGGAATTGATGAAAACATGAACCAGACATGTCTGACATTTGACCTTAAAAGGCATACTATGAGGTTTGGCTTGTTTAGCACCCCCTAGTGTTCGTTTTAAGTCACTGCTGTAACAATATTAGCATTGTCTTTGCTCAGAAACAACTACATCTAACAGCTGAAATGTCTCCTCAGCCTTCATTGCTTTCTACTGGAGCGGTTCATCACTCATTCAAAGAAATCAGCTGTGTTCAAGCAGGGAGAGATTTTAATAAACTGTATAAATCATGAGCTAAAAGCACTAGCACTAGCATAACAGCTAGCCACATTGGGTTTTACTAACCCTTGCGAGATACGAGACTTTATAAGGCTTCAGGGCGCTGGACTGGAGGCTCAGAAGCTGCAAACATGGTATTCTGGACACAAGCAGCAGATGGGGTTGAATGACTTTTCATTAACCCTGTAAAGAGTCATATTAGCGCATACTGGCTCAAGAAAAAGATCTAAAAATATGAAAAAGCTACATAGTGTGCCTTAATACATGCTGTTTACTTGATTGTAGCTGTTGCCAGATATTAATTTTAGAGGTCAGTTATTCAGATAGGGCCAGGTTGGTTTGGATAGCTTATTTTCCCTTAGTGGATAAAATCATCTTTCTAAAACTATATTTTGAATTTACTCAGTTTGTCTGATAATGGGATTTTTATTTTTTATTTTTTTTGGCTGATCTGAGACATTTAAATGTGTCGAAAAAGCAAGAAAGAAGAAATCTAAGCGGGAAGTTTTTCACAGCAATTTGAATACATATGAACTTGTAAACATGAAAAATAGTCAAACTTTGTATAAAAGTTTAGTTTATTTGTGTATATTAGTGGATATGAGTGAAAAATATTAATTATTTGAGAAGACTGTTTGATCAGGACTTAGCAAATTCATAAATTCATGTTCACAGTGAACAACACTGATCAGTATCATCAGCATAACTTTGAAGTTATTCACATGAACACCCAGCATTGGTGTCTTTCATACTAGATGACAAGAAAGAACCCTTGAAATGAAAAAAACATGAGGACTATGAAAGGCTATAGAGATAACAGAAAAAATAAGAGCTGTGTTTCATCTGAAGGAACATGAGAAGGAGGAGAAGTTAAGCTCTCCATCACATGGAGAGGAGGGAGTCTGATCATTACAAAACCTCATAAAATCAATTGCCTATTTTGGGTTTTTCCTTGAAGGTGAGAAGTTATGAGATGTCCCTTGTTCCTAAGATTGAAAGATGAAGACGGATTCAACTTTTCTTCAAAGTTAATTGCAGCAAGAGAAAGAGAAGAAGGGATTCTGTCATCTTCAACACTTCGAAACGCTGACTTGTAAATGAGCCGATTGGGTTGTGTGCTTATTAAAAACATGTCATCTCGTTGTTATGCTTCAGCAACACTTATAAAAACACTGATGTAGTGAAAGGAGCAAAATGTGAAAAGCTAATCAGAGTTCTAATTTAGAAAAGAATGCTCTCAGTTTAAAAAACCATCAAAAGAAACTAAGCAACAAAAGGTTGTTTTTATGTAGACACACCTTTACAAGTTGCGGTTCCACCCATTTTTCACATTTTTTTCTTCAGCGTTTCAGCAGATGGGAAATTGTTTTAACTTCAATCCAACTCTATTGCAATGCTGTGAAAGAATATTTGTCCCCTTACAGAGTTCTAGTTGCAAAACTCTTAGCACCAACAACTGCAATCAGGCATTTGCTGTAACTGGCAATGAGTCTCTCACATAACTGGAGGAATTTTACCCCACTCTTATTTACGTAATGGTTTTCCAGCATAAAGAGCCTGTTTAGGGTCAAAAGTCAGACGTTCTTCAGGATGTTTTCTTCAAAAAGTCATCCAGGTCCTGAAAAAGCGAAGCAGCCCCAGACCATCACACTGCTACCCCCAAGTATTTTTTAATCAGGTAATGTCCCATTGAGATCAAGAATCTCTTGCAAGGTAGACCTGAAAGGCAGCTGGAGGTTGCCCAAGGATACTTTGACACATGGGGATTGAAACTGGGGCGTCCACATGGGTTGCTTTTCTGAAAGTGTTAGTTTTACTCCAGATGTAACAGGACACGCACTTTCCAGAGAATTCCACTTTTTTTCAATCCACAGAATATTTTCACCAACATCTTGGGGATCATCCAGATGTTTTTTGGTAAATGTGAGATGAAACTTTGAGTTCTTTTTGATCTTTTACCTTAACCAAGTGAGACCAGCAGTACTTTAGATGTCGTTCTGGCCTGGGGTCTTATTTTCTAGAATTTCTTTAGAACGGGGCATGACATGTTACTTCTTGAGATCTTTTAGCCTACTACTTCATGTTGTCAGACATTCTATTGAAGTGATTTTTTAATTCTACAGGTTGCAGGCAGTTATCAGGCTGGGTGTGGCTCATGACACTAAACCCAGCATTCAAAATAATGTGGTTAATCACGGTTAATTCACGATTTAACAAGGGGGAATTACATTTTTCCACAGAGGGCCAGGTTGGCCTACATTTGTGCTCTTAGAAAATAAAATCATAATTAGAAATTTGCATTTTGTTTTTACTTAGTTCTCTTTGTCCGATATTAAAATGTGTTTAATACATGAACAATTATTCCATGGCAGCATCAACCCCAATAGCTAAGCATGGAAACATAAAATATTATAATTTCCAGTGTGCACCATTCTTCATTTATAGACAGGAAGTAGGACAATGTTTCCCCTTACTATGGTAAATTTCTTACAGGTACAACAGACACTGATGTTAAATTAGAAGCAACTAAATACACATGAACAAATTAAAGCAGAAACCTAAATTTATTCAACACAATCTCTTCACTGCATGTCTGCATGGAGGTGGTCCTATTTTGTTTCTCACATGAAACAAGATGAGTTTTTAAACCACTTCTGTGCTTCAAAACAGGAAGCAGCCCATCAGCCCGTCACAGAGAGTTTCCTGTAACTCCACCAACAGCAGATTCAAGACAGCAGAGAGGCGAATGAAAACAGTGTTGTATGAAAGCCACAGCAGTCAAGATTCTTGATACGGTTTTGGTTATTTTTAGGTTTCAGTCTGGTCCCAGCATGTCATGAAGAGAGTTTTTTTTAAAACTTTCCGTCGGTACTACTAGCCATAAAACGTGTTCCTTTGCGAGTACACATCTGAAACAAAATTTAGAAAGAGTTTGAGATTTCAAAGTATTTTAAAACTGTAAATACATTTTATTCAACCTTTTTATTTAGCAAGAGAACTTTTTACTCATTTAGCCAAATCAGCCCAATGAGCCTTATCATTTTAGTTTTTTTTTTTTTTTTAGCTTTAGCAGCAAAATCTTTAAAAATTAGAAACATTTTTATTTGGTACTTTAAAACTGATAGCTTAACAGAATAGGCTCCTAATAAGACATTTTTATTACCATTCCAACTTTAACTTCAGATTTAAAAATTTGCATTCCCATAATTTTTAGTTGTGCTTCAGTTATTAAAAAAAGCTGGCCTGTAGACATTAAATCAAAGGGGCTACTAGCCACATTATCTTATGACATGCTAGCTAACACTAGCCTTCCAGCTGTTGTGTGACCAACCTAAATAAAGTTAATGATTTACTGAGTCAGTTCTTCAGACTGTCTATCAATAAACATATTTAAAATGAAAGAGAAGAGTTCTAAGTCCAAATGAACTGTTTTGTGGTATGCTAAAGCTGCAAAACAGAAAGTGGCTAATGTGCCAAGTAGTGAAGGACTAGCCAAAATGCTATTTAACACACAGAAGAAAAATAAAGCTGAAGAGCAAAATATAGCTGCTTTTTTGGTGATTGTTTTGAAATAAAATATTGAAAATCTACTTAAAATTATATATATGAGCTAAACAAGTGACTTTAAGAACCTAAAATTGCTAATTGTGTCAAGTTACATTTGTTTTGTACTAGTTTACATGACAGTAGGTGATTTCATTAATTCAAGTGAATATTTTCCCCGATTTCAGTTAAAATATAAAAACTCCTCAGCTGTAAATAAGCCATTAAAATTAATATCGGAACATGTGACCATGAGATTACTCTCGTTCCTGTTACAGCAGGACGACGTCGACAGACTGAACAGATGGACAAACGGAATGAATGAAGTGTGAGGAAAAGAAACGAGAGACTGAGAGGTGCAACTCATTAGACACAATTATTACAGAAGAACTCACAACATGAAGAAGACACTAGAGAGAAAGTTGGAGCTGAGCGGAAAAAGATAAACAGCAGATTAGTTGCAGTTGAGGAAGTCAAATGCTGTGTATCTTTAGTGCGGACAATAATTGAGCCTCCGTGCTTCTCTGGAAGGCACCATCAAGGCCCAGTGCCTTCATTAGGCAGCTTACATGCATGTTATGATTCACAAGAGTCTTTGTATGCAACAAGCTCGTACCACTAATTACAGCTTCTCAGAGTCAGCAGAATGAAGATGTAGGTCATTAGTGGGTGGCGTCTTTGATCCCTTAATTATTATACGGAAAGACGAGAAAAGACAGTTGCTAGGTGAGAGAAAATATAGGAGGGAAAATTGGTAGGGTGTGTGGACAGGGTTGTCTGTGGCCTTGTGTGTGTGTGTGTGTGTGTGTGTGTGTGTGTGTGTGTGTGTGTGTGTGTGTGTGTGTGTGTGTGTGTGTGTGTGTGTGTGTGTGTGTGTGTGTGTGTGTGTGTGTGAGAGAGACAGCAGATGACTGATGCTTAATGGGATAGTTTATTCCAAGAGCCTCTCACCCTGGAGCGCAGCAGCACCAGTGGGGTTAGGGCTTGATGATATGCGAGATGTGAACAAATGTTTGCGTAATATTTCAAAACAGGAGGTGAAAAAGCTTCAACATTAAGCACAAGAAACACAACAACACTGTGTATAAAAAAGATTTTTAAAAAACAGCTGAACAAAAGCATCAGACACGGTTAGGTAGACTGCTCTGAATCACAAGGTATTGGCTATTATGCTGCAAGTAACCATGGCAACCACAGTGATGCTTAAGGCTATATTGACATTTAATGTTAACTAATCCTGCTCTTAACAAGGGGTAATCAGGTTAAAAACTAATTATTTATTATGTTAGAACACTAAAATTATTATTCAAACAACCAATAACTGAACAAGATGATTTTGCATGTTTGGGTAGTTTCTGCATTTTACAGCTTTTTGCACATGTAAGTCCAAACCAGAACTTTTTTTCCCCTATAAATGTTTGTTGCACATTTTTTTTGGTATTAAAAAACTCCAAACACAGCCCCACTGCCTTCCTGTTCCTAGCTACCCTCCACTTACTCTTCAGGTGAAATTAGTGAGATGGGTGCTCAGGTCAGTAAACTAAAGCTGCTGGTACTGATGGAGCTCCTGACAAAGTGCTCCTGTTATGTGCTCATCATCTTTCAGGGTTCTTTGCTGAGATCTTTAATAAGTTCCCTGAAGCAACCCATCATTTCACCCCGTTTTAAGTCATCTACCATCGTCTCGGCGCCCAAAAAGCCATCCATCAATTGTCCTGACGACTACAGGCCAATTGGATTCACGTCAGCTGTGATGAAGTGTTTAGAGATCAGTTTAACCGCACATCAAGGCCACCCTACCCACCAGTTTGGATGCACATCCAGCCGGTAAACAGAGGAGGCTATCATCATAGCTCTTCACAATCCAGTAAGCCACCTTGAACTCCCAGAAAGCTGTGTCAGAATGCTTTTCATAAATTATAGCTTAGAATTCAACACCATGTTTGGAACATGACACGCTGATGAGTAAACTTGAGTCTAAAATGACAAACTGATGACTTGGACCCACATGGTGGCTCAGGATAAACGCCAGAAGCAAAACACAAGTATAGAACACACCCCAGTCCGTTTTCAATAACAGTAGGATAGTCACACACTTCTGTTCATCTAACTCTACAAAAACAACAGAAGGTCAACAAAAATACAACCTGGAGAAAAAGCTGCATTTTATCACTCCACCATAGGGTTGTGTTTCAGCAAGTATCTGGTAAAACGATATGTATCACAACAACGACGCAATAAATTACTATTTATTGCGATATATTGAGGCAAAAAGGTACATTGAAGAGAATTTAATTGTAGGAAAACTGTCACAGTTATAAACATTAAAAGTTGTTATATGCTTGACTAAACCAGGACATTTCAGAGGAAATAGAAACACTTGGTTTTCCATGTGAACTGATTAAAGAAATCCCCAAACCAGTGGTATTGTCATCATTTGTTGTGTTGGACCTAAAAACTGCTGCAAACTAGTGGTCGGAGTCCTAAATGCAACACAAAAATGAACCACCACTGTGAATTTTTGCAAGTAAATTATTAATAAAACATCCATTACTGTGCTTTTGAATATTTATACAATGTTGCGACATAAAATCTCACGATATTTCAGTGATGCCGTTTTAAGCATGTTTTTTTAAACCTAAAATAACTAATTACAGATGAATGTAATGGAAATATGAATATTTGAACATACACCAGCAAGGTAAGAACTATTAGTCAGGAATAAACCGAAAAACGGTAAACCGAAAATTAAATATCGAATTTCGTAACTCTGACCGATGTCATTTTGCCCATGGCGGTGTGTCGGTATTTAAACAAACAAAAAGTTGCGAGTGTGTTGCTGCTGTCGATGCCCCTTTAGGAAGCTGTGATGTGGACAAGTCACATGATCCACCTCATACAGTCCGTAACAAGAAGATTCAAATATGGAAGCAGAGGGCTGCTTGTAGCTCGTTGCTCTGTGTCACTTGCGAGCCGCTCATGCCTGGTTACTGCGGGCAGCCATGAGTGAGCTACAGGCTGGAGCCGCGTTGTCAAGGAGAAGCTTGTTTCCAGAAAAATGGTTCATCAATCATTTGGCAACATAATGGATTCAGCAAGGAGGATGGGAGTTATCCTCCATTTATCGTTATCCAGGTGAACTCCTCATATACTGTGATATTGATTTGAGGCCATATGACCCAGCCCTAATCTGAGGTTAATTTTACATTTTTTACGAGGACAAATGTCAAATTTGTTTAAAGGGAGGGGGCGGAGCTTAAACCTTGTTCTGAAACCAGCCAGAGGGGGCGCTTAGATTCAGCTTCAGGGTTGTGTTTGGATGTCTAGTTTATATTTACAGTTTATGCTGAAAATGTGTAATTATTAGAAAAAAGAAAAGTCCTGAAAGTGTCTTCCAACAAAATCATTTATACAAATTATTAACAACGGTTATTTAAAAGTAGTCACAGAGGCTAATCTTATTCTGGCTTGAGGCAGGTCTCCTTGTTTAACTGTCCCTTTTAGTTTTTCCTGCCTCTGAAGTTTTCTAATTTTCCAGAAAACACTGCTGTTGATTTTTTTCCAACAGGCTTACATATAATTATAAACCTAAACAGTATTTTTGAAAGATCTGATGCTTAAAATAAACATTCATTGCTGCATTTAAAAAAAATTCCAAGAACGGATGCAAGCAACCGAAAACGTACACCATATTCACATTTCATTTGTATGACGTCTGCTGTGTGTGTGTGTGTGTGTGCGCACATCACGGATGCCCTGACACTTAAGATAAACAGAGCATAGGAAGCTCTGTGTGGTCAGGTCAGTCTGTATTGAAATGATGGTAAAACAGACAATGTGGTGAGCTCAACGGCTCTCTCTGACTAGAAACCCTCGCCCTTGTGGTGAGCGGAGCAGCAGATGCTCCGTTACACTTCAAACCTTTTGATGTCCCATGTGCACACTTTCAAAAAGACACACAATTAAACACACACATAAAAGGAAACAATGCCGGATTTAAAAAAGGTAATCTTCTCATAGAGCTCACCACAATTCTGATAAATGAGAGACTAGGCTAGCATTAAGAACAGCAGTCAGAATGAAAAGAAAAGCTAAATACTGGGGTTTGCATGCTAACACAAAAAGAATCCCCCATGTGTGCACGAGTGGATGTTTGAAGTGTAGATCTTTAGAAGAAGTTAGCAACACACTTTAGTTTGAGTTAGCCGTTAGCTTATCAATCCTGTGTTGGATATAAACACCGTTTCTCCAAACTGAGTCCATTCAGAAAGCTAATAGGGAATTATTTATAACTTTTGACACAAACATGCTTCCAAATGGCTGAAAAATCTCTTCAAGTCCAGGATTTAAGGCTTTCAATTATCTCTGCAGAGTGTGAAGGAATCCGGGGAGATGCTGTAATTCAGTCTGACTTATAATTATATCCACAGAGCTCACAACGCTCACTCCAGATTAAAGAAACGTCTTTGATTCAGCTGAGGAGAAGAGATGCTAATTTACAGTTCTGTGCTGCTGCTGCCATGAAGTTGGGTTTTTTTGGACACAGGTGTTTTGAACCATTAGAATAATAATAAAAAGTTTTAAAAGTTATAATTAGATATTCAGATTGGTTGTGATTTTAACCAAAAATACCATTTGTGGAATTAAAATAGTGATTCTTAAAGGATCACGAGACAACTTTTAACATGTCGTTAACAGCTGCTAAGATATATAGTTACTACCACAGACCGTTGCCATTTTAAAACACAAGAGAATTGTCCAGCACTGTTTCTGGATATCGTACAGCTAACCAACTGTTACAGTAATTCCCTCAACTCCCTTCATGTGCATGTTTGGAATCAGATTCCAAATAATTAATTTGCCCAAAAAAAAATTTCAAGTTTTACAAAGTTCTTTTAAGATAATAAAAACCCTCAGAATGATGAAGTAGATAAATGTAGCGGTTGGGTTGTGATGGTGGGATGACTGAGCACAGAGGAGAGGAAAACCCCTCAGGATGTTGGCTGGACTCATCCAAAAATCCACCTAAATGCTTTCATATAGACAGACGTAGCTTGGTTTTCTGTGTATTTTGTGTTTATCCACCCATTAATCTCCTTTATCTGCTTTATCCTGTTCAGGTTTGGCGGCCCGGGCTGATCCACGTGTCACAGGACTAACAGAGGGATAATCATGCAGACATTTAATAATATCTTCAATCATTTCGAATGACTCGCCCCTTGACCGCTGGAGATAGGCACCAGCTGCCCCGCGACCCTCTGTGGAGGAATAAGCGGCTACAGAAAATGGATGGATGGATTTCGAATGACCAATTTGCCTCAATCGCATGTTTTGGAACTGTGGGAAGAAAATGGATCACCGCATGAACGCAAGGGACAAGCAGATGTCCCAAAAAGTTAAAAATCAAATCTCATACTGCGAGAAAATTAAGTGAAAATCACTACAGAGTCCTTTTTAAACTCTATTTGTTGTTATTATGGGGATTATCCTGAAGGGTATTTAGTAAATAACAGTTTTCATTGCCAATAAAGCTGTCCGTGTTCTGCCTGTATTGATTAAAAAGAGCTAGCATACACAGAGAGATCAATCTCCATCTTGTTATGAAGTATTTCCTCTGGCTCCATCACAATCAGCAGGGAGGTTGCTCCCCTCCCAGGGGTGTCCTCATGCAGTTTAAAGGATGCTGATTTGAACAGCAGGAGGTGCTGAATCAAACTACTGCCAATGCAACTCGTTCAGTGCAAAAAAAAAAACTCACACAAACTCATCCAAAATGCTGACGTATGCTCCCTTAAAATATGCCTGATGATGAAACTCTAACGTACTCGTTTAAACATAAATAAATACCATATTGTAGCAACTAATAAAAAACAGACCCTTAAACTGGAGACTTGCTGAGGAACAGCTTGAGATTTTTGGAAATGCGTTTTTTGGTCTCATGCGGAGCGAGAAAAGAGGATTGCAAACACTATCTCCCACACACACACAGACAGAGACCCGGTGGTGTGTGTTGGGATGACTAATGGGTGAACTGGAACTCTTCCTGTATTTTACTAGAAGGCAGATCTGTGCAGGTGTTTATTGCCCACCGCTGAAAGAGAAAAGGAATGTGATCATGTTTTTGCCTGTGCGTCTGCTCATTTCTCTGCAGAGTTAGCAAATTATCTCTTGAACCACTAGACTTTAATGAAACTCTCAAGAGAATAATCGTTACATCTACAACCCAATTCCAAGCAGCTGCTGGAGCTCACCAGCCTTAGCCAGCACAGAAATGACCAGAACTCTGTCCTTTCTACAGATATTGACCTACATTTTTTGGTGCGTTGGTTGCCAAGAGCCATCCTCATGACATACTTTGAGCAATCATATTGCAAGACATCTTTGCATACATTTTTGCAATTAAAATAAGAACCGACCCTATTCAAAATGGCCCCAGTTAAACACAGAAATGGCTCCAACTCAGTCAATTTTACAGATATCAAGCTAACATTTGATACGTTGGTAACTGGGGGCCATTCACACCCAAACACTCAACAGATTGCATGAGATCTTGCAACATTTAATGAAATAGTTATTTTCCAAGTTTGCTTAAATGAACTAAAAACACCCTCGTTTCTCAACATAAGATGAAATTAAGAGTTAAACTTTAGCATGAAGCAGCAGGTGTGCACATTCCTTGAAGGAATGCATGTGTGTGTATTACATTGAACCTGATGGGTATCTACATCCCATCTGAGCTTGAAACAGACTTAAACCTAGTGGCTACTTCCTGCTGTACGTCCTTCACACACATGAGGGAGGACAGCGGACAGTCTGACATGCATACTAATGAAATACTCTCATTAGCTCATCTGAATGGAGCAGGAAGTCACACAGTGGGCACGAACCGCCAGCTTGTGTTAAAACTGGTCTGGAATGTCATGCTTCCTGTTTATCAACCGTCCGCACTCCTGTTTTGTGGCATTGCGTATTTAGCTGTAGGGGAGAAATCTAGCAAAGAGAAAAACGTTGTTGTGCTGACAGATTGATTAAGAGCCCCCCCAACGTGGTTCTTATGCCTCCATGAAGCTAAATCCACTCTGCTGCAGCAGACGCTGGACATCGAGTGGTGAAAGATGTCCACTGAATGACAGCCAGACAAACATTCATGCTTGTCTGAGTACATTCAGTGAGCCATCCTCGTGCATCAGCCATCTTTAAAGCAAAAGCAGCAGGGCGACCGTGTGCATCACACAGCAAACATGATATCTTTAAATCACGCTAATCTCACTATTTAACTCTGATCAAGTCTGCAGAACTTCCAGAGCTTTCTCTGTTCGTGTTGAGCCGATTGTTCCAGAGGAGCACACCACAGCCGGCCTGTGTGTGGGCAACGAGGTGGGAAACATTTTACTGGTTTTCTCTGTGTGTGTGTGTGTGTGTGTGTGTGTGTGTGTGTGTGTGTGTGTGTGTGTGTGTGTGTGTGTGTGTGTGTGTTTTCCAGTGAAAGTGATTTGTCCCCAACTGCTCATGGCTTAATAGCAATATTGCAACACGAACTGTATGAGGAAATTGGTCAACAGGCCTGCTTCCTGTCTCGCTGAGTCAGGTCCTCACACACACACACACACACACACACACACACACACACACACACACACACACACCCCAAACACACACACACACACACACACACACACACACACACACACACACACACACACACACACACACACACACACACACACACACAGATGATGGCATGTTCAAAAAAATTGTGTATTTGCAGAGAGACAAGGCAGCAGCCTGAAATCAATATTCGGCCTCCCACACGCCCAGAGGCCAAAACCATAAAAGGGCTAAGTCAGGGAGGGGTGAGGTATTGATTAGATGGTGTTCACACTGGATTAAAGACTTTTTTTAATCAGGATTTGTTGAGGAAAAACCTACATTGGGAGCTTGACTTAACCATGACATCTTGTCACGTGAGAACAAGAGTTTAACTGTGAGCTTTAGGTCTTCACCTGCAGCCGTTTGGCCAGACAAAACCCTGCAAAATGCATGGAAATCTTCAGTTTTCAATGCAGAATATTCAAAGTCCATGTAAAAAAATCATGTATGGATGCAAAACACCTCCAGTGTGACAAAAAATGTTCCCCAGTTTGACATTTCCTCAACAGCAGCTGGAACGTGAGGGAAATAAAGTGACTGATTATTCTGCTGTTGGAGATAAAGACAGCTGACAGCAGGCAGTGGCAGTTAAATCTCATGTTGCAGGTTAATTCATGTTGAAGGAGGAGTTATTCAGGCCATTGTAATGGCTTATGTGTATTTTTAAAAAGGTGTGTATTCCCTTTTTGGGTGATTATAATCTTCCTGCAGGGCATGTAATGCATACATTTGGCTATTTATTTATGTGCCAACTGTTGATATCCATTATGGATTTGACAGATTGTACATGCATTTGTCCAAAACCCCATCAACCTGAGCAGAGGCGTGCTGTTTTCCTGGTTGCTGTGATGATGACCTACCTTGATCAGGCTGCTGCGTCGTGGGATTGCTTTAGAAGTCGAATCCGAGCCCGCGTTCTCCCACGTCGGGGACTCACAGCCGGACTCGTTCTGGACCCTCCTGGCGGTGTCTGACGCGCTGCAGTTTCCGTTTGACACGGTGTCTCCTCGGTGCGTCTCCACGCCGCTCGTCCTCCCGGCGGCTCCCCCGCACGCAGCCTTCCAGCCAGCAACCGGTGGGCCCGCGTCGCTCTTCTTCGCCCCGAATTCAGCCATGGAGACGCGTTGGGGTTCTGCCGGTTCTCATGAAGGCTCAGCGGAGCTCCCGGAGCAGCGGCGGCGGCGGACACGGACGCAGGCGTGCCATCGTGTGAAGTGAACGATCTGTGACCGTACGTGCGCCCAAAGCTGCACAGGAAACTTCTCTCTCTCTCTTTCTGTTTCAGTGGCACACACACACACATACACACTTTACACACACGCGCAGGCAGACTGAAGGGGGAGGCGACAGCAGCGGGGGGGAGGAGCGGGGAGGGGGAGAGACGACAGCTGGGTGACACAAATGACCGACACACCTTCCGTTACCGTCCACAGCTGGGTGTGCGCGTGCGTTCAGGGCCTTCACAGCTGCTCCTCTTCAGGAAGTCAGCTGTGGACTTTTACCCTCTGCCACCATTCACACAAACACACCGTGTGTGCGCGCACGCGCGTGTGTCACTATGAAGTCATTCCCTGTCTGCTTGATGCCATTTTTTTTTTATAATTTTAAATAAAGCAACATGACAGGCTGTGAAAACGTTTCCCCCTCTCACAGGTTTCTTCAGTTTTTGCTTTTTTTTTTTTTTTTTTTAATATTTCAAATCAGCAAACACATTTTAATATGAGACAAAAAAAAAAAAAAACCCGGAGTAAATATAAAATGTAGTTTTCAAATTTTGTTTCTTAAAGGAAAGAATAAACGTTCCTTCTACCAAACTCATTGACCTCTAACCTCTTGGTGTCAGGTGATAATGAGTCTCCCCTCACACAGAATTCTCTCCATTCATTGGAGGGTTTTCCAACAGAAATGACATGTTTAGGGTCAAAGGTCAGATTTTCTAGTAGACAGTAGAATTCATGATTCCATAAATTACAACAAGTCATCCAGATCCTGAAGCAGCAAATCAGTCCCAGACCTTCACACGACCACCACCATGATAGGATCTCTGTTTATTTGGTCAGCTGAGTTTTTAGATCTCTCCCATGATGCCATCTTAACCAGATGAGGCCTAACGTACTTTAGATGTTCTGGTTTCTCCTGTTCTTGATGTGTTGCTTTTTGAGATCTTTTAGCCTTTATTTGATATTGTCAGACAGGTTAAACTGAAGTGGTTTCTTACTTAGATAGATAGATAGATAGATAAAAGATAGATAAAATACTTTATTCATCCCCGAGGGGAAATTCGTTTATCCAACAGCAGCCCACCCAAAAGATGCACAGACATAAAAACATAAAAGATACATAAAAACATATAAAAAGGTATCTAAAATCCGTGCTTAAAGATTTTCCTACTTATTGCCCGTTTAACATCCAAGGGTGTTAAAGAGTCTAATAGCACTGGGAACGAACGATCTCCTGTAGCGCTCTGTTCTGGTGTACAGTAAGCGCACTTCTTCAGGGTTGATCAGTGGAACTGAGCTCAGCTTTATGAATAATGTGATGAATCATAATTAAGTCATGATTTAACAAGGGGAGCAATTAATAAGTAGGGCCAGGTTGGTTTGCTCCTTTGATAAATGACATAATAATTCAAAAACTAAACTTTGTATTTATCTGATATTGAAATGTTTTTGGCTGATCTAAAACATTTAAGTGACAAAAAAGTTCAAACATACAGTATGTAATGGAACCTACTTTTCACAGAGCTATAGATTGGTTGTAGAAATGTTTTTGTTCTTTTAAAGCAATCATTTCTCACAACTATCAAACCAGGCCTCCTTCTGTGGGTTAATGTGAGCGCAGAAATACCAGTGTGTAGTGTTTTACAGGTAGAACAAAACTAACCATGAGGACCTAAAGAAACGTTTAGCAGAAGTGAAAATCCAGCAGCCAAAATGAATCCTGAGTATCAATCTTAATAAAGAGAGGGGTCAAACAGGAACACAGCAGGCTGAAAACAAACCAGCGAGGTTGAGGAGGATCTGAAAAAAAGTCCAGCCAAAAGCCTCCAACTAGAGGGAGAAAGTGTTCAGTATTTCAGGAAACGAGATGAAAGCTGAGCTGGACCAGGCCTCATCAAGGGATCCTGGCTTATATGGTTACAGAGACACACAGTCAGGCTGAGTAGGAGCAATGGAGACATTTATCTCCCCAAAAGCTGTAATACAGATGAGACCTTTTAACATTAATGTGATATGAACTCTTCCTTAGCTGTCACTGTACCAGTACTGGAAAGAGTTTACATTAAATACTCAATGTAATTTCAATTTCAGTGTAAAACATTAATGCAGATATACCGACTTTAGTATTAATTTTGATCTTGCCCAGATTAGTTTCCATAATACAGTTTAGTTGAGATTCTCTTTTCACACAGCAGCTTTTATCAGCTGCGTTTTTATAATAGATTTAAGGTTTCATGTATTCCTGCTGTGCCAAATAAATCAGAATGACTGAGAACTGATTCAGAAAGAAAGAGATATTACTGGTATAAATAACCACTTACCCATCATCCGATCTAAAGTTCTGGTTGAGTTCTTGTCAGCTCTCAGGCTTAACCTGGACAAAAGTCTATTTTAACCTCAGTGTGATCAATATATTTGTTCTCTTTCAGCATAAAATGACTGAACACTGTGGAGAAGGTTGATACTGGTTCCTCTTTGCTGCCATCTAGTGCTAGACTTGGATAATAACAGGCAGCACTGTACATCATTCATATGATGAGACCTTATCTTATTAAACCACCCTAAAACATCAATTCTGGTGCACAACTGTATCACAGCTTGTCAATGTGCAGATGACTTGTAAGAAGACAAAAAAAAAAGTTGCATTTAAATATCTTTCTCTATTACATAAAATCTATGCAACCACAAAACAAAACAAGCCCTTAGTCTGGAATATTGATTAAATGCTGAAAGTTATATGAGCACTGGATGGTGTTTAAAGACAATTTAGTTTGATAAGAAGTGTGAGCAAACACCAGCTTGACTGGCAATGTGAGTAAATTTAAGAAATGCAATTCATTTTGTGCATCACAGGATGTCAGATAGTGAATTATGTGCAGCAGATAAGATTTCCTATCTTAAATTGGTTTTCTTATCCAAATGTCTGCCATCAAACAAATATAATTAAAATTTTAAACTTTCTTTAGCTTTAAGAGGTCCTTTTGGCAGAATTGCAAAAGCATACATTTATTTGGCTTTTACAGTCAAATAAAGCAGCTCAAAACCTGAACTGGTTGATTTTTTGTCATCCACCTGGCGTAGCTGTGGTTAACCCAGTGTTTCTGAGGCTTGTCAGACGGCAGCTCGATGGACAGGATGCAGTTGGTTAAGTTCCCAGCTGGGGACAGCTAAGTTCAACGGGTGCTGGTTTTGTAAACAGAACAGACATATGTTCTCCTGTTGAAACTTGGCAACTTCTCCTGAGTTGAGCCTGATGAGTCAAACAGCCAACGACCCTGATCTGCTCCAGTGTGCTCCCTTCATGAAGAGACCCCTAACGTATCCCTCAGGCTTTTCCTCCATGTGGGTCTTTAGTTACGTGAAATTTAATCAAGAGTACGGAAGTAAATATTTATAAATTATCTTGACTGATTAAAGAAAAACTTTGCGGATTAAATTCATGCCTCAAATTTAAAAAAGCAATACTCATTTGGGACTGTCTACTTCCTGGCAAAGTTCTGAGACACTCCAGTGAGAAACGACTGAATAAAAGCCTGTAGGGCCGTTATTTATCTGTTCAGACCAACATTAAAACAGACATAAATGTCTTAAAATGTGATTCAGAACTTAACTATTATTAACATTCAAAACAAAAACCTCTGACTAAAAAAATCTGTGCATGCAGTCATTGAACCCTTTGGTATGCAGGATTCTCTCTCAGCAGTCACACTCTAAATAATCTGATGGTCTATGTGACCCAAAGCTGTCATAAATCTTACTTGGAGGAACTAGCCTGTTAAATAGATCAGTCATGCAGCTCTCCAGTGGTTGGAGAGAAGGGTACGGCTCGGCTGCCCACATGTGGGCACTTTGCCCACCAGCATAAAGACGTCCTCAAGCTTTGAGGACAAAAAGATCTGTCCCTTCAGAGCCCTGATGTTTATCAAGCTGGCACGCACCACTTCTGTTAGTCTAATAAGACAAAAAAAAAAAAAAAAGACTGACTGACCAGGGTCAATATAAAAGGTTTTAAGATGCTTTGCATGGAGAAATACGTTTTATTACCTGTTGAAATAAATGACTTCCTGCCTCAGAACTGTAGACTAGGACTGGATCCTTCACCATTTCTTCTGACTACCTCCTACAACACAGAAAACACACATCTAGACTACCTTTTTGAAAACAATCTTCAGTATTCTATAGGGCTGCTTGATAATCACGATCAATTTGGTGAACGCTAAAATCCTGATTCTATATGATTATTTACTGAGTGCACTTATTCCTCCTACTCAGGTGAAAATACTTTGGAAATGCTGCAGCTCGTCAAACTAAGAGCATCAAACACATGGAAAACGTCGCTCTACAGAAGAGATGACACCTAAAAATAGAACTCCATTAAAATCTACTGCTGGATGCTGCTCCTCAGAGTGTGTACGGGTCGTAATAACAGAGGCACGTTTTTGGCCGTATGCTAGTTCTGCCATCTTTGCTTTTGTTGACTTTGAAAAATTCCACGAAACACTCATGAATTTAGTCTTCACAAATAGTAGGAAAAAAATAATTTTCTTGCAAAGTAGAGATGATTGCATTGTTTATGTGATTGTGTTACTGATTATTTAGCTTCTCCAACTCATTCAAGTGCCTTTTCAGAAAACTCCCTGAGAAACCAGTGATACTGTGTGTCTTTTCCTTTATAAACTGCCAAAAATAAATAAATAAATTAAAAGTAACGTGTAAATTCTGAGTTATTCAGAATCAGTCAATACAAACCTGACCACTGGACTGCCTGGTCAGCAGTTTCCCTTCTTGGTCTCCTGATTGTCTTCAGTGATGTTATGATATTTAATATGAAAGCAAAAGTACATGAGCCCTGGTTTATGCAAAAAGGCACACATAGGATAATTTTATGGTTCAGTGATGACCTACATACTAATACAATTTTTCTGCCTACTTGGTTCAATTGTAGCCCTGCTGAGCAAACAGATGTGAAACTCACCTGTAAGACATGTGAGCGCCTCCAGCAGAATGTTGTCATCCAGGAACACCTGGATCTGCCTCAGCGTGACTTGCAGGTCAGATTTGTTCAACTCAGGTAATATTCCATGCTTAAGGAAGGAGGCAGAAACAAGAGAGGTTATAAAATATTTGATATAATAAAAGAAAAGTAATACATTTAAAAGAAACAATTAAGAAATACCAAAACAAACACAGATCAAATAAGGATCACGATGAGCAGTTTGCTTCAGAGGGCTAAAGTTTCTCCTCTCCTGCACCAGAGCGTGGAAGAAAGTGAGACAGAACAGGAGCTTCTGCCAGATGACTGATTTTTTTCAAGCTGCCAGAGTCAGAGTTTGGGTGACTCAGGTAGGAATGCAGCAAGTTGGCTCACATTACTTCAGTCATCGTTAGCTCATTCAGCAAAATTCTGATGGGAACTTGTCAAACAGGTATCTGGTTAAACCCAACCTGGGAATAAGGGCGTAATATTATGTACAACTTTATTATTTTTAGATGAAAATTGCATTTAAAAACAAATGTTTTCATTGTCGTTTTCATCTGTTCTTGACTGTTTTCATGCAGTATAAACTTAGAACATACAACAAAAAATATATATGGTATCTAATAAAACCCTTCTCTCTGATGTTTATAACCTAAATGACTCAGCATGCCAAAGCCTGATATAGTTTAGTGTTTCCAATCCAATACAGCTTGAAAGTGATTTTATCCACATTCCTATTGAAGGAACATTCATACTGTTTCAACAGAGCATGATAGCCCTTCTAGCTTAAAGTAGCCTAAAGTCCAATAGTTTGGTCTGTTTTGATGTATGTGAGAAGTCCTTTGGGTCGATTCCAGTTTGTCATTCAAGGGAACATTAATTTTAAACATTTCTGACAAACATTATACAACCTCAACCCAGAAAGTTTTTATGTTCATACACTCCCATATACAATGGAATAATATACATTTTTCATCCAAACATTTTAGACAAACATCTGGAATGCAACTGTAATTTGTATTTGTGTATTTTAAGCCTTTATTTCTTGTAATTTTGAGGATGACTACAGATAACGAAAACCCAAAATTCAACATCATAATTTGAATATTGTGAAAAGTTAAATGTTGGAAACTCATGGTGCCGTACCCTAATCAGCTGATAACTCTAAACATCTGCTCTGAGCTTTTAAATCAGGCACATCCAAAGTGTCTTTGGTGTTGAAACTCTCTCATGATGCCATTTTGTTCTGTGTCTTTGCTGAATCATGACCTGTAATCTATAACTTTTCCCAAGTGAGGTCTGCAGTGCTTTAGATATTGTTCTGGGTTGTTTTGTTCTTGAATTTCTTTAGAACAGAGCATGATGTGTTTCTTATTGCATCCTCATGTTGTCAGACAGGTCCTGTTACATTGATTTCTTAATTCTACGGTCTGGTAGTTTTCAGATCTGGGTGTTTGGGGCCTTTGTTGATTTTATTTCCTCTGATTTCTTACAAACATCACTTTCGAATGTTGATCATCTGATGTGAAAATGCAAAATGACTGCATGCAAAATCTACAGAATGGAATAAAGTCTCAAACCTTGTGCACGGTAAGTTACAGTGATATTTTCCAAACCCAACACAGACATAAAATATCTTCTGGGATTCAGTCTGAATGTGTGTGACAGGGAAAGCAGAATAAAGGCGTCCAGGCTGGCAGAAATTGCAGACAGCAGCTAGTTTCTACAAATAACAATGGCTCATATTTCAGCTGTGCAGACAGACATCCAGTGCTGCTACACGGTCTGACAACTAACAACAGACACACAACAATACATGCAATAGACTCTTCAAGTGAGTGAGTCTAAACAGTTCTCCAAAAGGCAGCCTGACAAAGTGAAGGAGATGCAAACATGAGCCTGCACATATGGAGTTTGTGCAGTAAGACATGAGTAAATGTGAAGACACAACATTGGATAAATCCAGACATTGGCTCATTGTCTAAGTGGAAGACAGCTCATCCTGACTGGCAAATACTCATGTTGAAGCTGTTCCTCTCTGGCAGTTTGGCACCGTCTCTGGACAAACTGTTCAAACTCAGACGGAGGGAAGGGGAGGGAGGTGGAGAAGAGGTCCTCACATTTTACAAATCTCAAGGAGGAGAAGCTGGAACAGGAAAATCAAAGTCTGATTACTTAAATATAACGTTTTCTTCTGATCTCACTATTTGGATTCTGGAGGTTAACACATTTCAGAAAATTCTCTCTTCACCCGAGTGTGTATGATGTGTCTCCCTGATAAAGAGGTTGTTCATGTTGGAAAACCCTCCATAATGGCTGAATTGAAACAATTCTGTAATAAAGGCTGTTGTTTCCAATAGACTCACTGAGAGTTTGGTGGTTCCATTTTTCTTTAAATGGAACCACCATATTATGTGAGTCAGTCTGAATAAAGGGTGGGAATTGACTGCTCCTTATTATCTCCTGATAAAGTCACAGATAAGTCAGTACATTTTAAATGTAAAACAATGATTGGGATCCTTACTTAAAATAATATAAAGTTGGCTAATGTAACTGAAACAATTAAATGTAAAGTTTTCTTTCTGTTATTTTTCTTTTAATTCTCAATCTCCAATTTTGCCCTATTCTTATTGGATTTATACATTGATAATTTATGTCTGGAAAGTTAAGGTCAGGTAAAGAGAAAAATGTTTGCATAACATTAGCCAGAGATGTTTCTACAGTACTTGTTCAGCATATAGAAAAATAAATGAAATATCAAAAGAGGATTTGAAGAGGATCTCATATGGGTCCAAACCGTATATAATGTTGATTTTATCGCTCCCTGGCTTCCCTATTTAATGTATCCCTGTATATTCTGTGTCCTTTTCGGGATTTTAACATGTTTCATTTCACCGTCTTTCTCCCAACTCTGCTTCTCCGCGACGCTTTATCTGTTTGTTTACCCTCGAGAAGCTGCCAACATGGCCGCCACGTCCCAGAATGCAACGCGTCGTATTAATATGCGCAATGCATTGTGGGTATTTATTTACAATATAAAACGGGACAAATCTTAAAGTTAAACATGAAAGTAAGTTGTATATCTGGGTTTAGTTTTGCAGTACCGTGAATGAGAATGTCCTGCCTGCTGAGGCCTATATAAGGAACCGGACTACTTTCCAGTATTCGTGTTGTGGGGAGCTGCTGCTTTCGGGGTTGTTACAGGGTCTGGTCAATCAGACGCCTGATTTCAGCTCCTGTAACCTGCAACACAGTCAGGGACAGGCTAGCCATCTGCTCTGTCATGGGTCCCGAACGTCAGACGTGCTAACCGGGTTTAATGTCCAGACTTTTTTTTTTCCAATTTCAAGTGTTATTCTGATTATACTGCTAATGCAATGTTGGCATGTTTTGTGGTGTTTCATTGACGTGAATGTAACCTGGTAGGGTTGTTTGGAATCAGTTTTGACTTGTTTGGTGTGACTATTACTGACAGTGATCGATCTATTTCCATAATACAGACAAAAATATCACTCGGCATATAAAGTTTGGTGACACCTTCAGATCTGAGTGACCCATTTGTTATTTTCAATACCAGCTATTTGGTGCTCGTGGCACAGGGGTAGAGTTGTTACTTTTTGTGTAGGAGGTGTGGGTTCAAATCCCGCTCTGATCCAGTGTGAAAGCACAGCCCTGCATAGATATAGTACGGATTTTGTGACAGTACAGTATACAGTTGTGGATTTAGTGAATAAAGTCACAAACAAAAGTCATAAAGAACTTGTTTTTGAATCGTTTGCGCTGAAGTTCAAGTACGTGAATGTAACCTGGTAGGGTTGTTTAGAATCTGTTTTGACTTGTTTGGTGTGACTATGACTGATGGTGATCGATCTATTTCCATAATAAAGACAAAAATATCACATAGTACCAACACTCCCCCCTCAATATGAACTCTTATCTCAACCAAATCTAACTTTAGCATTTATAATGACAAATATCTTTAACGTAATCGTAATCTTTAACGCAAAAAAACATGTGTTTAATGAGACCAATGACTGCTATATCATTGAAGACACACTTGGTGCCCTGTTTAGAACTATTTCAAACATTTGCAAAAATAAAAAGTGCACAGGTACATTAACGAGTAGGCTACTGCATTCTAATTAGAGGAAGCTTAATTATTTTCCACATAATCAGCATGCACAGGTACAGGAGTGGATTGCAGCGCTTAAGGTGCCAGTCCTGCATGTTCAGGTTGAAACTCTCACTGTAAAATTGGCTTATTGTCATTTTCCAAATATTTTTAATGATACTGACTGATTGTTAACTTTATTGTTTCCACCTGTGCTTTTCTCCTGTGATTGAGACAATTTTTGAAGATGTCCTAGAATCCATCACCTCAGAGGTCAGCATTCCTATCACACAGGAGGTTTTATTATATTTGATCATTTTAAATGCACAAATTGTACATTTTGTGTTTTTTAAAACCATTGCCTTTTACAATTTCAGTAAATGAAAATTCTGAATAAAAAACAGGGCTTTGTGTGTGTGTGTGTGTGTGTGTGTGTGTGTGTGTGCACGTTTCAGCGATGCAGCAGATGACATTGTCAGAAGCTGAACAGAGTTCACACCCCAAGTAAGTTGACAGCTTTCCTAAAAATAGTATGTTTCAGTTATTTAAGGACCACAGAATAAAACTCCCTCATAAGTCTGTAAAATGCCACAGTTGACCTTAAGCAGCAGGACAAGCACTCCACAGGTCAGCTTTGTGGGCAGCTGGTGTAGCTGATTCACTTTGTTTATTTAAGTATATTGCTTTATGTTGATGAACATTCTCAAAACTCTCATTTTAAAAATATGTTCAATTCAAATTCAATGTGTGAAGAAGTTCTCAAACACACTATTTATGACTTTGAAAGTCATTATTATGAGTTTTAACATCTTAGTTAAATATGATAAATGTCTCAAAGTCATAAATTAAGAATTTTTTTATTTGAACATTTTTAATAAAGTCACAACTGAATTTTAACATACTAATTTTGATGATTATGATTTCTTATAATAATAATATTTCATAAATATGTATTAATATAGTTTTTAAACATATTTAAGAAGTACCATTAATTTAACATAACCTGTATTTAGGAGATTAACCTTTATTAAATATAATGTCCTTGTACGTTAGGTGTGTTTACAGATGTAAAGTCAAGTTTGTTAAAAAATCAGTAAAAATGAAAACCTACAACACTTCTCATTCAGATCTTGAACCAGTAACTAAGGTTTAATTCTTACGTTTTAGCTGAAATTTAAGGAATTTTCATAAAATAATTAGTTAATCTTCAATGAACTTTTAGGAGAAATTTATATCAAACTTTACCATCTCAATAAGAATTTTGGAAGCTCAGGTTAGGTTGTGAGGAGTCACGTGAGATGCGTGGGCGTGGTTTAGTCAGAGTGCGGTCGCTGTTGATCGGCAGAAGGGAGAGGGTTTGTGGTCTGAAATTTAGCCAAATTATTGGTTTTTATTGTTTTACAGATGGTAAGTTTCTGTGTGTATAAAACTTTACCGCAGCAATTATAATCGTATGAATATTGCTTGAAGGCACGCGTGCTGATTTATTGAGTGTGCTAGCACGAGCATAGTCCAGGTTAGCCGAGCTAAAAACGCGCATTAGCAAACATTATCGAATTTTATGTGGCGACAAAAAACAAAACAAACAAAAAACAAAACAAAACAGCAAAACATTAACAATTTATCACCAGACTTTAAGATTTTTGCTGTTTAAGGAAGTGTGTTGTTAGAAATGGTTAGCAATTTCATAACCATCGGTGTGTGCTGTTTTTTTTTTTTTTTGCGGGAATTTTGTGAGTTAAATCCAATCTCAAAAACTAAAAAGCTAAAGGTGTAAAGTTTTTAAGAGACGGGTTCGTTGCATATTTTTTAGTGGCGATTTTGAAGGTCGCGAGCGATTTATAAAATTTGATGTAGAGTTAGCATTTTTAGCTAATTTAACCTCATGTCAGCCATATTGTGGCTGATACATGCTAGTTCAAGGTCACTGAATCTAGTCCAAGGTGCGGCCTGTAGCTCAGTGGGTAGAGTGGACACCTGGTCGCCGGTTCAATCCCAGCTCCGGCTGGGTTACTTGTCGTTGTGTCCTTGGACAAGACACGTCACCCACTTTGTCTGCTGGCGGTGGTCAGGAGCAGGAGGGCCCAGTGGCGCCAGATTGTCTTGCGGTGACTCCATGACAGTCTGCCTCAAAGCAGTGGCTACAATGTAGCTCACTGCCATCACTTCGTGTGAATGTGTGAGTGAATGACTCAATGTAGTGTAAAGCGCGTTGGGAGACCTTTTACTCAGAAAAGCTGTATACAAGAACAGGCCGTTTACCATTTAAGTATCATGATGACCAAGTTTTATTTGGTGTTTTTCTCTATAGGCAGACTCAATTAGTGTGTATTTTTGTTTTATTTTAGGATTTCAACAAACCCAAAACCATGAACCAGAAGCTGTCAAATGGATACATTCTACCTGAGGGCAAACTGACTCCAAATGCTCTGTTTGTGGGGGGAATTGACATGAAGGTAAGTTCAGATAAATTTATTATAATTCTTCAGCCTTTAAAAATGTCGAATGGCTCAGTTTAATTTATGTGGCACAGATGGATGTTATTTAATTAAGTTAATATTTATTATAAGTCTAGAAACAGAGATGTGTCAGTTGAACTCATTTTATTTATATAGCATCAACAGAAACATGTCATTTCAGGGCATTGTACAGAAATAAATCCATCTAAATTACACCTGCAACTCATTCCAGTTCATTTCAATTCTGGTAAAAGTGCTTTCTGTTGATCCCTATTTTTCATGTTCCCATAGATTGAAATTAAGAGTTTTAGTTAACTTAAAGTTCACATAGTTTATTATCTACCTTTAGATTAACCCTGAACAAGTGAAAGTACTGGTTTTTTATTGTTGATTGAAATTTCTTTTAACCTTCAGGTTGATGAGAGTGAAATTCGGGACTTTTTTATGAGATACGGCAATGTGATGGAAGTGAAAATTATCACATACCGAGGAGGGATCTGCAAAGGGTGAGTTGAGATGATTGTTACTTTAATTTCATGTGTGTGCTCTATTTTTACAGTCAAATAGATGTTGTGTTAGATGTTAAGAACACACGTTTATAACGGCTCATTAAGATAGCTGTGAAAAAATATGTGTGCCCCTTACAGATTTTTTCCCTTTTTATTTGTTTCATTTAAATGTTTAAGATGAACAAATTTAAGTATCAGATGAAGATAAAAAAAATTCAGTTTTTAAATAGTTATTTATTTTTTTATTAAGTTGAAAAAGCAATCCCAACCAGCCTGGTCCTATGTGAAATAGTAATTACTTGCTAAACCTGATAACTGGTCATAACACATCTTGGCAGAAATGGCTGCAGTCTTTAAGTCCATTCCAAACCCCTTTATGTTTGTTTTTTGAACCATTCTGAGGCTGATCATGTTATTAAGTTTGGGGGTCAGTTACTTTTCCACATAGGTTCTGACAGTGCATGTGAAAAATAATTTCCCTTAAGGGACAATAAAGGTCTATCTAGGTTTGTGGTTATTCCGAATGTTGAATTGAGTCACTTAAAATAGAAATCTATTTTTTAATAGAAAATTTCTTCACTCTTGAATGATCTGAAGCTTATTTTTATTTTACACTATTTAGTGTTTTTGAGTGACTATATTTCCATATCCTATGCTGTTTTGCCTTTCTTAGTTATGGGTTTGTGTACTTCAGCGAAGATGTCAACATTCAGGCAATCATTGAGGTGAGTGGATGTCTGTGTATGTAATTATTTTGTTGCTGTGTAAATGGTTTGGAGTAATATTTCCTCTAAATTAATTTTTGCTGAAACAAAAACAGCAACAGATCAGTTTTAAGGGCCGGAAGCTCAAGCTGGGACCTGCAATCATGAAGGAAAGGAGCTCACGTATGTCCTTTTTAATGTCATTGTATTGTCTAATTCACTTAGATAAAAGTGTTGTCAGTGACTCTGTTCATGCCTAACATTAATCACTTCACATCTGCCAGTAAAATGCACTTTTGATTTAAACAGTGTGGTTTTTCAATTCCAGGTTACATGGCATCTCGTCTAGTTGGACCTACTTCTTGGATGAATCCTTCCCAATACATGTACTGTTCTTGCTGCTCACCCATGGGAGGAGGGATGACGCAACCCTCACCCATCCTCAGTGGAAGCAGCCCCTACAATCAGGTACCTCACACTCATGGGTTCAAATTTTCTTTTTAGTTCACTAGAAAATAATGGAAAAGATTGGTTGTTTAGTGCCAATAAGAAGTCCACGTTTGTCTCTGCTTTTAGCCGTACTCGTACAACAACTTTGGAGGGGTCATGTTTCCACAGATGCAGATGAACTATGTACCGAATCCTTACACTTATCAGGTAATTAGACAGTCAACACCCTACACCCTGTTCTTCTAGAGGCAAATTTGGGTCTCTGCTGTAAATTATTTGACAATTGTCCCCTTTACTCTCTCAATATGCAGTACGCCACATCTCCCTGGACTCCAGATCAGCGGGCACGGTCTGTCAATCAGGTGGTTGTTTATTGAAAATGAGATAATTTGTCTTAAAAAACATATTGTTTGTGAAAATCCCAGTTATTTGTCTTTTGAAAACCATAAATTGTCCATTTTAGACATTTTTTGTTAGTTTTCTGTAAGTGTAATATTTATGCAGACCACTAGATGGAGCTGTTGTACATGTTAATGTCTTCAAAAAGATTTCTGAGTAAAAGTTTTTTTGTCTGCTAGACAGTTTATGGTACAAGCTGTGTGGCTTTTAGTTTTAAAACTTTTCTCATGACGGCTGTCAATGACTTTAAAGGATTGGGGTTTGTTCTCTGATTCTGTTTTTCAGAACTTTGTGGACTGTGGGGTCCAGACTATGTTGACTGTGCTGTAGTTTTTAGCTCCTGAGCCCCGTGACAGGTAAAACGTTAACTCGGGATGTTTTAATTATAATTTACAACCAACTTGTGAAATATTTAGAGTTTTGGTTTGCCTTTAAAAAATAAAATTAGTCTGCTTGCCTTGCAGGTGCAGGCTGTGGTTGCTTTACCAAGTCAGAATGCAAATAAAATAACACCCCTCAGCCTGGAGCATCCCAACTTTTCAGATTATTTCCAGAACGCCTTTTGTCTTCCCTTCATCTGCCTCGATTTTTGAGCGCTATTTTAACATCGGACTGCTTTCCACTAAACTTCATCCCAGCCCCTTAACCCAAGATCGATGAGGTTGATTTGTGTTCAGCTGCTTTTAACCCTCACAGATCACAGTGACTAAAGAGGAGAGCACATTGATTATACCAGCTGATATGTGGGATCACCTTATTTTTGTGTTTTTTTATACTAAACAGTGAAACAACTTTTAGGCTCACATTTTGGCGCTTATTTATATTTAATTTATTTTTGCATTTCTTTCTTTCTGTTTGTTTGGGTTTTTTATCCTTGTTATGGGCTCTTTGTACAGGGGAAGCACGTTTATATATGAATATTGTAAAATATCAATCTGGTTGATTTCTGCACCGGAGTGTTGCGCTCTGGTTCAGGTCTAATGCTCTTCTGATAAAGATCTTTTATTAACTTTTCTACTAAAACAACAGTCCATTAATTTTAAGCACTCTGCTATTCTGTGCTTCGTTTTATTTCACTTGGTTAATGAAAGGCAGCTTTGTCTTGGCACCTCATCACAGTGCTTTTTTGGTTTGGGTGTAATATTCACCATTTGGTTCCAGGAGTGGAGGACAATCACAGCATCAATTTACAATTTCACACTGATAAAATAATATTTGGAGAACAAAAGGTGGAAAATGAAGGATCTGTTTGATACTAAGGTGTTTTATCTCTTTGTTCACTGTTCAGAGTTCTAGTTCACTGACATGTCACTGTTTTTTTTTTTTTAATTTAAATTTAATTGCATATCTTCCACAATATTTCACATGAGTGGGTGCACTTTAAGTTTTATTCTATTAGTATTTGAAGTGGTAAAAAATGCACATTGTTTGGTGTACTTTACGTTATTATTTGGTTTTATTTCATCTATTCGGTCATTTATGGACATTAACCTTGAAAGCGTGCAAGCACAGTTGTGTTATAATAGTTTAGTTCAGAGAGCCTTTGAAATCCACTATTTAGGATGTTTGTTTTCTGATAATCTTGTTGATAATAAAGGTTGAATTTATTACCGCTGTTTACTGTTTTCCCTACTAATTTTCCAGCTTTGCATGGAGCAGCGTAGAGAAGAGGAGCCTGGCTGTCAGCGATGCTTCCAGGCTCCAGTTCGCTGTCAGTGGCTGCTGCTTATCAGTCAGCCTTGCATTACCCGTCCTGCCTGGCAACAAGCCCATCATCCTTTGGTCGCAGAGCGTTTTGTTTTTGTCACAGTCTGATGGTGTGACTGGGTTCCCCGGAGTGGCCTTTTCCAGCCTTTGACCCGCCCCTCTACCCCGCTGTCAGACGGTTCTGAATTATGGATTAGTCTGAGCTCCTTATGAAATATAAATTCTCTTAAGGAGACCTTTAAATAAAGAACACATTAATTTTACAACTTAAAAAGTAAGGACACCAAAACATCTGGGTGCAAACTAATTAGAATTTCTCCATATTTTGGCTCTTGGATGTCATTTTCCTAAGCATCTAATTTTTGAGTCTTGGATCAGTTTAAAATATATTTCTATAGTGTGACATGCAAAGAGAGAGAGTAAGCACCTTCTCTCTCTCTCTCTCTCCTCCCTCACACACCGTCTGCTGACTGTTTATGACGAGCTTCCAGTCAGTTGTGTGTAAATGAAGGATTCCTGTTTTCCTCCCATTGGATCGCAGCAGCGTGTCTGTCTCCCAGCAGCCAGTGGAGACATCAGAGGGAGAGGAGGGACTGGAGTAACAGGAAGGGTTCACGCCAGTTTACACTTCCGAGCAGACCTGCTGTACTGGTGAGTAGGCATTTTTATAAAATTGTTTACGATGTTGATAAAAAATGACCGAATAATTCTCCAAAATATGCTCGAAAACAACTTTAAAACTTGAGCGAAGGAGACGCTTAGCGTCAAGACGCCCTTTCACAATAAAACACCTTTACATTTGCGGCGGAACGGAACGAATGACCGGCCACAGGTTGGAGTGAACTCGGGGTATGTGCGTACCCTGGCGCGCGCTAATGAAAAGATAAAAGCGCGAGCCCGCCCATGTATCATCTCCCGTTCATTAAACTAGCAGCGTGGCACGTGCGGGCTGGAATACTGAAATTAAAACAGGAACGTTGACCGGGCACGAGGAGGAACTTATTAAATCAGGACAATTATGGTCCGTTTGTGCTTTTTTGTTGGTAAGTTTGTAAATCACTATTCTAGCACGCAACATATCCCAATTAGACCATAATTCCTAAGAACTAGCAAACTATAATTGTAAGATGTGATGACCATACCCTGAAAAGACAATCTAATTAGTTTTAGGTAACCGAACTTGGCACTTATGACCAATAATTCACATATTTTGTTGGACTGGAATGAAATGTATGTATAAAGGAAGAGTAAAAGAGACTTATGAATTCCACCTGTTTCATTTATCATTCAAGTCAAATTTACAGTGGCTTAAAAACACAGAGGAAAGCGCGTTCAATAAAGAAAGCGTCATCTTAGTGTCACGTGCAGGACGATTGATAACCATAGCTGTCAGAGTGTGAGGCTGAAAAGAGGGGAAGCCAGAAATATGTAATTTCAAGCAAGGCTGGGCTCACAACATGCACGAGACATCAATTAGTTGTATGTGGCTGCTCGCTGTATAGCTGAAAATATGTTTGGAAAAGCATGCATTAGTGGGTGAGTGACATGTCTTTCATCACACTCATCAGTTATTCTTACTCCTTAAGCAGTAATAATATAAAAACATGACCAGGGTTTTAGTAAATCGATAAAATAGCACGTGCATAAAGTTGCAAGACAATCCATCAACGTCAGAATGAGTTTCCCCCTCCCTGTGCAGCCTCATTAAAACCCTGTTTGAGGTGACTACTTTGTTGCTTGGAGGAATCACACCTCCCTGCAGGCGACTTGACATGCTCCCCACTCTGCTCTCTGTCTGTCTCTCTTCATTTCCTCCTCCTCCTATTCTTCTTTTTGCTTTTTTCCCTTTTCCTCGACCATCAGCAGCATCCCCCATCTGAGACTCAGTGGAGCCCAGTGGGAGGGAAGCCCACTCCACAGGAACCAGTCTGTCACCTCCAATTCTGACATTCAGTGAAATACTGTACATGTACTGTAGATACAAAAGCCCAAATGGAGTCATTTTTAACAGCATATGTTTGCATCTCATTTATCACCACAAAAATACTAAAGCTGATGCCTTAAAAGGACCTAATTATGTTATAGTCATGATACCATCTGCTCTTTTTGGTATTGATTTTAATATAGGCAATGACAGGAAGCTATACTTACTGGTACTTGTTTAAACAGAATCTTTCCTGTAACAGCCCAAAAAACTATTTGCACCAATCCCAATTTTAAGATAACTTTCTCTGCATACTATTGTGCAAAAAGTACTAGAAATAAATTAAGGAAGCTTCTAAAAATATATTTTTAAAAAGCTGTTAATCTGTGTTGTGCTTCGTTTGACCAACAAACATCACAGATCCTCGCAGGTCCACTTCAGCATCTTTTGCCTCCATTTTTTTCTGATATAGGCTGAGCTCTGTGGGCGTTGAACCATCTGTTACAGGCTGCTGCTTCTCATCGATGAAGAAATGGCTTCTCAAGCTAAATTGTTCCGATAAGTTACAGAAAATAAATGTAGTTACCTTTTTTATAGAAATTGTTTATTAGTTTTATTTTTTAAGAAAAAAGATCACTCAAAATAAACCACAATATTCTCGCCAATCTTAATCAGTGGATTGACATAAATCGGTTTTAAATTTAGAGATCAAAAATGAAAATTCTGCAACTTTTCACTCGGCTGTGATTCCATCTATTCAGTGTGAAATTTCCCCAGAATGTGTCCGTGTGCAGATGAACATTGCTTCTTGTAAACCAGGCATCCTTCAGGTGGCACTGGAGGTAATAAAGCTGTGACATAGAGCAGACAGATTATGCTCTCAGGTAAATCTGCTGTCATTTCAAAAACTCTCGGTTACGAGAGATTCTCTAATGAGAAGCCCTCTGCTGCTCCCTGTCTTTCACTTTTTTAAACCCTTTCATGTGCATCTCCTCTCCCGTCTTGTTCAGTGAAGGTTTTTTTTTTGCTGTCGGGGCCTTTTTCTGCCTGTGTGTTTGTGCGACAGCAAGTGAGAGATTCTGTTTGAAGTCGACTCGTAGAGAAAAAGGCCTTACGTGTAGCAAGAAGGCCCCGAGTCTTCAGCTCGGGTGAGTTCCTCTGCTACAACCTTGGGTTTTTATTTCGGTGTCGGGTCCAATTACAGATATCTGTTTTTAACCCTCTCTGACGGAGTTCATCTGGTAAAGTGAGGCCTTTGTTTTGAAGCTAAACTGGCAGCATATAAGGAGAAGGTTAATGAGATGTTGGCTCAAACACTAGGTAGAACAGTAGAACTGATCGCACTTCATTTGAGAGCAACAAAAACATCTGCCACATGAAACATGGGCAGGGTGTGACTCAAAGTGGGTGTTTGTTTAGCGCTGCATTATGCAAAATGAACAAAGATAAGTTTAGGCTTTGAATAAATGTTTATTTGAAATTTAGATCAATTTAATTGAAATGGGCTTGAAATTTGATTAAAGTACCCGAGTAGAAACGCTTAGAAGTGGATCCAAACCCTTACTCCCAAACCTAAATCCATTTTCCCTTAACTGAGCCTGCATAACAGCCCTAATAGAACCCCTAAGATCATTTCTGTCTGGAGACGATGTGAAGCAGCAGCTTTACAGGACTGGACAGGCTCAGTGGGGGAGCACCTGGGGGCACAGCTGACTGAAAGGTTGGTCGGATGGGGAGAGGGATGGAGACGTTTAGAGAGCGAACGGAAAGCCTCCCCCCAAAGTGTGAGTTTATATTTTGTAGCTAAAGGTGGATCGGCTTATATGGATAGGAGATGAGTTTTCCTAATAGTTAAATAACATAAAGAGCAGGAGGCTGATGCTGTGCTTGTTTGTTGTCCAAATGTCAAATCAAAAGAAGAGCTTGCTGACTTACTGCAAGGGTGTGCAACCTTTATGACTGAAACACCATCACCTTTAATAATTTATATGCTGTAGAGCCATAAAGTCTACTTGGCCCTTAAAATTAAGTAAAACGTATTTAGGTTTCAGTACCTGCAGTTTATGTTTCAATGGGATGTTTTTGTTACTAAATATTTGGCAAAAAATGATAATTTTTTTGATTGGAGAAATGCAGAACTATCAGTTCTTCACATATTTGTAGAAAACTAATAAAAAGTTCCCAGTTTTGAGAATAAATAAACGTGCAAAACTCTCTGCTTTTGCAGCAATTTGACAAAAATTTGTAGAAAACATTTGTTTCAGGTGGATTTGTAGTGAATTCTCTATGTATCTCAGAAAGTTGCGTTGGAAGAAAACGATGTATTAGCTTGACAGTAAAAGCGTCGACTGCATTTTGAAAAGTTTGGGTGAAAACTCAAACTGTGTTTAAATCATTGTAATGAAATATTGGGAAGCTAACCCTTTATAACTGATATGTTGATTAATACCTATTGAAACTCTACATAGATCAGTCTATGTGAATCAGTAGTGTCATTCTGATGTGGACATTTCATGTACTATTTGTAAAAATGTTAGCAGGAAAACGGCTAAAACCACCTTTTTCTATTGTCAGTTTAAATAAATGTTGCTCAGGTTGAAGTCATCTTTGGTTACAGTCACAAGGAGCCTCTACTCCTGAAGAACCACAGTGGGCTACATGTAATGTTGATACCCCCTAACTAACCTCTACATTTACTCAATAGACGATTGTCATTTATTATAACTAGATACAAAAAGGAACATAGATGTGATAAAATAAGTGACAAAATGGCAAGATATGAGTGAGAAATGAAAGATTTAAAACCCAAATAAATAAGGAGAGGTTTGGTGACAATGAGCGAGGGAAGTTTTTTTGTTAAATTTAAAATCTTGTAATCAGGTGGAAACAAAAGGGTTTATTCTAAAACCAATCAAGAGCCTTTGTAGAAGATGAATAGAGGGAGTGTGTAATCAGAGATGGTGGACAGAAGAAATAAAGAGCCTAAAATAAGGGTGATTAATGCATGATTTCCATTAGTTTAAAAAAGAAACATGAACCAGACAAAGTGAAGAGTCAGTAAGAGGAGGGCAGATCAAGAGGAAGGAGAAGTAGGATGGAGGAGGAAGAGGAGCAAAGACAGATCTCTCCTCATTTGTTCTCGTTATGAAAAAGAATGTTGAATTAAACAAATAATGACTCCTAATTGCTCCTGCTTTGAAGACGTTTAAACGACTGCCTCGAAACGGACGAGCAAACAAAATGTAACCAACATGCAGAATTTTTAGAACCTTCTAACCTTTGGACGTTGAAACCACCGAACACACTCAAACGCACACGGCGTAATGTCGTCCGTTAGGATCGTTAGCCGAGTTAATGTCCGTGCACTCGGCCCCAATGAGAGTTTTTACGTCATTCTCCATGCTCCCTGAACAGATACAGATATAGACCTGCCTCTGGGGAACACACACACACACACATATGCAGATGTGCACCTCACCGTGCGACTCTTACAAGCTGTGGCAGACAGAATTATGAGGCGTATCTGTGGTGATGGTTCGAGGGTACCAGACCTGTCACATCAAATTAGTGTGATGAGTTTTCAGGGCCACGCCCCCTTTTTTTATCTGTCAGTTACCCCCGGTTTTTTTTTCTTTCTTTTAATAATTCTTATTTTTCATAGACATTGAAGCTGAGATCATCGAGTTTAGATTACATTTAGAAATCAGTTTCCAGCTTCATCCAAATGACTTTCCCAGCTGCTCATTCTCTGATCTATCTAATGGTAATTTCACAATCTAAAAGAAAAAAAAGTATTGCTAAACTCAAATTCCTTTGTGCTTCAAGGCAAGCCTTGGATCAGCATATAAATTGGTCATCTGTACAACATCCTCAATATTTTGGCTCTCTCTTCCTCTTTCTGTCTGTCTAGTCTGGTGTCGCTCCGCTTGACGGGGCAGGAAATCGGTCTCATTTCTGCTTTAATTCGTTCTGATCAAACATGTCGCTCTCAATCAGGCCTATTTGATTAGAAGACGCCCGTATTGCAGCCCACCAAGCAGGTAACGGCTGACACTCTCATATCTCAGCGCTGGTGTGTGTGATTCACACATTATTTCCCAATGCTAAAAGTGGCATATGAACAAAAGGATTTATGTTTGTGTGCAACTTTCTCACACTATTGGAAGTGCAAATGCATTACTTATATTTAGAAACTCTCCCTTTTTTTTCCACATGTTTATAAATAAAACTTTTTTTCCTTCTTCCGTAGAGAAATGGGGTGTAGACTCCCGAAGTTGAGGAAAGCCGAAGAAAGGCGCAGTCCTGGCAACATCTACTCCACCCTCCGAAGGCCTCAGGTGGAAACTAAGGTTGGAGTGGCCTACACCTACCACTTTCTGGATTTCCTGTTAGGAAAAGAAGGTATGAACTACAGCTACATCTGCTGACAATCATCTCTGTTTGTCAGTAATGACTGTCCTCCTGAGAGTTCTTTATGAATCCCTACTTAAGCCCAAAGTATGTACATATTTCTCCCTCTTCTTCCTGGGATCTGAGCCTGTGAAATCCTGGTGAGACATCATGTGACTTGACACAGCTTGACTCCCACACATGCATACTTGAAATAGTCATGTGTTTTTGCCGTGTCTCATCCTTCCGTTAAAGAGACACAAGAAAAGAGCTTTAATCGAAACCTTTTTTTAAAGATTTTTATTTTTTTTCCCAAGAACATAATCCCTTCATGCCTTAAAAAGCTTTCTGTGTAAGTCTTCCACTTTTGTCTGATTTAATAAGAGCTGATATGTTAATATGCAAATGAGCTCAGGCTTTATCTCTGGTTTTAGCTGCTCACTCTCAATCCGGCTCAAACACACTCCACTTTTTTGGCTCAGCGACACCAGGAAACGGCTAATGCTGTGTTGTTAACGTTAGACAATCCTCCCCCTTCAGCTGAGTCCCACCTCAGGCATTAACAGGATTGTTTTCAGATTTATTACACACTTCTAAATCTGTGTTTTGGAGTCATTGTAGTTCTGAAATGGAAATTCTCAGCCATGTCTTCCAGCTGATTGTTTTAAGCACATGAACCGAACAAGACGTGGATACGTGCTCAAGGTCAAAACCTTGACTTTCGTGCTGTAGGGTGAGAGGTGGGGGACGTCCTGTAGAGCTCACAGTACGCGTTGTGAATCACTCTCAGCTACTAACGTGAAATCTTATCTCAATATCTGTCAAATTCACTGAGTTGGAGTCAGTTTTGTGTTTGCTAAGGTTGATTAGCTGCAGCAGCCGTCTAAAAAGGGGCTCAATCCCAACAGATGATGCCAGAGTTGAAAGCAAAGCAGCTCTTGTTGTGCATGTTGGGATGAGCCTAACCTACTATGACACAAATTTTTAGCTTATCTGCAAAATTGAGTTACATCCATTATTGTGTTCTCTAAGGTCAGTGGCCTGATTCAGGTTTATTTGATTGTCATTCTCAGGTTATTGGAAACAGCTAATGTAAGAAGCTATTTAATTAAAAAACAACAACGAAGAATAAAATACTAAAAGGGTGGGGTTTGTCATGATTCCCCTTGCTCTGGTTCTGCATCAGTTCGTGTTCTCTAGAGGAGGGAGGCTGCTGGTCATTGTTTGAGCAGTTTTAACCACTCTCACCCCACCACACACCGATAATAAGAAACGAACACAACACCGGAGCCATCGCCGAGTCTTTTTAATGATGCTGGCTCTGTTTGTGGCCCGTGTAAGGTCAGAGGTTATTCGTAGCCCTAACTTAGCTTCCTCCAATGTTGGTAGTGGTTCTCCGCCTCCATCTCTTTTGCCGTTGCCACATTGATGATTAGCTCCTCTCCCTCCTATACACGGATTCGTCATTGTTGGAGATCTTGAACGGTGCTGACTCCAAAAGTTAATCACTAGCAGATCCGTTAAATATTTTCTGAGTGTTTCACTAAATCCTGCCTGTTGGTTCATGAGATCCTTTGCTCCTTAGTGGTGAACAGTAATAAAATGTCCAGTCAGAATCACCCGTGGAGAAGGCGATCCAGGACATGGCAGTGTATAACGGAAGTAATCTGGACTTCTTCTCATTATTTGAAGATGTTTCACCTCTCCATGAAACAGATCTTCATGTGAAGATCTTGCAGAATCATCATGTTTAAAGTAATCAGGTTTTCTATTAAAGTTCTTATAACATCTGTGTCAGCAGGTCACAGGTGTATCAGTATCGGTCCTCAACATCAGAATACTACTACTTTAAACTGTACATCAGAATACTCTACTTTAAACTGTAGCTGACATTGATTAGAGCACAAAAACGTTTATGAGACAGGAAAAGTGAAGGTGTAAGAAGCCTGTCGGCTCCAGTCGTGGGTTGGGAGCTCCAGGCTGATAGATCGGTGTAGAATAAGGACACTAATAAGGCCGATGAGTCACTGCTTTGACTCATGAACCCAGAAGGTGGTCATACATAAAGTTAAGCCATCATATTGTTTATATTTCTTGATTAAAAATAAAAGAGTAAATGGCAGTAATAGTTACACAAACATGACCTCATTAAATTATTTTATAAATCTATAAAGAATATTTTAGTTTCATGGAGCTAAAACTCGGTAAATATTTAGTTTCTATTAGGAACGGTACTTTTTTAAAATTAGGTAAACCTCATTATTTTTGTTCTTTTTGTGATTTATTTGTGTGTTTTGGTCAGTTAAAACTAACAATGTTTTCACAGAATTTCATATAAGAAACGAGGTCTTGCTGTTGTCCTGGAAGCTCTTCTGCTTCCTCCGTCCCACAATGCCGTGCTTTGTTTTTGCTTTTAAAGTGATAACGAGTGAATGAGTGATGGAGGAGGTATGTTAGACACACACTCCAATGAAAAGGACAAATCTTGGCTTTGATACGGACTGGGCAGGCTTCATTCAGATCCGTTTCACATTTGTCCCGGTTCCAGTCCGGGGGAGGCTGCAAGCGAACCGCCTTCACATTTCATTCTTACCAAGTAATTCAGAGAAATTCTTTATTTTTCTGACACCTTGTGTCCTTGTTTGGTTAAACGGTGGTTTGTTTCTATTCTGCTTTGCTTTATCATGTGCATTCATCTCATTAAATTGCCAGAGTTGCTGTTTCAACAAAAAAAGGTCAGCTTTTATATGGAGCCTTGTTTTTTTTTTTAGTATCTTGAGGGTGGAAAGTAACTTCTAAGCCCAAGTTGTGTTTATGTGCAGCTCATATTGCAGAGATTTCTCTAATGCTCATGTTTAGCTGTATTTTGCATGCTATAGCAATGCACCCCCTCTATCTCGCTACCTCCTTTCCACAATGACAACCCAATAAAGATAAAGTGCCGTCTTTGGGAATGTATTTGAATACTTCTGCGAATATGAAAAAATGTGTGTCAAACATGAGTAAATATGCTCGGTGCGCCTTCAAAATGTTTGATGGGAATCCTCTAGAGGCGCCTCTTTCTAAAAATACTAATTCCTTCATTGTGCTGATCTAGGAAGAAGCAGAAGGGAGTGACAGAAAAACTCATCCAGGATTGTTTTTTGTATGTTCATGGCCGGCTGCTTTTACAAGCCCTCAATGTGCACCCCGTCACCTGGCAAAAAGAGGGGATGGGAAAAAAAGGTGCAAGTTAAAATCCCATTTACATGCAGCTTCAAATGCAACACTAGCAGACAGCAGGCGTGATGCCACAGCCAAATGGCAACGGTCTGGTTGCCAGTCGGCTTCATTTTCAGCCAACCCCTGAAAGTCTTTTTGTGAGGGTTAGGGCTGTCGCGCTGGCGGAGGGAAGTCTGGCAAGCAGAATGGTGCTGGTGACCAAGACAGACAATAGATACGAGTGTGGCTTGGTGGGTTTATTTTTTATTTGTTGATGGGGGGAGATGAATTGTCCAATCATGTGTCTCAAAAGTAAGACCACACACCTCTAGCGTTCATACCACAGCAGCTCATTCACACTCACACAAAACACTTTATGGCTCTTAGTGAACGGAGTTAGTTTTATCTGTCTGCAGACAGGCAGGTCATTTATATGGTAAACTCACTGATGCCACCTGAGCTGCTTTAGACTATATTTTAGGATAAACACAGCTACTATGAATTGATTTTGTGTCTGTGTGTGTGTGTGTGTGTGTGTGTGTGTGTGTGTGTGTGTGTGTGTGTGTGTGTGTGTGTGTGTGTGTGTGTGCGCGCCTGTTTCCCTCCTCTTTCTGTCTGATAGAGAGGCAAAGAGAAGTAAAGGATTCCTGGAGGATTATCTGATTGTTTGTGGAGATTGAGAGACCTCATTCCCAGCTAAAGGATTTATTTGTATTTGTGCATGTGTGTGTGCACGAAGCAGATAGAGGAATCTGTATGTCAGCCCATGACATTGAAAAAACCCACGGTCAAATCCCAGCTTTAATTCAATTTGGCTTTCATTAATGACATTATTTCCTTACTAGTGTGACTCGGTGACTCCCACTCAGTAATGAAAAACAAATATATCTTTGCAGGCGGCCCTGTGAAAGTATGTCTGACAAGATGCCTTTTTAATAAACCATGTTGTGTTCTCAGGCAAGAGGAGCTTTGTGTTCACAGAGAAGAGGAAGACAGTATGTTTTCTAACTTGACCTTTGATGAAACAATGCGACCGATGATCTGCTGTCTCTTCGTTTCATTAGCGTTAATTCCAGCGCTTCATGAGTCTGAGGGACTAAACCTGGTTCGCTCACTCTGGGTCACGGCAACCCGTCGGTGAGTCCAGGGAGGATGTGGGGAAGCATTTGCCCTGTGGTTCACACATGAACGGTTTCTTTGATTTGTCAGAGTTCGTCTCATCATATGACCCGAATCCAGCAGCTCCTTCTCCTCAGCTGTCCTCATTACTGTCTGATCACTCGTCTGCTGATGGTCCTGAAGTTCAAGTCACAAATACCAACAGAACAATCAAAAGAAAAAAGGATGGGATCTCACGAGTAAAACACAAGATCCTACAATCATTTCAAAGAGCATCAAAACTAAAATGCAACCAGAAGAATAAAAACACTAAATTAACAGTTGGACAGAGGACAGAAGATTTTGGAGAATATGGCTTTAAAAATGCAAGTTTATGCAGGTTGAATTATACATACCCACACACAGGAACACACACTTCAAGTTGGATGGATAGATAGGACAGATGGATGGGTAAATGGTAAATAAACTGCCTTTATTAGAATACTTTTCTTACCTCTTTGACACTTAAAGTAGAGCTGGAGCGATTCGTCGATGACGTCGACGAATCGATTTTAAAAAAACGTCGACGTCAAATCCGGAAGTCGACGCGTCGCGCGCACGCACCACACGCACACGGGGAACCAAAACAAAGCCGCATGGAGAACAGAACTCCGTCTCTAACAGCTTTCAGGCTCAGCAGCTTGCACTCCCAAGCTCTACATGTCACCAGAACACAACCCGCCGCTCTACCTCAAAGTTTTAGGAATACTTTAACGCAGCAAAGGACCCGCTCCAGTGGTGGAAGGAGAATGAAGAGAGACTCACCGCCCTGGCTGCTGCTGCAGCCAAGGAGACACTGGAGCGCTCCTGAGGAGCTACAAGGGCCCGCGGTTAGCGCGACACCTGGCTCGCTCCCTGCCCTAACTGGACCTCACCATGAGGTTCGGTTCGGAGCGGAGGAGGCGACCGTCCGGTCAGCGGTGCTCGCGCCTGTCGCCACGGGAGCGCGCACCGCTCGTCTA
>SSNR01000080.1:1362718-1377709 GCA_006937965.1 Callopanchax toddi
GTACTGCTATGGATTTTAAGATTTTTAAAGGTTACAAAGTACAATAAAACGTAGATGACGTCACCGGTTCATTTTGGAGCGCGCTGGGGGGAGGGTGACCCCTGAATGAACCCTGAATGACCTATAACTTAATCTTAAATATCTCAGAATCCATAGCAGCACAAATTAAACTTTTAACAGCACAAACCAAGCACTAAAAAAGTAGACCAGTCTGGTTCATTTTAGAGCAAGCTGGTGGGATAATGACCTAGGTAGAATTACTCATAAATTAATATTTAATATCTCAAAAACCAAAGCAGCACAAACAAAAATTTTAACGGCACAAATAAGCACAAAAGAAGCACTAACCACTCCACCTATTTGCTTAGTTTTTTTAAGTGGGTGGGGGGCCAGCTTCACGGACATACTGTCAACAGCTGTGGCTTCAACAATATTAACACTAAAACCACATTTATCTGTCAATGATTTTATCAGAAGTTAGTTTTCCTTTAACTTCAGTTGTTTTCAGAGACTCACGTTAAATACCAATGCATAAATAACCTAGATAATAACCTAAATAATAGGTAGTTTCTTTAGCCAAATATAAATATAATGACTCCTCCTGTTCTACAGCGATTCAGAGTGTAATACAGAGGAGGTGATGAGGGAGGAACACAGTGCTATACTGCACACACTAAGAGAACAGCAGTTCAGTTTCATTTTGGGACTATAAAATAGTTTAACTAACACTCAGGAATGTCTGCTGTGAACTGCACAGTATTTGTTTTTGCTCTGCAGTTTTTAAACCTTTAAAACAAGAGATTTATGTCAAACTGCAGCTCTTCCTTAGTGTCACTTTATTTTGTGTTAAACACTCAGGAATGTCCACACTGTGCACCTCACAGTGTTTTGTTTAGTACTACAACCTAGTATTTTTTCCAAACCTTTAAACTAGAGTTATTGTTCTGTAAAAGAGTAAATACTGACAGCTCTTCCATGTTGTAGAACACTGCTTTGATTCTGTTTTAAGCAGAAGATGTTTGGCTTTGGAAAACAGTTGTACATTCAAGTCATTTATTACATTTTTTGAGGGCGGGGGGGTATTTATTTGAAATTTTATGGTTTTTATTAATCGTGCAACAGAAAAATAATCGTTAGAATAATCGTCTAATTATCCATTAGAATAGTCGACTATTCGATAAAATAATCGCCCGAATAATCGTTTTAAAAATAATCGGTTTCCCCCAGCCCTAACTTAAAGTCCTTTACACTTCAACATGTGGGAAAGCTGGGATCAGACCACCAACCCTCTGATTAGATGGATGAAGGGATGATGGATAGAGGGAGAGATGATGGACAGTGGATGGGTGGGTGAATAACATTGGATGGGCGAATGGATGGATAATGGACAGTGGCTTGGCGGATGATGGATGGATGGACAATGGATGGGTGGGAGAGTGGATGGATGGATGGATGAATGAATGATTGACAGTGGATCGGTGGATGGATGATGAATAAACTATTGACAGTAGATTGATGGATGGATCATGGGTAGATGATTGATGGTGGATTAATGGATGGATGATGAGACGATGGATGAATGGAAGATGAAACAGTGGATGGATGGATGAATGAATGGATTATGGATGGGTGAGAGTGGATTGATGGATGGATGTCCAGACCAATTAATGAATGGATGGATGGATCACCAGAGGTTTTTTTTGTTAATATAATCACATTTTGGAAAATAACAAAAAATTTCATATATGTGTTTATTGAATATCAAGAGCAAAATGTACAAACAACTGGTTTTATATAAATTCTATTTAAACCACCAGGAACACAGAACATGGTATTTCACACAAAGCAGAACCACACCAGTAGGATTTTGCAGTTAAACTTTTTGTGAAATATTTTTATCATTGCACATTTTTCTCCTACGACTCTAATGTTGTGTGTGTTTTGTTACATTTTGGAAACTGCTGTTGTTCCTTGCTCTTTGGGGCCACTGAACCGTAGAGATCAGCCACTTTCATTCAGGGTCATTATCTCACTGGTTGCACCGATTGGTTACCGTGACATGTCGGCGTGAGTCCTGAGGAGTAAATCCAAAAATCAGGTGTGACATTTCATCCCAGACTCCTGTGTTTCAAGGCCGTGTTCTGATAATAAGCAGAAGTCACGGAAACCGAACACAAGATAGTGGAAAGAAAATGGAAAAAACAAGGCAGAGCAACATAATGGAGGTAACGGGGAGCAAGAACAGCACGTGAAAAAACAGATTCGGTGAACTGTGGATGGAAGGGAGGGAGGGGAGCGAGCATCTTTAGCGTGAGGAAGAGGAGAAGTCGAGAGAAGGAGGTGTGAGGATGAGTGGGTGGGAGTCAGGACTCGGCGTATGTGTGAGGAAGGAAGTTAAGTGTGATGCCGTGTGACTAACGCTGCTGTCTGGAGCAGCGAGGAGCTGAACTCTGCTGATGACTTTCTGCTGTCCTGCAGAGACAGAGACTCACTCAGCTCATTAAAACCTATAACAAGTATCTAATGCTCACTCCTGTATGTGTTGGTGTGTGTGTGTGTGTGTGTGTGGTTGCAGTGTTTTTCTGTACCTGTGGGAGACTTTATTTAGACCAGAAGTGTGCAGATTCATAAGTGTTTTCACGTGTACGTGATCCTCACAGCAATGTTACTGTAGATGCTTCCTCCGTTGACAGAGAGTGATGTATTCCTTCTACCTTACATGATGTATTCACACAGTTGGGATGTGTGTGTGTGATGTATTTAGCTCATAGAGCAGGTGCTGCACACATCCATCAGTTTGTGACATCTGCATTGCCTGACACACTTTTCTTGGTGAAAGCAACACATTTTTTACACAAATCTGACAAGGTTCAAGTGATATTTGAAGTCTTAGTCCTATTGGCAACTTGAGATAAAGCCTTGAGAGATGGCAGAGTGTTGTTGTGCGTCAAAAGGCTGGAATTCACAGCCTCGCAAGTACATTGGTACTGTAAGCGTCACGCTGCGTTCTCACCTTGACAGACCTTTTATTTCCCCCTCCAGCTTCTGTGTGTCAGCCGTTTTTGTTGAACTTGGCACTCTTGTGGAGACATTTCTCAGACCTCCTTTGAGAAGACTCAACTAAACAACAACCGCCATAAACTTTGCGGCTACATTCCCCAAACAGCAAGGAGCTCCTACAGCTCCGGGAAGCTGATGATTTTATAGAAACTGTTTTGGCATATATCCTCGCCTAAGAGCTCTGCAAGTCATTAGAAGGCTATTTAAATAAACGTGAACCTCCAGCAAGCACAGGGGATAAGCCCTGAGGGTGGCTGTAAGTAGTAATCCCTCTGCATCACCTAGCAGGCTTAGTGGAAACTCTTGCTTTCTCATGTGTGCAGACTCAAACAACAAAGGCGAAAAAACGGGATGATTCACGCACACTTGCTGAGATACAGAGCTGCTACTGCACTGAAGAACATTGAAACTCTGGGTTTGTACAGTATGAAGAATTAAAGGGATGTTTCAAACTTTTTGAAGTGTGTTAACCCTCAGTTTTGAAAATGGTTTATGTCCAACAGGACTGATGAGTTATTGGCTAGTCCAACTACAACCAAGTGTGTTGCTGTTTTCTTAGAAATAACTTTCATAGCTGTCTTCATGTTTTTTCCATATTCTCGTTGAATTCTGTGTAATGTATGAGTTTATAGACGTGTTTTCTAGGGGTGTCAAATAATTGCTTTAATTGCAATTAGAGCCATATTTAGGATATGTTTTTGAATTGCATTAATCTAATTTTTAATCTTTAACTTTACTGTTTCTGCATACGGGCTTCTGTTGTAGTGGGAAGGGCAAGGAGAGGTGAGATGAGATGCAGAGACAAGATGTAAAAATGGAGCAGCATATGAGAGTTGTCAGTCCTATGAATGGGAGTTTTGCATTTCAAAAATGCCCTGACGGCACCATGGATAAAAGTAGAGTGATATTCATTCTTTGTAAGGAGTTTTTTCACCACTTAAGCAACTCAAGTTTAGCAGACCACATCAATGGAAAGCACCCAGTTGTGAGTGTAACCACAGCTAACGCTAGCAGCGCAGATGTTAGCAATTTAGTGAGCCATAGAAAAGCTCTTTGCCAAACTAAACACGAGGAGACCAACCTGCTGATGAACAAGTCAGTGACCAATAGGCTGACGAATATTCTTGCTAAATAGCGATGAACTGCAGGCCGATAAACATAGTGGAAAGTGAGGGATTAATAGAGTTACCACTGGACAGGACAGTCCAGCGGGCCTTTGTGCCAGTAACTTTTTGAGCCAGTCTGGACCGGCATGAGCCAGTTGCGCAGCCCATGATGTGAACGACTCATTTTAATCTGCACTTCCTGTTGCAGGGCTAAGGAGTGCTTGTTCAGTCGGGCACACGCTTACAGCACCTCAATTGCCATCCACCAAAAATACACCAAATCCTGGGAACCAGGCATGGAACGTGCTAATGAAGCTTGCATGCTAGGTACAAACCCCCAACGTAGATCATGACTAGACACAGGAATGTAACACAGAAACTGGAGCTGAAACAATGTACCTCTTTGTGGCTGGCTGCAGTATTCCCTTCCTCTCCATGCCTCCAAACCAAGAACGTTTATGAGCCAAATAGGTAAGATTGTAATTATTTATAACTTTTACACAGAAACAGTTCAAAATGGCCAAAATACCTCTTTAAGAAGCCCTTTGAAGCTGCTTCTCAAACATCTTGTGAAACTCGGGGTCAGAAAGTGAGGCGTCTGTCTCAGTGATGTGGCCAAAGCTGTCGGTTAAGTCAGAAATAGCAGATCAGAGATCAACAGCTGAACAGCCGCCGAGTCGCTTCTTTTGTCCGTCAAACAAACAATGCAGCCTTGGATTTGTCTCCTAAATGTGTGAAGTGTTCCCACTTGTAAACTCCCCCTTCTGTTTTAAACCACATCGTCGCATACCTCCAACAGGCCTTTAAACACTGTTTTTATTTAGTTTGCACTTTCACTCTGCTAATACCTCCTCCCTGCCCTCCCCAGCTGGCTCTATAAAACTGCATGCGGCGCTCCTGCCCCGAGCTGTTCCCATGTTCCCATTCTGGAGCGGAATCGCAGCCTTCCCTTTTAAATCCCACAGTGGCAGACTGTACAAATGAAGTCACTTCTCAGCCTTGAGCACTGTGTAACACCCTCATAACTTTTCTGTATGTCTTTCCCTGAATTAGCTGCGATGCCCTGCCTGCGTCTCGTCGGTGGGTGAGTGCCAGCCGAGCAGAGCTAATGACAGCTAATGACTGTTTACGGTGACAGGATCGTTGTTAACCCCCCCACACATCCCTGCAACCCCACCCCAGTCTCCAGCTGTTATTATTATTATCAGTACGCTGCTTTTGATAAGTCTTCACAGAAGCCTGTGTAAGTGTTTGCCTGATGGAAAGCCCTTCTGGTTGTGCCAAAATGGGGAGATTGCTCCCCCCTTCCCATTGTTTAACTGAGATGGGAGTCAGGAGAGTGCACGCTCACGTGCTTGTATCCTAACACACTTGCCAGCTTCTCATGTGTGTGTGTGAGACTGAACACGCCAGATGATGGAGAACAAATTGAAAATGAGATGGCTTGCAGATTTTTTTTTCCCATTCATCCATGTGTGTGTGTGTGTGTGTGTGTGTGTGTGTGTGTGTGTGTGTGTGTGTGTGTGTGTGTGTTTAATTTATTCAGGTTATTTTCTCTTCTCCAGACCCATGCAAATGAGATTGAATGGGAAAGGATGACAAGCGTCGAGGCACAAACAGACAGCCTCATCTCTGCCTTTTCCTGCTAACTGCCTTGTACCTTCTGTCTCCCCTTATCCTCACTCTGTGTCTCTGTTTCCTCACACAACCTGCATTAATGGGATTTTTGGGCCATTTTGAAGTGTGTATCTGTATCAAAGTTATAGAAAAGCTTCCTGAACAGCTTCTGTTTGGAGAAATAGTAATGCTACAGGACTGATGAGTTAATTGTTATTTTCAGCTATTTCTGCTGAATTAACAGTCAGTGCGTTTACATGCACATCTAAGTCGAGCTAGATCGGTCTAGGTCGATCTTATGTTAATAAACTGGGAGCCTTTATCCTAGTTTACACGTCTGTTAGAAAACCGAACTCTTAAATGAAGTTCGCTCCACTCCGCTACGATAGGGGGCGACATGCGCCCTTTCCTGTCGGTCTTCTGCCGGTTGCTTTCTTAGCGTTTAAAAACTCTTGTTTTAAATGCTTCTATCGGTCACAAATTTGATCGGGCGTCTTTGTGTACCAAGCGCTGGCAAGCTGTCCGTTTGTTTTTGCTGCTATCGTCTTTTATCGCTACTGATTTGTTTGTATTCCCACTTCCGCGGTGTCGTCACTCTCGGAGGAGGAGCGCCCAGACAGCATTAGCTCAGCTAAGCTGTTTACATGGAGGAGGAAGTCGAGCTACAACCGCATTATCTGGGTGCTTTAGCTCGATTAGATCCAGTTCGACTTCAGCCGGACTAACGTGTTTACATGCAGTTTTAAAAGCCGACTTAAGTCGATTTAAGGCAATAATTCGGTTTTCTTTACTGCATGTAAACGCACTGAGTGTGATGCAAAATTTACAACTGGACAGGTTCACCGATTAACATTTACAAGAACCACTTTGAAATTAGGAGATGCTAACAAATTCTGCGTTTTTCTTCTTTGTTTTTTTGTTTTATTTTTCTGCTCTCATGTGGAAATGTTGTGGTATTTTACAAATGGATGTGAGTCTGTGCTGTTAAAATGGTTTTTTTGTGTCTTAAATTGGCTCCAATATTGTAAATTTCACAATAGCTCATGTAAATGTTGTTTCTAGAAACCATTAGAAATTTTAATAAATTTTTTAATTGATTTTTTTTTTAGCTAATTTAAAATTGTATTTAAAGATGAAAGCAGTAGAGTGGTTAGATCTGCTCAAAACATAACCAACAGCAGCGTCTCATCATTTACTTCAGCAGATCCACAACCAGAGAAAAGAACGTGATAAAAACAAACACCCATCCAGTCCATGAACTATTCACCCTCCCTCCTTCAGGTAGAAGAAAGTTCAGCCTCAAAACTAATAAGGCTGATTGATAAACAAAGAGGCTCATGATTTCTGACCTCTGAACTTTATTTACAATGTTTTGATTTTAGTTATGTAATAATGATTTATATCACTTATTGGTGACGTTGAGTGGGAATAATAAATGTATCTGAATTTTATACATCTTTGTTTCACAATACAGTTATTTCAGCAGACATTGATTTTCTTATAAATAACTTGGATTATTCCATATAAATATCCAATCAACAGCAGAGTAAGTTCCTAAAATAACGTTGGATTGCTATGAAAATTTGGGGATTGGATCCAATTTAAATAATGCACTAAAGCCTTGGCTGCTCTCAGACTAGCTCATCGTCCTAAAGACCATGAAGTATATTCCTCTGAACTGAGGAGGCTAATAATGGGGAAGATAACTCTATTTGTCACAAAGAAAATCACTTCAAAACAGCCCCAAAATTCCCTTCAACTCCAAAACACAGCCATATGTGCACGTTCCATTCAAAGCCTGCTTGAAAGCCTCTAAGCAGGACAATGCATTGATCTCCAGAGGGTCCTTCTCACCATGGCGCTCTCACCTGTCGAATTTTCCGCGATGGTTTGTTTCCATACAATAAGCCGCGCTATCCATTTCCACAGATTTTCCTTCCATTATGTTGGGTAATAAGGGACCAGCTCTGCCCTAACAATTGATGCTAATACCAGACACCCAAACAAGCTACTGTATCTGACGGCTTTTTGTCTCAAAGCTTTGATGTGTGTGTGTGTGTGTTGGTGAAGAGGTCTGCTGAGCTGCGTGTGTGTGTGTTGAGACGGTGTGTGTGACGGTGAGGACAGAGGCTAATAGTTCTGGTGTAATTAGTTAGAGATTTAGCATGAAGATGCCATGTGTTGTTGTTCTGTGGGAATTATCATAATGAAATGTCTCTTTGTTCCTTTTATGCCTTCTCATTCCCCTCTCTTTGTCTTTCCTTCTCCTCCTCTTTGTTCCAGCTTTCCTTAGCTGCCCTTTAATTGTTGTGACCATATTTTCCATTAACCCTACTCGTTTAACCTTGTTTACCTTCCTTCACCCCCTTGTCTCCCTCCAGAGGTTCCGGTCTCATCGGTTCTTTGTCTGTCGTCGGTCAGAGAGCTGCCGGTCCAGGTCAGGGAGCTCTACGCTCAGGGTTTCGTCCTGGTTGCCGTGCACCCTTTTGTTCACCCCTGCGGCCCTCGCCACGCACACATCCAGCGCCAGCTCCACCGGGCCGTTCTGGTCCGGGAGACACAAAGGTACAAAACCCCTCTCCTCCTCAGCATCAGCACCGATTTCTCTGAAGAAACTACTTTGAACTGTAAATATCTCCACTGTAGGCTGATTAAGATAAATGAGATGATTAACTTGCAGCCAGATTTAGCTAACAATTAGAGGGCGCCTGCTTGTGTGACTTCATTGTTTTGACATGAGAGCCAGCAGAGACTCATTATCACAAGCCTCCTCACCTCCTTATGTTAATGTAAAATTAATTGTAGATGATTCAGCTTATAAAATAGCCCACTTTAGCTCACTACCCCACTTTTCCCCTCTCTTAAGTATTCCATTGTGTAATTACTTCATCTGTAATGTAATGCAGGCTGCCATGTTAGCAAAGTTTTCATATTGCCACACTTTGATTTATTCTCAGAATCCTATTATGGAAGTTAGCGATAGATCTAACCCAGTTAAAAAACAGAAGCAGACGTCTCCTTTGACGACCACAGAGAGTGGATAAGTGTAACCGACCTGAGAGCGTTCACACCTGTATTTAGTGGACACATTAAGTTGGTATCTTTTTAGACATTATGTCTCCAAGCCTCAAAACTTTGAATGAGTTGCTATAAACATTATTTTTAACTATGTTTGTGCCAGAAACTTCTCTTTTCTTCTCCTTTTTGTGTAGACAACTTAAAAACCTGATGCAATAGAAATACACAATATTATTGGTACTGTCCATACATGGCAGGTCTCCCCCTACTTTGTTTACAGGTGCTGCCATGTTGTCAGAAAATACTCATTCATTCACATGGAGGGGGCGGGACTTCAAACTTGCACTGCAGCCATTAAATGCAACCATTTAATGTTTTTCTACCTTCTTGTGTTATTATACACTACTCACAAAAAGTTAGGGATATTTGACTTTCCTGTTAAAGTTCAGGTTGAACCTAAAACGCCCCACAGGTGACCTTAATATGATCTCTAAACTTTTAAATCCACATGTCCAGCTGTTTATTGTTTGAGTACTTTTTGCACAACTTGTTCTCTAACAAGGAGCTAAATTGTAAAATTCAAACAGGTGTTTGATCCATGAATCGACCAATAAATCCTGGCTGCTTCAGTTAGAATCGGTATTTAAATTCTCATTCTCTTCATGCTGTTTACATCTTGACATCGTGAAACCAAGACACCTAACAATTGATCAACAGTACTATTGGGTGACTTCAAACAAGATGTTCTCAGACAGAAGTGGCCACTGAGCTTAGAGTGTTGGACTGTCATCAGACAGACAATAGATCTGGAATATTCAGTGGAAGAATCTCAAGAAGACATAGAAGTGGACGTCCTTTGGTCACATCCCACACAACTCCAGGCATCTTTTAGGGAGGTGAGAGGAACCCAAGTGTCATGTTGGACCATTGAAAACCACTTGCATCAGCGTGGTCTGCATGCTAGACGACCTGCTACAAAGGTACCTGACCACACCACCAGGCACAGGCATCATCTTCTTACATGGACCAGGGAGCATTTACACAGGAAGAGGGACCAGTGGGCCTCAGTGCTGTTGAATGATGAACGTCAATTCATGCTGAGCAGAAATGTTGGATGTTGGAGATCGCTGTGCATCAGCTACTGTTGTTACCAGACCACCCTTTGGTGGTGGTGTTACAGTGTGGGCAGGTGTGTCTAGTCAATACAGAACTGTCCTACACTTGCTGATACTATTTGGGTACTAATAACATTAATCCATGTCCCTATGCATAACAACACAGGCCTAAAGTCATCTTCATGGACGACAATGCTCCAGGTCATCGAGGTCGCATCATTAGGGAATGCCTGCTGGAAACCGGGGTGAACTGCACTTTCTCCAGACCTGAATCCCTTAAAAAACTATCAGATCAGCCGAGTCACCACGTAGAGCAGTGGTGTCCAATCCTGATCCTGGAGGGCTGGTATCCAGCATGTTTTAGAGGTTTCTCTGCTTCAACACACCTGATTTCAGTTAGTAGCTGATTAAAGAGCTTGATTACCTACAGAACAGGTAATTTAACCACTGATTCAGGTGTGTTGGAGCAAGGAAGGAACTGAAACATGCTGGATACCGGCACCTGATGACCGACTTTGGATACCACTGATGTAGAGGCTCATAACTTAAAATCTATCACCACAGAGATTCAAACCGTCTTGCTGTGAGGCGACAATCACCACTACACCACTGTGGCGCCCCCTGAGAACAACTTATTCACACAATTTCCAACAATTGGCAAAACTTAATAGTTGCCGCCACACATTCCTGACAATCAAAGGATTTAATTTGCGTCGTTTACAGTCTTGGACATTTTCCTCACTTTCGGTGTAAATCCAGACAATCGTGAAATTTTGCATTCACACACAAACACCAACACACACAAGCAGGTGCCAGGCTGTTACTTTGATGCCCCTCCTGCCAAGCTGTCCTGCTGCTTCCTGGCACCTGTCACTGTGGAGACGGCTGATTGCATCATCAGTGCTCGCCAGAGGGGAACAGCACACTGAAAGAGAGAGACCATCTCCCCGTCCTTTCATCTGCTTTCTTCAGTGACGAACCCCCCTCCTCCTCCACTCCTCTCTTTTGTCCTAGTCACCCTCCTTTGTCGCCTTTACTCTGTCTTTTATCTCCCCGTCATCACCGTTCCTTTCATCAAAAACCATAAAAATGAAAGGGGGGGAGAAAAAAATTACGACTGATCCACTGTTTCAAATCTAGCTGAGAATGTCACTCACGCCTCAGAGCACAAGATATTACTGCGGCCTTCCCACTGACCTCAATCCAAATCTGAAGAGGCGTATCTGAATGCTCCTTTTATGATGGTGCCTTGCAGTGGGGGTGAAAAAAACGGAAATTCACTCCTTTTTTCCTGTCTAATAAGTCTTTTGTGGCTGTGGTAAATGTGTGCGCTCCTTAAATGGAAAATTCCCCCTCCATCAGATTTGACATTATGTTTCTGCTGTGATCATTCTGGGTCAACAAGCGCTCCTGATGATGCCTGCCAGAATGTTTAAAACTGAGGCTCATTTTGACTGTAATGGTAGCGGCTGATGGGCTGTAACTGCTGTAGTTATACGAACAGGAAATAAATCTGAAAGAAAGTCCAGAAGGATGCGAAAAGTGTCGAATGACCCTCAAGAGCCTGAAATACACAAATTCTGCTTTATGTCAAGTATCTGTTTCTTCTCTTTCTTTATTATAGTTCAGAGAAAAGTCATCTGCGATGGTCAAGAAACCGCCTGGAGACAGACGTCTGTGTGGCCAATCAACAGGCTGCAGATCCAGAAGTGATTCAGAACTATGTCAAAAAGGTTTGAATTGTTATTTTTGGAAGGACGTGCTTTGTTTGAGCAGCGTCCCACCATGCAGCGAGTGATTTACAGATTTGTAAGATTGCAGTCTGTTCAAACAGGATTTTATCTGCATGCTTCTGGGATCAGTCTGAAGAAAAGGCCTTGTAGTGGTAACATTTGGTGGCATGTCTAACTGATTGGCTCTGAAGCTTCTCACTTAATTAAAAGACGACTGGGACAAGAGAACATTTTTTTCCCCAGAAAAGCACATTTCCAAGAATTTTTCTCACCGGATGTTTACGGAAATTTACATAAGCACTTAGAGTGTGTGTGTGCGTGTGTGTGTTTGTTTTAGCCTTGCTGTGATAACATTACAGCACTTAAAATGCTACAGTCAACTGGCTGTAATGGTCTGTTTTTGCCAAATGGTAAACCCTTCTTCTGGAGCAGACACGAAGAGCTTCTGCAGCTCGAACAAAATGGATTTCATTAGTGCTTTTCCTGGTTTTTTAAAAATTTGGTAAATTTCCATAAGTGAACAAATTGGATTCATGTTGATGAGAGCTGAGCGAGAACCAAGAATCCAGTGTTCTGGGTCCCCACTGGTTGGACACTGTGTGCCGGTGGTCTCTCTGTGGTTACTGGTGAGAAATGTAAAAAGAGATGAAGCAAATATTAAGGATTTAATCATTTATTGAAGGAATACACATCACCTAACACCTTTCATGTAAGAGTTTTACACTAAGATCTCATTATGTTGAGGAATCATGGTGTTTCAAGTATTTCTGGTCAAGTTTTAGCAGCCATCTTGAACTGGTTGACTCCAAAACTGAATTAGTTGCCGACGTAAATCCAGTTACTGTCTGAGCGTTTCTTTACAATCTGTTCTATGGTTCATGAGATATTTTTCTAACTCTAACATGTGTATCACACAATGATAATAAATCCCAGAATTCCCACCCAATCACTACATGATCAGTGGCATTTATACTGCTGCCAATATCTAAATTCTTATTAAAATCTTTTAAAGTATCAAGACCTTTTTGTATCTTTTTAAGATGTTTGGTTTTTTCAGGCATTCTGAAGGTGTTTCACATTTTGTCTTCACTAGAGGTTTTAATACAGTTCTTGTTCCTGACCCTTTTTAGAGGAGTGTTTATAGCCCTAAATCTATCTCACCATCATCACACCGTGTCCTCAAAAATATTATTCTCTTTTAGAAATCTCTACAAAAAAAACATGACGAGCTTAAAATTCTATCTATAGACGAGCAGCTTTTAAAAGTGTCCCTAAAAGGAAAAACAAAAACAGGACCTGAGAGATGGATCATCCTTCAGCTGATCCATTTATTATACTTGAATCAAATGTGTTGTTCCTGTCAGACTCTGTTATATTTAGCAAATTTTGTGTATTTAAAAAAAAAAAAGGAATATTGATTCTGTTTTTGTGACAGGCTGCAATTAACAAAGTGCTAAAATGTAAAGACTTTAACCTTATTTTTTTTTTGCTGAGGTGTCCTCGTGGTGACCACTATTTTATCCCTTAAACGAGATGCTTTTATTGTGCGAGAAAGATTGCGAGGTCGATGTTGAGTGAATTAATAAACACAAAGCTAATTTCTCTGAAAATGGTCAGTTGAATGGAATGAAATTAAAATAAACAAAAGAGAAAATAATGAAGACCTTCAGAGGGCCTGCAAAATAATTTTGTTAATTTACAATTGTTATTAGTTGGAATGCTGACTAAGCATTCCAACTATTGTTTTGCTGTTTCTCTTTATTATTCTTCTTCTTCTTCTTATAACTTCCGCCGTTTTTTGGCTCGCTACTCCTTCCACAATTTTCTGCTGATTTCAACCATTCATATATCAAAACGTTCAGCTCATTTAGGACTTTCCTGGAATGACTTTTCTTCTTGATATCTTTAATATTTTTTAAGATATTCAGCTTTTTGTCCAACTTTTGGGCCCATTGGAATACATTGAAATCCTTCAAATTCTTCAAATTTTTCTACTCTTTTTCTAAGTTGTACTACTTCAGCATACTTCAACCTATCAACTTCATTCAACTTTTAAAAGACTCACAAGACTTTCAACTATTCCCAAATGACTCAGCTTGTTGATATCTTTAACCATTCCTGAGATATGACGAGTTAAACTCAAGGAACATTTCAGAAGTCACACAAAAAAATCGACAAAAATATAATGAAAGAGATGGGAGCAGATTTGGACTTTCTGAGCCAACTAGGTCGATTTGTGAGAGAACCGTAAGTCACACAGACATGAGAGTTACACTTTCTGAAAGCTAACAAAAATCCCTAATCAGAAATGTATAATTTATACATGTGCTGTGAAAACTGTGGGAGCAGGACAACTTTGTTCGGGAGTGAATCGTGAATCTCAAACCTGTCTCCCACTCTAGTGATGTCATCACCGCCCTCTAACCCTCAGCACGTTTTGGATTAGGAGAGACTTTTTCTTTCAAATGGTCACTACAGTCACTCAGTTTGAAGAACATCAACAAATTATACATTAAAATGTTGGGATTTTTGTCTAGTTTCAGAATATCTGGTTGTTTGGGCCATAGGTAGTATGGCTCGTTCATAAATCACCTCAAGGCCAGCAGAAATCCTCCCTTTTTGGGCCGATTTCTCATGTTAATCGACCTCATCTGTCTGTCTTTGAACTTTCACTGAACCCTGTTTTTCCATCGTCATATCTCCCTCAAATTTTAACGTAGACACACAGAAATTTAGACAGAACACCTCGAAAGTGTCCTGTCACCCACAAAGTTTAAATTTTTTATTTATGTCTTATCGTTTTTGAATAGCAGCTAGTTGTTCGGACAGTGGTTTTTCCAGGTTAAACACAGCAGTGTGAGGTAGACATAGTTAAATTGCATGTCACCTAAGCATGACTCAGCTAAATTGGTGCTTTCTGATTGGCCAGGCTGATTGGTTTATGATTCTCTCAGTCTGTAATGGATTTCGACTGCATTTAAGCACCTTTCTGAACAAAATGTTCCTACTCTCACACCGTTTGTCCTATTTAGACAAGTTATACATCAAAATATTGGGATTTTTTTCCTTTTTCAGCAGATATGCTACTTAAGGCCATAGATATTACGGTTTTTAAAGAATCATCTTCTCTTTCAGCAGAAGTCCCTAATTTTATGATCCTTCAGCTCTGTGTTTGACCCTTAAAATGTCTTTATATTCTTCAGTTGAGCTTTAGTTCAGGTTTTTAGATTTTTTTCAGAGGTTTTAAACTTTTGTTTCAGCTAAATTTAACCTTTTTAGCTATTTTAAACTGTTAAAATAAAAAATTAAGATATTTGAAGCCTTTGAACTCAAATTAAACTA
>SSNR01000080.1:1380003-1419642 GCA_006937965.1 Callopanchax toddi
AGTTCAGCTTAGATTAAGCTTTTAATCAGTTTTTAAAGATTTTTTCACATGTTTAAGCAATCTTTTCATCTAAATTACAATTTTTCAGCAAATGTGTACAATAATTTCAACAATTCAGGTATTTTCAACAAATTTGTTCAAATTTAACAACTTTAAGCTACATTAGACTTAAACAAATCTAAATTTTCAGCAAATATTTAAAGTTTAGCTAAATTTCCACTCATTTGAGCTTCTTTCAGCTGGTTTTGGACAATTTCAGCTGTCTCTTTCAGCTTTCAGCATTCCAACTTTGCTTTTTCGCAGGAAAAGCATCTTTTCTAGTTTTTTATGTGACAATTTAAAAAAATAAGTTTTACAAATTAAACAGTTCAGTCTTTGCTTTGTTTAAAGACGTTTGAGCTGATGGCTGAATTGAACTCCTTGTTCCTGGTTAGAATTTTAGAAAAGCTAAAATGATCAAAATATAATAGATTATTATTACCAAAGGCTGCTCTTCTCAGTCACTGGCCACTTTATTAGGTACACCTTGCAAGCACTTGGTTGACCCTTCTTTACCGTAAGGACAGCCTTGAATCGTCACGTCATGGATTCAACAAGGGAAACGTTCCTTAGAGGTTCTGGTCCAGATTGACATGGCTGCATCACAGCTGAACATCCATGATGTGAATCTCTCGCCAGCTCCACCACATCCCAAAGGTTCTGGACCGGATTGAGATCTGGTGACTGTGGAGTTCAGTGAACTCATTGTCATGTTCAATAAACCAGATGGAGATGATCTGATCTTCGTGACACATTAGATGGGTCCACTGTGGTCATAAAGGGATGGACATGGTCAGCAACAGTATTCAGGTAGACTGTGGAGTTTAAACCATGCTCAGAGAGACCCAAGAAAATCTCCCTCTGACCATTACACCACCAGCAGCCTGAACTGTTGAGACCAGGCAGGGTGGATCCATGATTTCATGATGTTCAAACTAAATTCTGACCTGACCATCTAAATGCTGCAGCTGAAATCGAGACTGTGTCTTTCCAGTCTCCTCTGGTTCAGTTCTTGTGGTCCTGTTTGAATTGTAGCCTCAGTTTCCTGTTCTTATCTAACGAGAAACACCTGTTGTGGTCTCCTGCATCTGCTTCATGGTTCCATTCAGAGATGGTGTTCTGCAGACCTTTGTTAGAACCAGAGGTTATTTGAGCCTCTCTATCATCTCCAACCAGTTCCCCATTAACATCAACAAGGCATTTACCTCCACACAGCTGCTGCTCACTAGATATTTTCTCTTTTTCAGATCATCATTCTCTGGTTGTGGGTAAAAATCCCGGCAGTTTCTGAAATGCTCAGACCATCCAATCTGGCACCAACAGCTATGCCATATTCAAAGTCTTTGAATCTCTTTTCTTCTTCATTCTGATGCTCAGTAAGAACTTTATTTAGTCACCTTCAGCACGTCTAGACGCTTAAATTCAGAGAGTTGCTGCCGTGTGATTGGCTTTTTGTGTTAACAAGAAATAAGCAAGTGACCTGTGAGCGTATAACCAATGACAAAGCCTCAGATTAAAGTTGGATGGTATCTGAACTTCTCTTTTTCCCTCTGACCAGTGAGAGCAGTAAAATCACAACAAATGGTTTTTGCTCCGAACCGCTTGAAAGGATTACAAGAACGTCTGGCTGCTTTTCTACAGAACAATATCAAGAAATGAGGTGTGGCTGAAGACTTTTGCACAGTATTGTATCTGCTGTTACTCTCACTTTTCGTCCCTCTCCTCATGAATTTGCCAGTAGTCCTACATTGGGAAATGAAAATGTGTTCTATTGAATAGATTTGCATCTGAACACCCAGAGAGCACAAAGGAAAACCTGATTGGATGGAAATGCACATCACTGAGCATAATGTGATAGGCTCCGGCAGCGTGACATGAATAACCAATCAGATCACAAGCTGACAGAGAAAGAGTTTGAGATAAGAACCAGGAGCTGCAGACAGAGACTTACAGTGTGTGTGTGTGTGTGTGTGTGTGTGTATATGAGAGTGAAACTATACTTCTGTTTTTCCTGGTCCGAAGCCGCCTGCCCACTCAGCGTCTCTCTGGACAAACCAATCAGATAAAATCGTGCGAGTGTGTGTAAATTGTGTTTCGTGGGCGACGGAGAGACGGTTTAAAAGTTTGGATGAGTGATGTGTTTTTAAAAAACAGGAAAAAGCGGGTTAATAGGAGGAGATGGGTCTCATTATTGTTCGCTGCTAGTTTGCAATCTGATTTCTCTCCCGTGGAGCCTTGTCTAAAACCGTCAGCCCAAATATCAACTGACAATTAACCACCAGAGCTCCGTGGGAGGGAGCTGCACACACACACATACACAAACACCGTCACACACACGTGTGTATGTGTGTGTGTAAAGATAATGAGGTCCTTTTGTCATTTGAATATTTGATCTTTGCAGTTGATTAGGCAGGCTGTTATTTTGGAGGAGACCCACCTTACGTCTGTCAGCCTTTGTTTGTGTGTAAATTAGTCTTTGTCAGAATGAAGCAGTCGGGTCGGAGCAAATATGCCCTTTATCACTTAGATTTATTCTAATGGAGTTTATGGGTGCGTTTGTTTTGCAGATCCAGGATGTGGCGGAACAAGGCGTGATGTTTGTGGGCTTCCTCCAGCAGCCAGGTGGAGGGCCGTACTTCTTGGGCCACTGGGACCCCGAGGAGCTGTCGTCTTTACACTCGAGCCCGTCGCCCATACATCGGAACCCTTTCAGCACCAACGCGAGCCCCACGGATCCTACAGAACCCGATTCCGCCGGCGGCGAAGCCAATCTCTGCTGCTGTGAATCTCAAGATCACAACTCAGTGGAACGTAACGAACAGGACCACAACACATCTGCTCCCAGAGGACTGAAACACACTCAGAGTTCAGCACGCAACCCGGATGAGCCCAGTGACCAAACCCTAACCTCACAGACTGATGTCAGGGAATCAGTGAAAGAATCTTATCTCCAGCTAGCAGAAACAGGAGACACATTAAGGCTGCAGGAGTGTAAGTTAGCAGAAGGCCATCATGGATCTGCAGGGAGAAATTCTAACTGTTCAAATCAGAGAGAAAGAAAAGCTTCAAGCTCAGACAGCTGGCTCAGCTCCCCAGAGCTGGACTGCAGAAAGTCAACCCTTCCAGATGGGCAAAGCAGGGTGACGACGCACAACAACAACCACATCAGACTAAAGAGCTCTGAGAAAGACAAAGGTGCACCTTCACCTCCGGCGCAGGCCAGTACGTTTGTTCATTTCCCCGTTTGATGACCCATCTGCAGGACTTTCTCTCCACCTGTTCATTTTTCCTGCTTGCTCTTCTGTAGGGATGCAGCTCTTTGCCTTGTACAACCACACAGAAGAGCTGAACACCTCTCTGAGGTTCTACTCTCTCAGGGTGCCACTTCGCGTGCACGAGGAGGCGGGGCTAATCACGGATGTTGACGCAAACTGGCTCGACCACATGACTCAGCATTTTATCAGCGGGGCGCAGCTCATCGATGGGTTTTTCCACCTCACGGATGGTAACGGTTTGTTCTGTGGGTGCATTGTGGAAATGATTTTTATTTTCTGTGTGAAATTTGTTCTCCAGTTTTCCCACAGTGAAAAGTTAAGTCCTGCCAAATCAGCTGCAAGTGTACCTACATGCTTTGCAACAAAACACTGTAATGTGTTGAAAATCCATTATTTATTAAATGGAGAGTAGATTAAATGTTGCATCTGATTAGAGCTCATTGATTACTGCAGATTTAAGGGTCCTTTTCCTTTCAGTCTGAGAGTTTTCTCTGGTTTGACAGGATGAGAAAAGCTTCTTAAACATCCCTGCTCCCTTGCTGCATAATGGATGATATGCATGGTGTCATGAGCCAAAAGTCCACAGTTTATGCCAGAAGTTGCTGCTCAGTCACCCGTAGCTGGCGCCGACTCAATCCAAAGGGAGTTTGGACCAATAGTAGCTCCTGTTTGAATCAAAAATATCTAACCACGTTTGTCTGATTGTCTCTGGTTTGTCCTGCTTCTTTCCAGATAACAAAGTGTCATCTGTGGACAGCGTGTTCATCTTCCAGAGCTCAGCAGAGGAGACGACAAACGCCTCCTTTGATGCCATCGTGGTGGAGCAGTGGACCGTTGTGGATGTAAGTTTCTATCTGCATGTTGATCTTCCATGTTTGTTATGATTTTTGACTTGTTTTTCCTACCTCAGCTTTGAGAAATCCAGTGCAAAAAAATACATCAAAGCGTGTAGCTCAAACGGGAACAGTGTGCCTTGACTTTTCATCAGATGAAGTAATGTGAAATTACAAAATCTGCAAACAGTTTCCACATACACGAGAATGGGATTTTGGTGAAACATTTGAAAAAACCGAGCCCTCTTTGGAGCTCTATAGCTGAGGCCAATTTCACAGTAGAAACATCATTCTAAGGTTAAACAAGTCATAAATAATTGGGTTTTATATGACCGAACTGGCATTTTGATATCTTTTATAGTTTTTGCACAATCATAGTTAAAAGTTAGTTGTTTTTAAGAGATTTTATAATGAAATGTTATGAGTGTGATGATGTCATGCGCTGTAACCTTTGAGCTATCCTAACTTCCCAAACTATTTGAAAACAGACTCTTCTTAGTCCTTAAAACTTCACACTCCTCACACAGTTTATACATTTTTGTCTAATTTCCCCCACAGTGTCCCTCACTGCTGTAGGACTTATAGTTTTCACTCAAAACCCCTCAGAGTGTAGACAGTACACCCCAAACTCCAATAGGCTCTCATTATTTATCAACTCTAACTTTTCTCTTGAAATCTGGAAGTGATGGGTCTTTTTAACGTGTCATAACTCCTACATAAAACACTTTAGAGTTAAAAAAAAAAAAAAAATTAACATTACAAAAGCGTTCTGTCATTTACGCCTTAGGGAAACATTTTATTGCACCTTATCGTTTGCAAACAGTGAATTTGAAGCTTGATTTCTAATTTTTATGTGTAATGATTAGTCATTTTAGGGAGTGAAAGACACAAATGTGTGGTTACCATGGTGACCCTAATGAGCCATAGGCAGTTGTTTTAACATTTCTTCTAATCTTGGTTTACGTTGCACTTCTTATGCAGTTTATAAGTTAAAACATTTTCTGTAGCTTAGATTATTAGAAAACTAAGTGACTGACTCTCAGGCCTTATAGAAGCAGCAGATTTTATAGTTCAGTTTGAACTTGGAGGTCTTAATTTCTGCATTCAGTAAGAAAAATAAATAAAACTTTCTGCTAAGTTGGATTTTTTTTTTAAAGCTATAAAAACCTCACCAGCCCTGACCTACACTAAGTCATGCTGTGTGATTAAGCCAGCTTAATGCTTCGGTAATAACCTGTATTGCTGTTGATGGTCACAAGTAACACATCCTGCAGGTTTTCCAGTTTGCAACTGGAACAGGGTCTTTGATGTCATTAACAGCTCAGAGCTCCAAGTGTTGCATTAAAAGTAGACGCTATAAAACAGCTGAAGTGAAGACGACTAGCCTAGATGTGGCCGGATAGAAAATATTTGTTTTTGAGTATTTTTGCAAATATTGTTTCCTCTTTTCAGGGAGTTGTGGTAAAAACGGACTACATCCCTCTGCTGCAGTCGTTAGCTCCGTATGGATGGAAGCTGATGTGTGTGTTACCGACACCCATTGTCAAGACAAACAGGTACCCCCTCCTCCTCCTCTCATAAACAAACACTTACATCAACTAAAATAGTCACACAAGCCTTCTGCTTTTCTCCTTTGAATCCCGTTGATCAATCTCACCCAAACTTAGCCGGGCCCAATTACAGATCTGCTTGATTGTTGATTGCAGAGTCATTAATCTTCTGTCTAAGATGTCGCCCGCCTCGCTCCTTGTGGGATTAGAACTGACAGCAGAACTTGGCTGAGAAGGACAGATGGTTTGAGATCTGACAAATCACCATCATATGCTCGTCTCAACATGAAACGGCCTTTGAAATCTGTTGCTGCTGCGAACAAAAAAACACAATCGCTGAACTGCAGTTGCCTTGTAACCTGTCACTTTACAAACCGCAGGAAGCACAAACTGGATTTCAGGAACATGAGGAGATCTGCAAGCTCCACGAATTATTATCGTTATATAGTGGCAAACAGTCATTAAAGAGGTTTTTTTTTGTTGCTTTTTTGCAGTGATGGGAGTTTGTCGACTAAGCAGATCCTCTTCCTTCAGAGACCCGTTTTGCAGCGCAGGAGAAAAGACTTCAAGGTTCGTCTTCCATCTTTGCAACAAATCTGTCATTTGTCTCCGCGGTGCCTTGGGGGCATGTGACTTCATGTCACAGAATGTGCCATTAAAAAGTTCTGTTACTAAATATGGGATGCACAGCAAATATAAACCCACTTAGACAAAGTCTAATAATAGGAAAGTACTTGGCCTCAAACTGTACAGGAAAGAGGCGTCAACGAGCAGAGCTTTGTTGTGGTTTGTCAGGTGTCTGGAGAGACAGAAAGAAAAGACGTGACACAAAAACACAAAACATCCCCGTTTGATTTCAGATGCTGAACCTCAGAGGTCGCAGCAAGACAAAGAAACATTCTGCTGGAGAAGCGCTAGACGAGCACGAGAGCAAGTCTCTGGTGGTGGAGACTGAGATGGACAGGCTGAGAAACAACACCGAGGAGGAGGAGGAGGAAGGGAGGAAGAGCAGGGACAGCGGAAGGAGCAAAAGAGCGAGCCTTCAGAGAGGCGGAGAGGATGCACCACATCAAAGGGGCTTCTCGTTCCTGTTGGAGCGCTCGGCTTCTGTGGAGCATCAAGAAGAGGAAACGGACGTGGACGAGATCCCGCAGGAGAAGTCGGTGAGGTGGACGGATTTCTGTCTGAGCGACGAGGGAGGGTTAAAGGAGAGGATCAGGGTGGACGAGAGAATCAAACAGCAGCTGTTCTCGGGTGTCTGCTGACCTATTTGGCTCAAAGAAAGCAGAGGGAAAAACAGCAAAAGTTTCTCAACTTTTTGTTGACTTGCAGTTTTAGTAGAGAAAACCCAGATGTGGACGAGCACCCGCTGCATCCGTGTTCTGTTCTGTTGTTCGTGGTTCTGTCTGCTGTGATTTGGGCCATAAATGGGAGGAGTGTTATTAGACTGTACATCACTACACAGCGTAACCTAGAGCTAGTCTCCAGTCAATGCCTTAAGTATTGTTTTCTCTTTAAACTGTTGTTTAAACCAGTATCCTGTTTTAGACTGGAACGTTTACGTTTCTCGGGTCCCGCTGTATTTTTATACATAAATGAAGGGAATAGAAAGGAAAATGTAAGGATTTAATAGTCTGCAGTAGTGTTAAATGGTCAAATCCAACAATATTTGTGCACTTTTTTGAGTTGGTTCACCTGATTCAGGCTTAAGATGTTCAGCTTTAACTTGAGTCAAGTGATAAAGTTGTAGTTGAGTTTAAAAATGTCAAATCTTCAACATGTAGAATCAGAAAAAGGAGCAGGTGTGTTTAGTCATGGGTGTTGTTTTAAAGCTGTTTAGAAACAAACCTCCTATTGGCACAGGAGAGGTCCTTATGCTGCAAACACTTTTTAAACTAAGAACATTCATATTTAAAAAGGTTTATTATAGCCACTTGGTCAGATTTTGAAAATGAGTGTAATTTCTGCAGATAAAGTGAGTTCTTGTGTGACCTGTGTTGTGAATGGCTCTCAGCTATAACCAGATCCAATTTTAGCTCAATATCTGTCAAACTGACCAAGTTACAGCTGTGATTATTTGTGACGTATTCGATGAAGTTGAGTCTAAAAATTAATCAGTTGTGTAAAAATCCAGTGAAGACTTTCAGAGAGCTTCTGTAAAATGTGTTCATCTAACCGATAAACCAACACACACAGGATTAAACATTACATCCTGTCGATGGCCTTTCAGTGGTGACCAATGAAAATCTATCAGAGATGGAAGAAAACAATAGGGCGGGCCTGACTAACTATGTGGAAAAATGCTACAAGAGCTTGGGGGAAAAGGAAGAGACGTTTTCAGGAATCTTAATAGAAAACCCAGGTTACATTCCACCAGAAAACTGGGAAAATAAATAATTTCAGTTAAAATATCACAGGAAAACAGCTAAAACATGATCTGTAAAACACTTGGGAAGGACAAAATCTAAAGAAATACATCGTCTGATAGACTATAAACCAAAAGCATCTAATCTTCACAGTATGGATGAATAAAAATCCAGTGGAGGTCAAATCAGTCACCAGTTCTTTAACAGTTCATCACCTGATAATGACGATAAAAGACCCACAAACAAAAATTATGTCAGAACCTCAAACAACTATTGTCAGGTTGACAAAGTATTTTTTAAATGTACATTTTACTTATGGTTTTATATTGAGACCCTAAGGTTACATGTTAAAAGAGCTGTAATCCTAAAACCTGCACTTTATTTTACTCAACATTATCTTTTAACAGGCAGGTAAATGTCCTGAACTAATAAATGTACAAGAATTAGACTTAAGATGTGTTATTCAGAAATTAGCCACCAGGGGGAGTTTAAAATCTAAAATTCTACTGGAATTACAAAATAACAAAATTTAGCTGATTTTAAAGACAGATTCACTTCAAATCAGGCTTTTTATTTTCTCTGCATTAATTGACACAAGCAAACGTGTAATTTAAAAATGAGCTATTTATTTCTTTTTCCAGGATTACCAGTGAAGTGTCCAAGTGGTGTAACATGTAGGTCATGATATAATGACAAGGTCAATAAAATGTTTAAAAGCAAACAGTTGATTTCATTTACATTTTATGTTTCCTTCATAAACACTTTTCCTCACAGGACGACGAAATGACGACTCAGAAACGAGTCTGAACAACACGACCTCACTGAGACGGCAGGAAGAAGGCTGAGGCCATCTCCGAAGGGATGTTCAGTGATCCAAACCAATCAGACCACCTGGAGGTTCCATTACAGAGCACCGTGGGATACTTACTCCACCCTGGGAGTAGAAACGGTGAAACAGGCCGAGTGGAGGAGATCGTAGAGTTTCTACTCAACGTTGTGACGAGCAAAATGTAATAAAGTCACCAAAATATCCTAATTATTCTAAATGATTCTGCAACTCATTCAAGGCCTCAGAGGGCATCAAATTGGATTTTTGCTAGATGAATATATTTAATGCCTATGAGAATTTCAAAATAAGAGCCTTGTTTCCTGAGCAGATCTATACCATATTCACATGTTCAATAAATAAGAAGCAGGTGTTTGGCTTCACGTGAAGATGTGATTGTTCTGTGCAGGTGATCAATAAAATACAGCAGCTTATTGAAGCAGTCTGGCACATATTCTCTCACAAAACACAATTTAAACACGTCAAGGAGTGACACGATCGATAATCTGATTTTCTTTCTTTCTTTCTTTAAATAAAAGTATATTTCTAGTCCGTTACTTAAATCCGAGCCTGAAAACTTTAAATTTGTGGGTTTTTTTTTTTTTAGTTAAAATAATTTACACAAAGATAAATTCATCTCCAGGCTTTGATGTTTGCTGAAGGGCGAGTAGGCCTCCTAGTCTATCACAGATCTCCACAGCAGGGATCAGAGGCTGGATTTTCTGGACCTCTCAAAGAAACATTGCCTACTTTTCATGTCCTCCACTCTTCACACATGGTCCTTCTGATAGCTACACAAGTGAGGAGGATGGCCTCTGGGAATCAGTCCTACCACCACTTCTCAAAGAGAATTCTATCTTTAGGAAGGCCGAAGTCCGTGAGGGTTTTTGAAATAGCTTCAATCATGGGTGGAGGTCCACACAAGTAGCACAAAGTTCTTTGTGGGTTCACGTGATCCTGTAACTCCATCTCTGTAATTCTTCCACCTGAGGAGACACGGGAGTAAACCTATTAATTACAACCCAGCGCTGAGGCGTGCTTAAAGAGCCTGTTCTACGTGATGACACAGATAAATCAAAGAATACAGATGGTGGTAGAAGTGACAGCCACTCAATCATCCCAGCCAAATGAAAAAATGTATACAAGTAATTTACTTTTGACAAATGGCTGGAGGTGCTGGTCCACTTCTGTGTTTTGTTGCGTGACGTGGAAGTTACAAGACAACTTGTCAGGAAACTGCAGACAAGACTCGATGATGGAGCTCTGGGAAAAACACGTGAGAGATTTGTACAAAAGTTAAAATGGATACAGTTACAGAACCATCAAGAAAATTGAATAAAAGCTTTAAGTCAAACCTTGAAGAGCAGTTCCTGGGTGTTCTTGGCGCTGTAACAGAGGTGGGCGGAGCCTATGTTGTAGCGCTGACCACCCGAGGCTCGGCTGAGATGCAGCAGATCTGCAGTGTGCAACAGGATTGAGTAAAGGGGATTGATCCCTACGCCTCCAGCCACCAACAGCAAATCCACAGAGGGATCAGAGGGCGATGGGTCAAAGAAGAAGTCCCCGCCGACGCGCATGGCCACATGGGAGCCTAATGTACACTGAGAGGAAAACGGGCACAGTCGGCAAGGAAAAATTCAAGAGACGATGAGAACTGACTGTATTAAACCTGAAACACCTCATGAAATGGTCAAAACCAATTTAAAACAACAGATTGCTTCTGCACAAGTTCACAAAATATTTTAAGATCCTGTGTAGTCAAACATCTCTATATTTGTGTGCGTCTTCGTCTCCTACCATAGTGTGGATCCAGTGTGCCGGGGGGTGTTTGGTGTATTTGACAGCCAGTTCAACGACCCCTTCTCGCTGCAGCAAGCCAGGGCTGGAGCACATAGAGAACCCGCCTACCTTCTCCACACCAGGAATGAAGAAATCCACCCTGAACCCACAAACATGATGGAAACATGTTTAATAATCAGTTGATTCATTACACAAATTAGATCCGTCGGCTCATTAAAGACACTCAACATATGAAATTTGGAATATAAAATTACAGCATTTTCAGTCAGTTGTAAAAACAAGCTGAATGAAGGTAGAGTGTCACCCTTTGACCTTTGTGTTCCAGAAACTAGAACGCAGAGCTGCCTGCTGGAAAGTATTGAAATTATAGCATCTCAGTCTTAAACATGATAAACAGCTGTTTAGTAACACTATACAGATTGTCAGAATCCACAACCCTCAGAGGCATCATAAATATAGATCTGCTGTAAAAACACTCAAAACATTTCCTCTTCTTATCTACAAGAACACAAGTGGACATCATTTCAACATTTAGATTTCTACTCATCTACTTTTACCATCAGTCAGAGCAAAGCAACAGGCTGCCTCACCACCGCCCACCAACAATATGGGCTCATGTACATGCTGCATTTTGTGCACTCATTAACATTGGCAACACAAACCGGCAGACCAGAAAAAGGTCCATCATCAGAGAAATATTAATTGCATTAGGAGCTGTTTAGAGACAGTTTGCGAAATAAAACAACTGTCAGAAACCACTTCCAAGTCAAAATGGAGCAGCTGGTTGAACACATTTGATATATTTTCATCGAACAAGTACTAACTAATGAGTTCCACCTCTTAAGTTAATGGATATAACAAAAATATACCAACTGTTAAAGGACTTCTGGTTCTTGTAAAAAGTTGTGCCATAAAAACTCAAATTCAGGCAGGAGAAGATGGGAGAACACTGCCCCCGTGTGGTGACTGTGAGTAAATCAGTCATTTAGCATACAAAAGTCAAGGATAACTAACTTCTTGTTATTTTTTAGTTTAGTTTTGTAAAGTGAAGCAGCACTTTATCAGCCCTTATATTGTATCGAGTGATACTTTGTATTCATTTTATTTTGGTTGCTTGACAACTACAAATTTGATGTTACTAATTTGACTGCAATGAGTTTACCTGGTGAGGAGTGATTGTCTATGTTTGCAGAAATGTTTAAATTGAGGCATGCTTACTCACCACTGTCCTGCTTTAAAGGTGAAGTCTGGATGGACAGCTATCCTCAGTCGTTTGACCGTTTCTGACTCGCTCATGATTCCACATATTTGAGCTGGATACAGAGCCTGCAGCAGACAGCCAGTCAACACAAAAACACTGGAGATGTAAAAAGTAGACCTAAAACATACTAAAATATGAGAATAATGGTTAAAGTGGATCAACTGCTAAAGCTAAAACAGTTAGCTTACATTTTGTCTGTAGTTGCTTGCCGTCCTCTCCAGATGATCCATTTGCCTTTTGGAGGACATCTTTCTTATACTAAGGAAAAAACAGACAAATTGTTTTATTTGTCAAAAATGTTTTTGTGCATGACATACAGACAGAGCAGACACATACTGTATGTGACAGGAAATGTGCAATAAGGCAAATGGATTTTGCCCTCAATTAGTGATGGCCTGGGCAATAAAACAATAATATTTTATCAAGCAAGAAATGATGATAACAGTGATTATGGTACAACCTCTGTGGAAGACAGTGATGACTATATGTACAGAATAAGATGTTAAAAAATAAAACACTAAAACAATTCCTATTTAGGTGAAGCATTGTCACAAAAAACAGGTAACTCTTTAGGAAATAACGTGAATCATCAAAACAAACTACATAAGAAACTTTAGCATACTTAACATCATTATCAGTGAGCTAAACAGGGTACAATTGATATAAAACAATAGGTTAACACTATACTTTATGTAATAAATATGAAATAGAGTAAATTTAAAGTTTAACTCTGCTCAGAAAAATAAAAAGGAAACACTTAAAGAACACAATGTAACTCCAGTCACACTTCTGTGAAATCAAACTGTCCACTGATTGACAATCAGTTTCACATCCTGTTGAAATGGAATAATAGACAACAGGTGGAAATTATAGGCAACTGACAAGACATCCCCAATAAAGGAGTGGTTCTGCAGGTGGTGACCACAGACCATTTCTCTGTTCATATGCTTTCTAGCTGATGTTTTTGTCACTTTTGAACGCTGGCAGTGCTTTCACTCTAGTGGTAGCACGAGACGGAGTGTACAACCCACACAAGTGGCTCAGGTAGTGCAGCTCATCCAGGATGGCACATCAATGTGAGCTGAGCTGTGGCAAGTAGGTTTGCTATGTCTGTCAATGTAATGTCCAGAGCATGGCGGAGCTATCAGGAGACATGCAGGAGGCCATAGGAGGGCAACAACCCCGCAGCAGGACCGCTACCTCCGCCTGTGTGGAAGGAGGAACAGGAGGAGCACTGCCAGAGCCCTGCAAAATTACCTCCAGCAGGCCACAAATGTGCATGTGTCTGCTCAAACGGTCAGAAACAGACTCCATGAGGGTGGTATGAGGGCCCGACATCCACAGGTGGGGGTTGTGCTTACAGCCCAACACCGTGGTGGATGTTTGGCATTTGCCAGAGAACACCAAGATTGGCTAATTCGCCATTGGTGCCCTGTGCTCCTCACAGATGAATGCACAGGATCACACTGAGCATGTGACAGAGTCTGGAAACGCTGTGCAACATCCTCCAGCATAACTGGTTTGGCAGTTGTTCAATAATGGGGTGGGGTGGAATTTCTTTGGGGGGGGCGCACAGCCCTCCATGTGTTCGCCAGAGGTAGCCTGACTGCCATTAGGTACCGAAATGAGATCCTCAGACCCCTTGTGAGACCCTTGGCCCTCGGTTCCTCCTAATGCAAAACAATGCTAGACCTCATGTGGCTGGAGTGTGTCAGCAGTTCCTGCAAGATGAAGGCACTGATGATATGGACCGGCCCACTCGTTCCCCAGACCTGAATCCAATTAAGCACATCTGGGACATCATGTCTCGCTCCATCCACCACAGACTGTCCAGGAGTTGGCAGATGCTTTAGTCCAGGTCTGGGAAGAGATCCCTCAGGACACCATCCACAACCTCATCAGGAACAGGTGACACACTACTGAGCCTCATTTTGACTTGTTTTAAGGACATTACATCAAAGTTGTATCGGCTTGTATTGTGTTTTTCCACCTTAATTTTGAGTGTGACCCCAAGTCCAGACCTCGATGAGTTGATACATTTTATTTCCATCTATAATTTTTGTAATTTTGTTGTCAGCACATTCAACTATGTAAAGGACACAGTATTTAATAAGAATATTTCATTCATTCATATCTAGGGTGTCTTGTTTTTGTGTTCCCTTAATTTTTTTGAGCAGTGTACATTTTTTTTGGGCAAAATATGTATTGCTACTCACATATAAAGTCACATAGTATATACAAGGTTTGAAAGATTCCATAAAGGTCCTGTGTGAACTCACCTGGAGGCTGAACTGGGGCCCAGCAGCCGCCAGCAGAGACCGGGAGCCCGACTCTGTAGACTGAAGCTCCGAGCAGCGGCGGACATGAAGCTGTTTGGGATGTTCATCACTACCTCTTGGTTCCTGTCAGAACAGAGGATATCTATCAGCTATCAAAGTGACACACGGAGCTAAGACGACCTTTTTATTTCCGGTTCATGTAGCTGGTCGGCTTAGAGCTCTTCAATTATTTAAATCTGCCATAAAACAATTTCCTAAAACAAAAAACTAATTTGCCAACAGCCGAAGTTCATTTTACAACAGGACAATGAACGTTTTAAAAAAAGTTTTGACTTCAAGTGTTACATAACGATAAAAAAGCAGCTACATGTAATATTAAGGAGACTTCAAACAGAGTTTGGTGTGACCTCCTTGGAGTTAGCCAATAAGCTAAGGCTGGATGTCAGTAAATGCCGGTTGTTCTGTGCCGGTTAGTTCTTAAACACAACTGGATACTTTTCTTACCTAGAAAACGCAACGCCGTGTTTCAATCAAACTCCCGTCATATAAAGTCTCCCTAAATTTGTGATAACCTTCGTCATGTTATGATTACATGACAGTGTGGGATTCTCTGGCGAGTCGACTTCTTCTGTGAGTTATAATGCCTTGAATTTGATCTGATCGCGCCCTCTAGCGGCCGACTGTTGCATTTGCTAACCCTAATTTGAAAACAAATGAGAAAATACTCAAAGGGTAAAACCAACCAAGGTAGAACAGAAATTTTGTATTTTTCTACCAATTTTTATTTTTAGTATTACTATACAATAAAGCAATGGCACAAATACTAATGACATGTGTTACCTTCAGTAGTCTACTTTACAGAACAGCAAACCTTTACAGCTTCTCTGCTGTTTTTATTATCTTTTAATTCACTATTTATCTTTGGCAACCTGAGATTGACCTGTTTAGGTTCACTGTGTCAGTCTCAGACAAAAAGAGGCCGCTGTTGTCAACAAAGCTCCCAAAAGTCCATTGTACATTTCCAATCAAGCACATACCAACAGACAAAACAAGCTGATTTGCATTGTTAGGAGCCAGGATGTATTTCTATTTTCTTCTCGAACTACATTGATGTTCTGTGTATTTGTTTGAAAACAACTGTAACCTCTGCATCTGAACGTTAGACATTTCAGAGAGGCAGTAAAGTCTAACAAATGTTTAATCAACAATAATTTTTTTTAAAAAGGGTTTGTTTGTTACTTTGTTACTTTAAGTGTAATAAACATATAAAGTAGACATCTTTTGTGATTTATTATTATAAACAGATTTTGATTTGTGAACTTGGGCAAGAATCACCTTAATTAAATAACTTATTAGGCAAGAAAAAACTTTTTCCTCCAAAAATATTTAATAAAAATCATTTAGTTTCATCAGTTGAAAAAAAAAAAACAGTGCAAAAGGTGTAAGACATGGTCAATACGTAAATTTATATTTGGTCTTTAACTTGAATCATCTCTGTTTTGGTGAAAAGCAGCATTTTCATCCTTTATGTCACTTGTTAAATCAAACTTTGTGCAGTTTTTGTCATTTTGGCTCCACCTTGTGGTCAACTAACATTTTGTCATTTAACTGCTTTTTTCTTTTTTTCTTATGTTTTAGAATGCAGCCTCGACTGCCATATACCAGCAGCATTTTTCAGAATGTTGTTCACTTTAATGATAAAGGGTTCTCACTCCCTTTTCTATTATTACACTTATAAAAGGTTAAAGGTGTGGACCTTTTGTTATTTCAGTTTGAATAATAAAAACTCCTCAGATGAGAAGCAAAATATAAATTTTAAAACAAAATAAAAACTAGTAATTTTTTAAGGACATTGCCTTGTCCTGGATGACTGCATAGACTCACCACTTTATTAGGTACACCTGTTCAGTCCATTTTAACATAAATAGCTCATCAAGGAATCACATGGCAGCAACTCAACACATGCAGACATCTAGACAACTTGCTGAACTTCAAATCAGGCATCAGAATAGAGAAGAAAGTGATTTTGAATATTACATGGTTGTTAGTATTTCCAAAACTGCAGATCTATTGGGATTTTAACCCACAACCATCTCTCTCCAGGGATTACAGAGAATGGTCTTGTTAATGTCAGAGATTTAAAAAAAAAAAAAAGAGACTGGGCAGACTGGTTCTAGAGGCAACAGCTGCTCAAATAACCACTGGTTCCAGCCAAGGTCTGCAGAACACCAGCTCTGCACAATATGTTGGACCTTGGAGGACAGGTAAAAAAAACTCTTGACAATCACGTTAACCCAACACGCATGTTTTGAACACACTATCAGGTAAAACATGCAACATCTGCACAGAAAGTCTGCAGTTGAGATTCAAACCCGTTGACCTTCTATTAGTGAGGCAACACTCACTGTACTTCTATGTACACAGAAAGGAGAAAGCAGCAAATTAGTCCAAATTATTCTGCAGAGTTTCAATCAATGTGAATGGAATGAAAGGGATTTCCTGCAGGTCACTGATGGCCAAAGAAGAGAGACTGAAACACACATGGTACGCATTCCAGCTGCCACAATGCCAACTTTCACTCTCACTCTAGAAGAGACAAAAACTTATCTGATTATTCCCCGTTGGCACGGAAACAGACAGAAACCGTGCAGGGATTCCATAATCAGTTTGTCAGTCCAGGAAATGTTGTTTCCACACAAGTAGTGTTAAATAAACCTCATCTGTGAGTAATTTTCCGTTTAAAACAAGAATATTACAAAACGTTTCCAAGAAATGGGTGATCAGAGTTTATAAATGCATAACTTATAAGTAATTTAAAATGAAATTTTACTGTGATAAACAGCCAAAATCTAAGGATAAACTGGTATTTATACATTTTAAAAGTATAAAATCAGTAACACATTTATTGTTGTGCGTGTTTCTGTGTTTGTGTCCCTGTTGCAAGAATAACACTTAATAGAAACTCAGAGAATACAGAGAAAAGGACGCGTAACTATTAGATTCCTTTCTGCATTCCTGCAGGTTTCCTGTGCATCAAACACAGCTGAACCTCTACAGCTCGATACGTGCAGTTTCTGATTTTCCAAAAAAACCTGAAGGGAAACCAGTCAAACAGAACAATCCTCAAATTAAACACACAATCAAAGAAATGAAACTCATTTCCTTGAAACAGAATCTACTCCTCCCAAATAAAAAAAAGTGTTTTTTTAAAGCTTTGTTTAAAGTGATTTTAGCACCGTTTGAGTGGGATCTACTGAGATTTATTTCAAAATCCCTGAGAAAACTTTTGTTTAAAAAGCCTGTGAGGGTTTGTTTTGTCTGAGAGGAGACAAAAGCCAGATTTGTGTTTCTGTTACTATCCTTAGATACAGTAGCTGCTCACTTCCTGTGCAGGGCCTGTTCTTTTCCAAGCTGACTCTACCAGTCCAACTGGCTGCCTTCCTGCCCTCTTTCCCAGAGCACACCTTTGTTCAACCTGTTGGTCAATACTGCTGGATGACAAAAAAGAGATTTTCAGGTTTAGGCCTCTTATGCTGCTCATACGCACTTTGCACGCACGTCATCGCTAAACACGAGCTCTCAGACGCATGTGCTTTGATTTGTGTACTTCTGAGTCAGCACAAGTATTTATGCATGCTCAATTGAGTAACTTTGCTACTTTTAAAATGTTTCCTTTTGTATTAACCTGGGACCATATGTAAACATGTAAACCGGTTTCTAAAGAGTTGGGGGAGTTGAAGTTAAAACAAACACAATGAAACGATTTTATAAAGCATTTATTTTAATGAAATGAATACAAAATAATGCTTTTTATTTATTTATGACCTCTTAAAGCACTGCATGTCACACATCAGAGTTTGAACTAAGATCCTTTTATGTTGAGACGTAATGGTTTTTGGGTTATATCTTCATGAAATCTCACTATACAACATTTTAGCTAAAGATCTGTAAAACTGACTGAGTAACCACTCAACTGATCTATTTATATTTTGAATATGCAGATCCATTTTTTTGTATTTCAAACAAAAATATTCATAATAATGCAAATTAATAGCACAAAAATAAAACAGGAAACACAGAATGAATTAATACACACCAGAAAAGGGATGTGAAGATGAAAAAGTGTACAAACCGTTTATGGGTTTGCTCATTTTGATTAGCTCAAGCAACCTTTTTGAATCAAATTGAATCCAAAATATAATAAAATGTAGAAGAACATCCAATAAAGACTTCCTTTAAAAAAAAAAAGCACAATTCTGTACCTTGTACTAGCAGCAAAGCTATATGGTTTCAGGCAGCATCAGTAACAGCACATGACATCTGTCAACAGCTGTCACTGTCTGTGAAGACTTAATTAGAAAATACCTTTTTGTTCTGAACGTAGTGTGGTCACTGTAAAAGACAACGTGACGCAACACGCTTAAAACATGCCCCTTGTTCCCATTTTATGACATTTGTCTTTGATATAAAAACAAATATTTGTTACCATCAAACTTCAATTTTCTTGTCAGCAAAAAGCACAATCCCCCTAAAATGATAATAAAAAAAATCTGTTAAGTATTGTTGATACATGAAGTCCTTGTCAGTGTATGTTCCAGTTTTTAGAGCGTGTGTGTGTGTGTGTGTGTGTGTGTGTGTGCTTCCAGCTACCTTTCATTGTTCTGTGAGAAGGGTGTGATAGAGGCCGCAGCTCTGGGGTAGAAATTGTTTCAGTCTGTACTGGTTTTAATTGCTCGTCGGATGGCAGCTCTTCAAACAGGGCACAGGGTGTGTGTGTGTGTTTGTGCTGTCCTTGAGTGAGCTGCTCACGGTGTCGAGTTCGAGGAGCTCCATCCTCGTCGTCGACATGTGAGCTAGGTCCGAGGATGGCTTTCAGTGTGCTCCTGTGAGCAGCTTTAGGCTGCTCTGACAGGTTAACACCCAGAAGCGTCAGACTGTCAGGCTTCTTGCCATTTGGACCTAATTCATGATTATTATCAGTCTGAAGCAGGACTAAATTAATAACCATAATGTGAAATACACTTAACTGGTGGAAAATTGTCAATTTAGGGTTTAAAGCATTATTCAATACTTCTTAACAGATTAAACCACCGTATAAAAGTTTATCTTGGATGGTCATAATTTAATTAATCTTAATTTAAAAAAAAAACATGTCCTGGAAAATAGAATCAAAATTTAATGACAGCCCAAGAAAAAATAAATAAAATGATGGTCCAGGTTAAACTTCTAAATTAGTTGAATTTATTGACTGTGGACCATAAAACACTAAGGGACTTTCTGAAAGCTGTCTGGTTTCAGATTTACTGTTCTGACTGTCTTTTAGGCAGAGGGGGGGTCTTCTTTTAAGATTCTCTGTCCCATTCTAGCAGGGAATCCCACAAGGAAGTGTACTGGGCCCTACACTATTTAATATTATATTAAAATCAACGCCCTTGCTGAAACCAGTTCTCATGTACATCTATATGCTGATGACGCCATTATTTATACATCATTTTAGGCTAGTTTCACCAGGATCCATCAGGCTTTCTCCAGTCTCCTTAAAGTTATGAATACTAATAAAACTAAATGTAAGTTTTCAAACAGAAATCTACCACATGTAGAGTGTCCCTTCAAAGTGTCCTCCAGGAATGACTTTGAGGTTGATTACATCAGAAGCTACAAGGGGTTGGTAGCAATTTCTCATTTGAAGCTCACATGATTGTTCTGCTCACAAAGGTCAAATATTGCTTCTTTTACTGCTTTATATCTTTCTTTACACACTCTACAAAAAAAGCTTCTTGTCAATATTTCATTTTATGGTGAGGATTGCCTCAACAACTCCCAGATGTTATTTACCACTCTGCTGTCCACTTTATGGTGGAGTGTCATTTAATGCACACCGTTGTCGTCTGTATTCACTGCTAAACTGGCCATCTTTCTATTCTCACACACAAATTCACTGTATTTTTTTTTTTTTTTTAACAAAATTCTTATTGGGTAAACCCCTCTTCTGAAAGTCTGGTGAGATACTGGCTTTAGGGTTTAATACGATTATGGCATCTGCATGGGCAATAATTTGGAAAGGCGTTTTATTTAAAAAACACCATCAAACAAACGGATGTAGCTGCTGTCAACTATGATACACACAGACAGAGCTAGTATCTTGCACTCGTTGCACTTTTCCTGGAGTCATGGAGATATGACATCACTGCAGTGTGATTGGATACCTGCAGTCTTGGTCCTGAGCCACAAAATGTTTGTAGTTCAGAACTAATATGGTCATGACAGGTTGTTCCTGCTTCTTCTTCTTCTTGTGAAAGGTAGCTGTATCTAAGGACCGCTCAGCCAGATCTAAGTGCTCAATGTGGTGTCATCTGCAGATTTGATGTTTTTAGATTAGACTGCTATCAAGTCACCATGGCGCTCAGAAAAAACCCCAAAACGATGCCAATTCTGACATCCTGGTTTGTTATCAGGAAGTCCATGTCTCATGAACACATGCAAATTATTTCAGTCCACAATGTTTACCTTGAACACAGACTTTCAAATGAATTGATAAACAGTTGTGTCTATAAAAGCTGAATAACTGGATCCTAATCAGAGACTGAGCAGAATGGTTGAATGCTTTAAGTCAACTAACAATACCCTTTTCTATCCCTGTGTGTGCGTGTGTGTGCGTCTGTGTGTGTGTGTGTGTGTGTGTGTGTGTGTGTGTGTGTGTGTGTGTGTGTGTGTGTGTGTGTGTGTGCGTGTGTGTGACTGGTCTTCCCACATGACTGTGTGAGCTTGCCAAGGTGAAAACTTTTTTAATGACTGGACCTCGTTATGGCAGAAAGTCAGCTGTTTCCAGGCACAGAAACAGATACACATGGAGGAAATACCTTTTCGTAATCCACACTGTTTTAACGTCTTGCGACGGGAATGCTCAGTTTTCTGCACACATTCTCCACATGCTTCAGCGTTTCGATGGACGCACTGTTTCTCTATTTTTAGCTTTATATGATGGAAATTGGGCCAGAAAAAACAGAGTATAGCTAAAGTTTATTGTGCAGATCTTTATCGTTTTTTTCTCACATGGATGTTATCTCCATCTAGTGAGGTTGTAGTTAATGATCAACCTAAAGTGAAACTACCTGTAGAAGAAGAACGCAGATTAGGAGATATGGATTTAACAGAGAAAAAAAAACTAAGAGTTATAAACAGATGAGCTGTGAAATCTGATGCTGTTTGTGTTTATATGAGTTGGAATTTGCTGCAACTTTTAAACATTGCAAAAATCACAAAAGCTGAATTATGAGCAATTTCTAAAAATCACTAAAGATTTTCAGGCAGATGTAGAACTAAAGTTTCAACAAAACAATTAAATGAAATATTTAGAAATGATTCTTCATAGTGTTGTTTATGTTTATTTACGGTTTAAAAAGCAGGAGCATGCATGCAGACTTACCTGTGTGTTGGTGGAGGTAGAGTGTCACACTGTGTTGAGCAACGCTGCAGAGTTTCGGCCGGGATGACGGATGGGAGGCGAGGGAGTCCCCTGGTATGCAGGCCGCCTCCCGCTGAAGGAGAGAGACAGATGGTGCACATTCCTTGTGCCAAAGCAGCGACTTTCACTCTCAGTTCAGTGGAGGGAGGCAAAACCGTATTACCTCACCCTCACCGCCCTCCCCTCCTCTCTGGCTCTTTTTTATGGGTTTCTCTGGGTCTTTCCTGTTGGCCACAAACCAGATGAAACCACTCTGGGATTCCAAGCTCTAAGAAACACATTTTAATAACAAGATGTTACATCTCAAGGATCTTTTTACTATAATAGGTGAGTTAATTTTTACACTATGGACTCAGAAACAACATGTAGCTCCTTAAAAATAACATAAAAGTAAATGGTCTGTCATGTATTCCTGTCTGTCTAGTCATGTTTTACTTCTGTCTTTGCTCATTGTTTAGTCATTTCTGTTTTTTCTAGTCTCCTGGTGTTTGTTTACTTCTGTTTTTAGTCCTCCTTGTCATAGTTTAGTCTTCTGTGTTTGGTTCATGTTTTAGTCTGGTTTTTGTCTTTGTTCATGTCATGGTTTTTGTTGTTTTTTGCCCAGGTCTGTCTAGTTTTCATGCCCCTGTGTTTCCCCCATGCCCTGTGTGTTTAAGTAGTTCCACTGCTTTTGTTAATGCTCCTCAGGTGTGTCTTGTCCCCTTGATTACCTCCTCATGTATTTAAGCCCTTCTGTGCCATGTCTCCCTGTTGGTTCATCTGTTCTGCTTCGTCCTGTCCTGCTTAGACTGGTCTGTCTTGCTAAAGTCTGTTTTGTAGTCAAGTCATAGTCTGGTTCATGTTTTTGTAGCTCATCCTTTTTTACAATAAATACGTTATTTTTTTTGGATTTTACCCTTCACCTCCTGCTTTCACCTTCCTCTGCACTATCGGGTCTGGCTCCCTGCATCCTGACAGAATGAACCAACCTCTGGACCCAGCAGAGGAAGCAGCCCCACTTCAGTCCCTGATCCGGACTCTTCATGGCCTGAGCCAGGGTCTCCGGGACCTGCGCCAGTGTTTCCAGGTCGAGGGTCCACAGCCAAGTCCTGATCCTGAGGATCCCGATCCTGAGTCAAGTCCTGATCCTGAGGGTCCCGAGCCGTGTGGTACCAGTCCAGACTCTGAGGTTGCCGAGCCAAGTCCAGGGCCACGTCACGCCGGGCTGCCTTCGGGCCGCCCCCCAGTCCCCCACCTGGACTTTTCCCCTGTTGGGGCCCTGGCACCTGCTTCGTGGGTCTGCTTTGTGTTTGTTTAGCTTTAGGGGTTTTTGTTCTGGTTTTGGCCCTCCTACCTGGTCCCCCTCCTCCCGCCCTGCCTGGCTTGCCTTGAGGAGGGGGGTTATGTCATGTATTCCTGTCTGTCTAGTCATGTTTTACTTCTGTCTTTGCTCATTGTTTAGTCATTTCTGTTTTTTCTAGACTCCTGGTGTTTGTTTACTTCTGTTTTTAGTCCTCCTTGTCATAGTTTAGTCTTCTGTGTTTGGTCCATGTTTAGTCTGTTTTTTTGTCTTTGTTCATGTCATGGTTTTTGTTTTGTTTATTTATTTATTTTTTGCCCAGGTCTGTCTAGTTTTCATGCCCCTGTGTTTCCCCCATGCCCTGTGTGTTTAATTAGTCCCACTGCTTTTGTTAATGCTCCTCAGGTGTGTCTTGTTCCCTTGATTACCTCCTCGTGTATTTAAGCCCTTCTGTGCCATGTCTCCCTGTTGGTTCATCTGTTCTGTTTAGTCCTGCTTTCAGCTTCCTCTGCACTATCGGGTCCAGCTCCCTGCATCCTGACATGGTCATAAGGGTGTAGAACTGTTATTGCTGAGTAGTGTATACTTGGATTGGTATTGCATTATGTACAATTAAAGCACTAATATTAAAGATTAATATCTTTATAGTAGGCTGCATGATTGTTAATCTCAAATTTTTATTTTTTTTATTAGAAAATAGTTTTTTTAAATCAAAATAATTCAGTGTTATATTTTAAACTATTAAAAGTAAACATTCCTAATAAACTCTCTGACCAATAGGTGTTTGTTTTTGCCTTTTTTGTTTAAAGATTTGATGGTAATTTAATAATTATAATGCATCAAAATATAAAAAATCAAACATCTTGGACAATAGAACATTACCCAGAGTCAAAAGGTGACTGATCATGTTTTAGCTCCTGAACAGCGACATTGATTTAATAGGCTTTATGCACAGAGTACTTAGTAGAACTTCCGGTTTAAAATTACCTCGCGGGACCATTTCCGGTTCCATTTGAAACGTGAAGATTTCCAGAGTTAGAGTGCATTTCCAGCTAAAGATATTGTTTATAATCAAAACGAGTAATAGTATAGTATAGTACAGAATGATATATATATTATAGCACTAAGAAATGAAGCCATCATATAAGTATCAGCGGACGGGAAGCCTCGACAGCTGAACACTGCTGTGCTCCGTTGTGTACCGCATCAGCTGAATAGAATTCATCAGTCCGTTTCCACACATTTCCACTGAATAAATAACTACAAAAAGGAAGGATTGTGAACTTAAGAAGAGAAAACGTGATCATTTCTAACCACACCGTGTCTGCAGTCCACACTTTGCAGCACAGTAGTCAAAGAGCCGAGTGGAGGAGGCTAATGGAGGAGGCGCGGCGCCGTTCGTGTGTTATTTCACTGGAACAACTATTCTTTTGGTGAATGAAGACTTGGTGTTTGATAACGTACAGCTAGACCAGAGAAAGTTGAAAGTTGGGAAGCAGTTGGAGCCCACGATCACGGCTATATAGATCTGTCTCACTGTTTTTTGATGATGGAAGCTACGAGCTAACGCTGTTAGCTTACCTTCAATTTCATGAATAAAGCTGGTTATATACAGCTTAAAGTCCTTCACCCGCTTGCTCGCAGACGTCTCTGTGTGTTTTTCAAAAATTCGGTGGACATCGTTTACCGTGATGCGCGGCAGGTCTTGAAGAAAACGGGTAAAAAAATCAATTTTGTCCAGTTTGTGTGGGAACATCGTTGAACCGGAAGGGAGCGGCAGCCTCTATCGCAACCAGGAAGTGACCGTGCATAAACCCCATTCTCATGAAGTCTTCACTGGATGTTTGTTTACAACCTGATTCAATATGGCCGCCACAGCTAATTTACATTGGTAAAAAACAAAAAGGACCTCAACTCAATCAGTTTGACAGATTGATTTAAAATTTGGTGTCATCGCCACTGAGCATCACACCAAACACAAACTTCAAGAACTAACTGATCACATGAGACATTTTATGTAAAATGTTGCCAGTATGTTTAGGAGTCAACCTAAAGACCTTAAGAAATACAAAAATAACTACAGTTAAGTACATTTTACAAATATTGAGCTCAGATCTGGTGTTGTGGGAGAGTCATTCTCAATACAATCTGTGAAAGCTAACAAACTGTGCACGATGTTTGATTAAAGTTTTGAAATTAACCCTGTAATTCAAGAAGTGATGGGTAACTGCTGGAGTCAGCCCAATTCAAGATGGCCACCAGCTTTGACTTTTACAAACACAAAAAATGAATGAAACTCAACTAATTTTACTGAGGTAAAATTTGATTGGTTGTATCTGTTGGAGGCTCAAACTGTCAGGAGCTGTGACCTCTACAATAGAAACAAATCAATTAAGTCCTCGTGCCTAAATATTTCATCTCCTCCTGAGATCACAAACTCACCTAATCAGTTTACTGTGTATGGGTGTTTGATTATTTTACATTGATCTGATATGTTATGCATTGTTCTATCTGATCATCTATTGACTTTAAACAAACTTAAACTTAATGTATCCGTGGCTCAGACTCACTCACAAACTCTGGTCAATGTGCTGTTCTGTTCATAAAATCTTCATTTCAGAATTTGACCAAAATTCATGATTTCAGTTTTGGTTTTATTTACTTATTTGTTATAAGAAAATAAAAATAAAGTTAACACAATAAAACAAAAATAAACAAAACCAAAAGGTGTATTTTAGCCTAGCTTTATACCATTTATTTTTGAAATACAATTTATGGAATTATTTACACACTTTCCAAGTCTCAGGTTCATCCACATAAACTACTGACCAACCATCAAATAGGTCTAATAATAATGATATTAGCATAAATAGACATAACAAAAACCTTTATGGGTTTATAAATGTGCACAAACATTAAGAAATGTACTGGTTTACAAATCACTTTGAAATGAACTGTTTGAAGTACATTTAAAACTTACTAAAAGTATAAACTGTTACTTTAATTTCCAAGTTATTCCATTGTTTTTAACTCTATATCCTTATACGTGCGCTCTGACTTTCTGTCTTACTAATTGTCTTCTTTAGTTCATCCTGTGTCTCTTTGACCTGGAACAGTCTCTGAATACAGAAATATATTATTATGTACTTTAAAAAGTAGGCTACTTGTGCTGTTTGTTATTTGAGCCGGTCAGTAAATTTGAGTGTTTATTTTTATGAACAGAGGGTGTGTTGGTTTATGGTAACCAGAGCTGGTTTTTATTCTTGTAGCTCTTTATTGTAATATATGGGGTTTTGTGTGTTTTTTAAAGTGTTTTTCCAAACCTCCAAATTATGTGTGGAAGTTTTAATGTTTGATATAACCGAAATAAGGATTTCAGCATATGTTTAGATTTATTAAATATTGCAAATGCATTGGACATTATTGTTTTTTTTTTTTTTTTACATTATACCATTTCTAGCTTATCTTTAATTTTATAGCTGCTCCCAAAAATGTATTTCCTCTTACTCTTTCAGTTTCATTTGTTGAGTTTTGGTATATTCTTTTATGTATGGTTTCCAAATATGATGTGTGTTGTTTTACTTACTGTCAAATCAAGTCTTTTATAGTTCAGTTCCAACTATTTTCAGAAGATTTTAAAAGGTGGTGGATAAAACGTTCACCACCAAGATCTGTCGCCTTTTTAAACCTTGTCACAGATGGATGCAGACACAGGTCATGAACAGGTCCAGGTCACTTGTGATTCTGAAAGACATAAAGTTAAAGGAGGCATCTTTAAAACTGGACTTCACAAGAGGAGAGGCAGAAGGCCCACATCACTGGACTGCTTTAAGTGGTGCAGCCCCTCAGCTCTTTAAGACCTGATCAAACCCATTTAACTGAACTGTGATCAGTTTCTGTAGCTCCTAATGAATAAAGTTCTCACCCAGTCCCACTCCTTTGTATGCCCTAAACATAATTTGGCTCTCTTGTATGGGTTGGGTTGGAGCTGACACAAAGGCTCTCTCTCTCTCTTTCTCTCTCTCTTTTTTTTGTTATCTTCGCGGAAGAGGAGCAAGCTCCCATGGGGCATGTTTCCACGCAACCGTAAACCCCGCCCACAATGGCACCTGAGCCGCACGCACGTGACCTTCTCTAGGAGTTCATCCAATCGGAAGCGAGGACAGGTGTTTCTAGAGGAGAGTTTCGGAGGCGGAAACTTGCTGGTTCAGAAGAGGTGAGCCGCTGCTTATAAAAGTGTCACTCCTGCTCTGGTTTACCCGACGGCTGCTGGAGGACAAGATAACTTTAAAGAAGAGAAACATTTAAAAAGACAGAATAAAACACAAATATTTGGGTGGCGGGGGTGTGTGGGAGAAGACGTCACACCTGGCTCGTGCGGAAAATGGATGCTCGCGCGACGCTGTGAAGGACTGCTGACCCAAGTTCTCCACAACAGACAGTTGGAAACAGCTCAGCTGGTTTTTAAAGCCCCAACTTTTATTGTTTGGGTTTATTTCCTTGTTCCACAGCTCAGGTGAGTCTTCTGGGAGTTTTCTCGTCTCTTTCTTTGCTCCATGTGATTCACACCGTGATTTGCGCTTCTGCTCTCACGACTCATTAAACCAGTTTTACAGAAAGTCTAAAAATGGTTACACTGGTTATTCGTGAGATTAGTTGTCTCACCTATAGAAGAGAACAGAGAAGAAATCCTTTATTTAGTTGTGTTTAATGAGGATGAATAGACTGAATGAGTTTTAAACATCTATCTGTTCATTTTTTTTTAATTACAGGACTCTCCCACCAGTCCAAGATGACAGAGAGGACCCCATGGTGGAAAGCTTTCCTACCCAAGAAGAAGACTGGAGCCGCCAAGGACTCCAGCCAAGTCTTTGGCCCAGACTTTGACCCTTTTGCAGCCAAGCAAAAAGACCCCAGCAAGTCCTCCGGCAACCAGACCCACTCCCAGCAAGGGTCCAACCACTCCTCACTCATCAGCGACGAGACTTACGACGACTCCCAGCTGGAGTCGGTGTTCAACGAGCAGACCTGTCGCAGGAACATGAAGGTGTCTCGCTCTGGTCGCTTCAAAGTGAAGGGCAAGGTGCGCACGACCCTCCCCATAGAGGAGAAGGAACGAGAGAACGCAGCTTCAGGGAAGGAGGGCATAAGGTCGTAGTGAGGAAGAGGCGATCAAAGACTACAGTGTTTTCTATTAAAGGATGGGAGGGATTTAAATACACCAAGATGCTTGATTCTCACGAGGCATGCCGTTGTACTGTACAGAATGTGGATGGATGATGAAGGTTTCTCTGAATTATACAGATTTATGATTTTATGACGTTTATAGGATTGTTGGACTTTTGTTGATGGACTTGTCCACAAGGGTCACAGAAGTTATGCGTGTTTGTTTTTAATACACACTGGTTATTGAGCTATTCTGCATGCAAACGACCAAAGGCTCAACTCGAAGGAAGCAATTGATGTGAAATCCAGTCAGCACTTATAAATCTAGTGTAGCTCGTCCTCCAGGCGGCTCATAAAAACACACAAAACACTTTCAAAAGTCATCAAATGTCACTACTTTTCTCAACGTGAACTTACTGTTTAAGAGATGTTTACCATGTAAGGAGCAATCCTGTATTATCAAGAGTAATATATGTTTAATGACGAAGGTCGTTTTGCAAAGCTTTCACAAAGTTGGCTGTTCTGAAGGTTTAGAAGGATTTGAATGAAGGTGTCTGAACATTTTATAAGTGGCTTTTTAGTCAAATACATAACATTTACCAGCAACAAGCAGAGAGTATTTTGATGAAGGATTAGATCAAGCAATTAAAAAAAAAAGATTTATTGCAAAGCTGCTACTGAAGTAAAGAGTAAAGGGTATTTTTAAGAATATGAAGCTGAAGGAGATGCGGATGTTTTGTTAAAGGTAGAGTGTGAATACGTATGAAGGTAAAATGAGAAATAAATCTGCAATAGATGACTCTGTCTGAATTATTGTAGTCCTATATTATGATTTTAACATTAAGGTGAAATGGATGGGTTGTAAAATGCAAAACAAGATGAGAGTTTAAACAGCAAAGATGCAACAAGCATGTTTTCCCATCTGTCTGGTGAAATAATTTACTACTTAATAGGAGGTTTAAATGAGCACACACACACACACACACACACACACAAACCGGCACACAAAAGTCAGCTAAATGTCAAATATGTCCTAACTTTTAGTCACAGGAGGGACCATGCCTGTGTCACTGCATTCCTTTGCCACTGTTACATTTTAAGGTGTGTGTGTGTGTGTATAAGGGTTATGGTGGATTACAAATGAAATCACTTTAAGATTATTCAATTTCATCCACCACAATTATCTCACGGTAGTTTAAAGGGCAACAGGTTAAACAGGCGCTGGATTCTTTGAAGGTGAATGTGCAATGTGGGTGTAATGGTGTGTTTTGAACACACGGGGGCGATCGTGAGCCATTAGTACAGCAAAGAACTGACTTAAAGTGTCGAAAAACACTAAGATTTGTCTAGACACCCATATTTAATGGTTTAGTTTATGTTATGTTACCCTTGCGGTGTGTTTTAAAGCTGAACGACATGTTTAACTCAAACTAAAGTGGGGTCTCTCTCACCATTGGTCCAGTGCGTGTGTGTGAGGTGTGGTTTGGCAGCGCGCGCCTCCTGCAGTGCGCTCTCAGGGAGACAAACAGCAGCTTTTCTGTATGAACTGCCCACATATTTAGAACGAACACAGGCAGGAGGTAAAAGGTTCTGAAACTTTTATTCAAGACATCTAGGAGTTTTAAAAAAGAAACCCAACAAGTCACAGCCAGGTCTGGTAGGTAGGTGGAGTCCTGCAGGTGACTATAAATAACTTTCCCACTGCTCCGTTATGAAGAGGGCGCCATGAGGAGTCTCTGCTGCGTTCCTAAAGATTCCTAAGGAGGTGGATTTTTATATCTACAGAAGGTAAGGCCATTTAAAATGTATCTTTGTTTTACGAATTTGAACTAACAGAAAAGTCTTAGAGTATATTAGGTTGGTTTTAGGTTTCCAAGGCAGTTATGTTCAGTTAAGCATTAATGCACAGCGTTAAAACATTCTTATTACTTTTCTGTCATCAAACACTGCATAACATAAAAAATTATTGTGTGAAGATCAGCGTCTTCTGCTGCTCAGAGTTCAAGATTTCTTTCATTATTACTTATAGATTTTGCACAGCAACTATTTTTCAGTCAGTTTAGTCTGCCTCTCATGAGTCAGGGAGTGAGAAACAGATGTGCTGTTACCAAGGCGACCTTAAAGAATAACTGGTAGCAGCTTTAACATTATCTTGGTTTTCTTTATGTTTCTTATTCAGCGTATACATAAAATGCACTTTGCACATGTTTTAAAAGTCAGTGTTGAGCATTGGCTGTACTGGCCCCCTTTAAAATGTCTTCAGTAAATTTCCTAAGTATTTGATTAGATTTATAAAACAAAAAGCATCTGAAGATTATTTATGTTTAGCTGTGAACAAAACTAACCTAGTTGTTAAATGAACCAAATCTTTAAATGTGAACATGTTTGACTTACCATAATAAACAAACTGTTAGGATTCTAACATTCACTTTATGTCAAATTCTTATTGCTTTTCTATGTAAGACAAATAGATCTCAAAAGTAGACTTTTAAGGGTAAATCAGACCAACAAAACTAGGACTTATGAATGTTTTTGGTGTCTAAGTTTAACCAATCAAAAGCCACAACTTTCTGCAAATAAAGTCCTTTGCTATAACCTCTAAATAGTAAATACTGAGGCATGGTGCCATTAGATCTTGCTCAGATTCACTGTTAGACTGAGTGACGTGTGCCAAAGTGTCACTTCAAATCTAAAAAGAAAACCCATCAATTAAAGAGCTGGAGGTGACAATATTGTTGCTTTATTTTGGTGACTATGAAACTAATCCTCATGTTATAATTTCCTTTTGCAAAACAAGATGCTTGCTCACCATTTATTTCAAATCAATTTCTTACACAAAAAACATCAAAACCAATCAATAATATCATTTCACCATTTGGCTTGACTTTTACAGAAAAAAGTGACTTCCTTGTTTACGTTTGATCAGCATTAATCAGTGAGAGTGAAACAAGCTGTGTGGTCGGAGAAAACAACAGCTGGTGTCAGCGCTGCTCGACCTGCTGCAGCACCTGCTCCCCAAAACCTCAGCTGACTAGAATCCAGTTTGGGACCTTTAAAGATCCAGACTGACCTCGTCACAGACGCGACTTGACACAGATATGAAGATAGAAATAGCATCAGTGGACAGTCTGCCAGTTGCATGAGGGAAGCGGCTACACACACAAACACACACAAACACACAAACACACACAGGACAAGGGAGATTCATTGGACCAACAGGTCCTGTTCTGTGTTTAGTTGCTAAGGAGGAACATGTGCTAATTCCACAGAGAGGTGAATGCAGCAGTCTAAACTGTGAGAATTAGTGGAGGTCTAAATGACTGAAACAGGATTTACCCACAATCCAACATAAATATGAGCTGCTCCTAGAAACCTGCTCCAATCAGAGGGCATCCTGACTATAACAACACAGCGAGTTCAGCATAAATAACAATGTGCTGTGTCTTCCTCTGGACTTTCCTTAATGTGTTTTCCATCCACTAACTGCACCGAACACACTCAGTGAAAGGACGAGGGTCCATTACTTCTCAAACAACACTCTCCATTGTTCCCATCCTTAAGTTCTGCCACAAGGCATTGTGGGAAGAAGAGTTAGACGGGGCGGGGGGGTTGTGTCAGATTTCTACAAAGAGGATGGAGTGCTTTCTGTTTCCTGTTTTGCTGTGCGGCGCTTCCTGTTCAGGGGAGGGGGTCAGGAGGTCGTCGGCTGTGACCCCTCACACAGTAGCAGAGGAAGATCGAACCCGGCCAGACCGTGTGGTAATGAGAGTGTGTGTTGTTATTCACAGGTATCTGAAGCATGCCGGCCCCACCTCCTCCCCCTCCGCCTCCCCCATCTGTCCCCCCTCCACCACCCCCACCCACTGCTGCCCTGCCACAGGTGAGTCTGTCCCGTCTCTGATGCGTCCTCATGCATTTATAAACGCTCACTCCTGTCCTTTTTGGGTGACACCTGGAGGTGTTAATGCATTATTAATTGAGCCACACACACACTGAATAGGACAAAGAGCAGACTCTCAGTAGCAGAGGGGTGTTATGTTTCCACAGTGAGCTCACAGTGTCCCCGTGTTCAATGAGCTGGTGCATGAAGCAAACTGAGCACAGGAGTCGATGATTCAACGATGACCTGACGTCACTCTGCTTCACTGTCTGTCTGCACAAAGAGAAAGTTTTGTCTTAAAAACAAAAGAGTAGGTATGGATTTACTTTGGCTTTTCAAAATAAATCCTCCTTATCTCTTGTAGACTGCTGAGAAACACTAAAGCATTTAGGAACTTATTTTGAGTGCATTTTACAAACTGCATCAATATTTCAAAGTAAGTCATCATAAAAATCACAGGCAGACGAAAAAGAAATGACATTTTTAACAAAAAATTACATACAAAAAACAGTAAAACAACAACAAATAAAAATACATTCTAAAAGTATTTTGTTGTGTTTGTGAAATGTTGCAGGATCTTTTGCATATTTTCTTATTATTTTGTTCATTTAAAACTTTGCTTTGCTTCTTGTTAAAAGCACTGGTTATTGTTGAAGTTGCTCCTCATCGAACACAGTGAGGTTTCACAGTAAAACACAGTTTGATTTGGTGCAAAAGAAAAAAATGAATTGTATTGATTACTTACACAAGTAATTTACAGCATTTAGAGGATGACACGATCGTCGGTTGTCACAAATGTAGCTGCGTCAGTGTTTTTAGATATCATCACTTTATAACAGTCAAAGTTTGTGACAATTAACATTTTCCAAACCTTTGTCCACAGCTGTAATACAACTTTGTGATTTCTGTGTTTTGTATTTAATATAATTGTTTATGCTCTGGGGGTGTTGGTAGCAATAAAAAGTAATTTTATGTGGTAAAACTTGAATAGAAACTGTAATCCTAATGTGACAGTGTCCTGTGGAGCCTCCTAAGCTCCAGGCCGGTGGAGGTGGAAGGAATGCCCTGTTGGCCGACATCCAGAAAGGAGCCAAGCTCAGGAAGGTCACGCAGATCAACGACCGCAGTGCTCCTGCCGTTGATAGTGAGTCCAACAATCTTTACATTTGCATGTTCACTAAAAGGATAGGTCCGCCTGTGGAGACCTAAAAATGTGGCTGTGTGTTGGTGAAATGTGTTTATGGTTTTAAAAAAAAGGACATGAATGACGAGAGCGAGGGATAGAGAGGAAGATGATTATATGGGCCAGTGTGAAGATGTGCTTCTATATTTGAACTGAAACACACACACCAGCCACGTCAGCAGGAGTCTCTATAACGAAGCAGGAAGATCAGAAAACTACTTGAATCATTTTTCTCATCATTTTGTTCAATAAAGTTACAGCTGTTTGCAGAAGAAGGGGGTTTATGTGCAACATCAATGCAAAAGAGTTTAAGTTTGAAACTGGACTCAAAATAGTTAAAAAAAATATTACATTCAGGAAATAAAAGTATGTGACCACATAAAAAAGTATGTTTGAGTCAATATTAAAATTATTTTGCATCTTTTAAAATTGTGTTTGTGTTGAGATGAACTCCAAAGGTACATTTCCCTTCCTGTTGACTCATATAGTTCCTACCTTGCTCTAATATTCATGTGTCTTATGTTTAGTTGTGATTTGTTTGATATGTAAAAACGCCATTATTGTGTACGTAGTGGACCTTTTGTTGTCGGCATATATAACTATAATCAATTTTGATCAGAACTCTGATCAGTTTTGTTATCTTAAGTTGATCACCACTGAATTACTGTATCTGGTTTTCACCAGAGCCAAAGGCGACCACTGGAGATTCACCAGGTAACTCCCCAGCCTCCTCAGGTGGGATGGCGCCAGTCGGGCCGTCGTTGAGCGAGCTGTTTGCTGGAGGGTTTCCGACCCTCAGACCTACTGGACACAGAGATAAACCAGGCAAGACTGCAGGTTGGTGCCTCCTTTTTAATGAATAAATTATTTTTTTTAGACATATTGATCGTTTTAATGACTCCTGTGTTGTCTGAAGTGTCTCGGTCGAGCTCAGCAGCCTCCTTGAGGCCCCTCTGGAACCCACCCACACCACCAGACCCCACCAGCGTATCTGAGTCTCTCAGGACTGCAGAGATCCAGCGTCTGCTCACCTCCTCTTCCTCAGCTCCTCCCTCGCCATCTCACACCAACAAGCACCCACCTCCTTTTCTAGGGTCCTCTCCCTTCATACCTCCACCTGCCCCTCCCTCTGCTCCTCCTCCACCTCCCCAACCTCAAGCATACAACAAGCCCCCCTCTCTCCCATCCTGCCCTCCACCTCCTCCACCGTGCCAGGTCACCAAGCCAACATGGCTACCCATCCAGCACCACACACCTGTGCCCCATCCGTCTACTCCACCTCCTCCACCACCTCCCTCATCCATCCCAGGAGATCGTTCCTCAGGTTGTTTCTACTCTCCACCTCCCTCTTCAGTCAGCTCTGAGCCATGTAGCTTCCCCACCATGCGCCACAGCCCCCTGGGACCTCCCCCACCACCTCCTCCTCCACCTTTACCAGCTTCCTTCACTCCAAATTGCCCATCCACCCTTCCTCCACCACCACCCAAAGCGGCCCCGGTGCCATCACCAGCTATGCGCTCACTGCCTCCATCATACCCCTGCAATGTTCCCACGCGACGGCCACCAGCTGTGCCCAGAAGTGCAGGTAAACAGACTTTTTTACTTGGATCTTTTTTTTTTTAAAGAATTCTAAATGAACCTCCACCTTTCACACCAGAGTTCTAACACCTAAGATGTTAAGAGTGATGGAGTTATTGGTCAAAACTTGAAAATAACTAATGCAGCATCTGTTAGCTGAGTATGTGATGTAGATGACTCTCAGCTATGACAACACAAAACAATATCAGATAATTAAATTGTTTCATAGCCATTTGTATGTTTGTTTAAAATCAATTTACTGTGGAAGTCATCTTGAAAACTGAAAACTGAAAAACTTGAAAACTGATATATTATAAAATTCCCTAAAATAAAGAAATGAAAACAGATTAAATAAGACTCATAAACAAAAAGCAGCTTTGAAAAAAAATGTTTTTTTTTAGATGTGATTTGAAGAGAGTGATAGATTTGTACAGCGTTCTGCTTTTTCCTCTCTATATAAAGTACCCTCTAACCCTAATTTCTGGTCCTATTTCACTGATGTCTGTCTCTCGTTAACAGGTATGGGTCGACTGGCTCCTCCCCCTGCTCCACCAGCACGCTCCCCCTCTACAGAGCTGTCCACACGCATTCCTCCCCCCTTACCACCATTCAGCTTCAGGAATGGACACCTGAACAGCCTCAGTAAGGAGTATTATTAATGAATCAAATACTGTTTGTGATAATAATATTATTATTATATAATATTCTGTAATATTTCAAAATGATTTATATGTCAACAGAATTATATATATACATATATGTTTTAATGATTTACATATAAACAATTATGTTATAATATAAAGATTATAGATATAAAGGTTTAATATCCATTAATACGGGTGTACATTAAGATGTTTTACATTTTAAAATATTACAGAATATGATTTATTTATGGTTTTTTCAACTTCATTGCAAAAAAAAAGAAATCCAACATATTTCAGATCTAAAAAGGTCAAACACGTGCAGCAGTTCATAAATCCATGTATCAGGGCAGAGTGAGGGCTGACTGCAACCTAATGGTGATTCAAACTATTTGTCTCTATTCCAGCAGATGATTTTGAGTCCAAGTTCCAGTTCCACCCAGTGGAAGACTTCCCCCCACCTGATGAATTCAAGCCTTTCCCTCGAACCTACCCGAGCAAAGAAAACAGAGGTAATCATCACACCAGGTTATTATTATTGTTGGTCTTCTCCTCAGACTTTAGTCTCATCTGTTTGTTTGTTGTGTTTTCACAGTGAACCCCAAACCACCTGGGATCAGAACACACCTCAGATGAGCCAGGGACTCGTTTTTTTCTCCCCCTTAAAAAAAAAAACATCTCAAAATGTTCATTTCTTCTCCTCTAGTCTTCCAACAACTCAAGATAATAACAGGACCGCCACAGAGACTCTAAGTGTGTGTGTGTGTGTCCAAGTGTCAAACAGGGTCCCGCCTTATTCTGACAATGTGACCTCTGACCTTTCCCAGTATGGAATGTTTTCAATGTGTGTGAGGAGGAGGAGGGCTCGAACACATGCAGTCCTGACATCAGCACACACACTCCAAGAACAGTGTCTTCATTAACTGTTTTTATTCAAACTATTTTGGTGCTTCATTAATCACAAATATCATTTGTCACACTGTATTATTGTGTCTTATAAAAACAAACAATATGGAATTGTACAGCTTTTAATATGCAAACTGAAAGTGTTACTTTGTGCATAATAATTAAATTCAAAATATGATCAATTTAAAGATGAAAACAAAAGAGTTAAATTTAAGAACAGCAATTAGATCACAACGCCTGATGTGTTGTAAGGTGAACATTTATTTTAATATCCAATCAGGAAACAATTCTGTGTGAAACCTCATAACTTTATTACATAGAGGTCAAACTAACATCCTTTTAAAGGTTTCTACATATTGAAGCCACTGTTTATTGATATGTTTTTGTAAATAATGTGATTGGATTGTTGTAGGAGATTACTGGAGTGTATCAGTTTTATTGTTGGATTTTAAATAATAAATAAGGTTTGTTGTTTCCTCTCCAGTAGCAACCAGTTCTAAGTGCTGGGAAGCAGCGCCACCTGCTGGTTTAATGTAAAAAGCACCGACATGAGCTCACTAAATAAAACAAATATCTTTGTGTAAAATAATCACAAACTAGAAAATGTTGCTTTAATATTTTACATATTTTTACTTAATTAACATTCACATATGCTTTAGATTTTTGGTTTTTTATTTTGCCAAATGCATTTCTTGTTCTGGAATATAGAATCTATAGAATGGATGCTTCATCAGCAGTTTGAAATTGAGTCGTCATCCAAACAACAATAAGTGGATAGCAAAGGGAATGAATGTGTGTCTGGTTAAAAAGAAAAAGGCCTTTTTGTTGTTGAAAGGTAACAAACTGAGGATAAGGGAGAATTGTTAAACTGGCCGAAATCTATTACAGAAAAAGGGTGGAGCAGGAGTTAATGACTGGTGATGCAATGAAGAGATGACAAGAATTAAATATCATGATGGACAGAGCCCCTAAACCAGCCTCCTACAGAGGAACTGAATATATTCTTTGCCTGGTTTAACAGCAACAACACAGTCACTAATTGGACGTATCTAGCACCAACACTCACCGTTACCAACATCTGGTAACGTCCTTCCTTTGTAAAGCCAAAGCCTCTGGCCCAGACGAGCTCAGAGGATGGGTTCTCAGGCTGCAGCCCAGCTATGAGGAGTCCTCCAGACTGCTGCAACACCTCTCGGACCTCAGATGCACCCCAGCCCAGTGGAGGGAACCAACAATAATCCCAGTCCCTAAACAGGTCCTTCCACTGGTTGAAAGATTTCAGACCAGTGTTACCTTCATTCTGTGTAAATGAATGAGGGAGTGGTGGTTTATTATCTATCCGGTAAGGTCTCACAGAAACTGGACCACCGTCAGTTTACTTAAAGTCCCAGTGTAGTGTCGAGGATGCCAGCCTCACCATGTATAATGGTATATGTCTAAAAAATCATTTATTCCTTCAAAAGGAGGTATGGTCTGCACCGACCTGCTGTCTTGCCTGGTAAATATTTTAAAGGTTTTCCAATCTGGTTTTAAATCTTTACACAGCACTGAATCCTCCCTTTTAAAAGGTTTTTAATGATGGGTTTTTAGCTACTCACTCTGGTGACTGTCATCCTTGAGCTTTTAGATTTAACAGCAGCGTTCGATGCAGTGGATCATGACATTTGACTTTCTCATTTGGAGCAGTGGGTGGGCATTAGGGATGTGGCCCTGGAGTGGTTCAGGTACTATCAGGTACAATGAAGTCAAAAGATTTGTGAGACAAATGGAAACATGGGCCAGTCAAGCTGAAAGGATGTGACCTGCCAATCAGGACATGCACTTTCCAGACTTTCTTGTGCAAAACCCTGACTGAGAAGCTCTCCAAATATCCCCCCTGAACTGAGATCACTCACTCTAAACCACTCTTACTCTTGATCTAGTGCCCATTTAACTGTCTTTAATCAAAAATGTTCACCTTCTAACAGAACATTTCATATTTTTTGTTCTAAAATTACTTTATCAAAACCATGTTGCACCAAAACAAAAACAAACAAAAAAACCACCCAGATAAAAAACAGGAAGGAGCATTGGGATTGGGGAACATTTGGCATTCTCTGCAACAAAGTAGCTGCAGGAATCCTGAGAAAATCTCAGAGTTTACCAGACGCTGCTATAATCAAATGCAATTACTTTCAGAAAAGTGAAAACTGTGAAAATATGTTAAACAACTTGATATAATGACTAATTAACTTATTACTGAGAAAAACTGTGAAGTTGTTTGAAACATTACAGTGTAATCCTCTTAAAGTAGTAAAATCCCATAAAACTGAAGCTTTTACAGAGAACTGACTGCTTGTAAAACATGAGCTCTGATAAAATAAAGTCTCAGTTCATTCATTCTTCAACTTTACTCATCATTCAGACTTTAAAAATAGACATCGTGTTCACATAATCAGTTTGAAATGAAAGGGGGGGAAAAAAATCAGTGTTTGTTTCCATGACACCCAAGTGAAAACCATCTGCAGAGGATGACTTGAATTAGCTGTTAACATCCCCAGAAAAAGCCGCATAGTGTTGAATTTGTTCATTTTGAGTAAAGTTTTCAGACGTCTAGGTTTGAGAATCTTCCATATCTGCTTGTAATGCATTATAGTGGAACACATGGAAACTGTGAGGTCATTTATACCACATATAAAATAAAGATTCTGTTGCATAACACTTAATATATGAAATATACGAAAGACTGAGGCTATTTTAAGAACCTGCATTTAGTGAATTCACCGTTATTACCTAAAGTGTCCACTAGGGGGAGTATTAAAGCTTTTCGAGGACTTTTCAGATGTTCCAGCTCCTCGCGTTGGCAATGATTTAACGGTTCAGATTTACTCAGAACATTATTTCACTTCCTCGTCTCATAAAAGTCAATGTTATTGAGCCAAAACCATTTTTTGTTTAAATTAAATTCATCTCATTCTTGAAAAGAATTGTTTTGAACAGATTTAAAGTTTTGACAGCAGCTTTTTTAATGGACATTTCTGCTCCTAAAGACACAAGCGGAGACATTTTGCATTTCTAAATGTATCCAGTGAGCTTAAATGATGCCAAACGCACAAACAGAGTCACAGTGATGGACAGGAAGAGGACAATGGACCCAGATGGACACAAATACGGTGCATATGTTCCGACATGTTTGCGCATGTGTAAAACAGGTGCTTTACATCAAACCGGAAGTCTCAAACGTCAACACGCACGCACGCACGCAAGTGACGCACGTGTGGAATTGTTTCCAAGGCTTTGAAAACATTTTCTGATTTTTTATCATCACCCGAA
>SSNR01000080.1:1429612-1475390 GCA_006937965.1 Callopanchax toddi
CAGACACAGGGTTAATGTCAGTGTAACTTGTATTGATTAACTTCCTCCATAGATCCAAACACACAGTGGCATGTCTAGACAAACATCAGGTTATGTATATCTACACTCACTATGGACAAACAGAAAGGTAAGCACCCAGAATAAATGAAATGAAATCAGTGTACAGGTGTTTACAGGTGATGAGACTCTAAACAATATAAAAGGTTCAATATTACATCTAAATGATAATGGAGGTGGCAGTAATAATGCTGGTCTGATGTCAGGTGGGCGTGCCCCCCCCCCCAGGTCTGGATTAAAGTGATGATTTGGTTCTAACAGATATTTATCTGCTGGGTTCACTTCTGATCCTGCAGCTCACAGCAGTTGGAGCTGATTCTGAAGATCCAGGCTGCTGTCTCTGGAGCGGGAAGACATGTGGAGCTGAGAAGTGTCTGATGCTGTCAGGATCCCTCAGATGTCGACCAGAGGAGACCTACAATCAGAACCTGTAGAGTCCAGCTCCACCAGTCCAGGAGTAAGGTCAGTGTGTTGTTCTACAATGTCACCAGGACTGGTCCTCTTCCCTCAACAACAAACACACACACACACACAGCCCTGAGATTCACCACTGTCACTATTGATGATGACATCATTTCAAACAGCTGCCTCTGTTGTTAAAGGGAGTTTTCTGACATTTTAAAGAGTTTCTTTGTGCTGCTGGCTGGTGTGGGCAGGTCTCGATGACCGGTTTTAGCTGCCCCCTCAGTAGGGTGGGTAGATGGCTGCACACTGGGACCTCAGGGGTGTAGGACCGAACGATAGGATTGGACAATCCGTCTGTCTGTCTGTCTGCCGCACTTCCACACTGATTGGATCCGCCATTACTCCGCCCGGGCACATTTTACAGCAGAACATCCCAGAAGTGAGAGAAGGACAGAAACAGCGCTTCACAAGTCTTTCCAGTCAGGTCCAAGTCAAGTCTGAGTCAAACACAACCAAGTCCAAAGTCAATGATGTGGAAGTCCAAGTTAGGTCCAAGTCCTTAATTTTGAATTTTCAAGTCATAATCAAGTCATCCGACCAACTATAATTTAATGGCAGTTTCAATAAATGATTTCTAGAAAAATCTCAGATGAATATATTGACCATCAGCAACAGACTGAGCCCATCACCTCTTGTTTTTAGGTTTTTTCTTGACTATGAATTCGTTTTTTAACTTATAACAATTCTTTGTTGAAGCCAAAAGACTATAACCCGTAGAAAATAATAAATAATGCTGTTTTTAAATGTTACAAACTCCTCCTCCTGCCTCCAAGAGCATCAGTGATTTATTGACTCAAACTTCCAACAGGCAGAAAGAATCTTCATTCACTAACCACGGTGGTGGGGAGGGATTCAAAGACCACTGTTTGAGCTGGATAATGCCTCTGAGGTCAGGAAAGCCTTTATGACCACAGACGACCACTCACATCCCCTTCACCTTTTCTAAATTCTCACCTCTAGAAGGCACTACAAGGTTATCTTAGCCACAAAAATCATTCACCCCCTCCCTCCTGAACCAGCCACCTTCACTTGGTTCCTCAGTTTTTATTATTTTTGTTGTATGAATATATGTGGTCTCGTTCTTTTTTTAAATAAAATGTTGTAATACATGTTTCTGATGAAGCCTTGTCGAAGGCAAATTTCTGCCACCCCTGTGACGGAGAATCAACCAGTTCCAATTCAATTCCATTCATTTCAGACCTATAAGATCAAAGCTTTCTGCACTTAGAGGCTGTGTGACAGATAATGTGAGGAGCTAAACAAACTAAAAACACTGATTCTGATCAGGTTTCTTCGACATTTATCAGCTAAAACAACAGAATGTTTAATTTTTTTTCCAAATGTGAACATTGAAAAAAGTTGTGCAAAAGACAAAAGGTGCCCTCCCCCTTACATCTTTAGCTGTGCATGTGTCTTTATGCATAACTAACCTACAGGGTGCACTTTAACCACACACATAATGATGAATGCAAAAATCAACATCAGTTTGGTCTTTTATTCATTTCAGGACCAAAGAAGTCCTTCAGGAGATGAAAGAGAACCAAGAAAACACCAGGATGACAGAAAATCTGCAGCAACACTTTTCTTTAATATAATTTTGCAATAAAAGAGTTTTAGGAAACATAAAAAGATAAGAAGTTTGTAAAAACAAAGTCTACAAATAATAAACAGTTTCAGACTCCTCAGACACACGTCACACAAACACCAAGCTTCAGAAAACCTGAGAATCTTCTTCACCGAGTTTCCAGTCATGACTTCACAGTTCATCGTGTTTGTATGTGAACTCCCTTGAGGAAATGAACCCATCTTTGTTTTTGTCCTCTTTAGTAAAGATGTCTTCGGCCATGTTCTCATGCAGAGTGTCATTGGGAGGGTAGCCATTGCGCTCAAACTCCTTCTTCAGATATGCTTTTACCTAATAAACACAAAAAGAGCAGCATTCTAATGAGGGAAAATATTTAATAAGAGCTTTTTCAGGCAAAAGTTGTCAAACAAAGAACTCCCTGAGGGAGGCGTCCCACTAGGAATGCAGATTAGAGGCTAATGACTGAGTGATTAATCCCTCACCTCGTCTTTGGAGAGCCTCCAGTCATCGTTCAGGTCCATCTCCTGGAAGGACTCGTGTGACCTCGGACCGTTTCTGATGTCAAGCAGTTCAACAATAAAGGTCAGCGTGCTCTCAGGTGGAATCTTACCTGAACCAAGACAATATAACAAAATACATCAACTAAAATTTAAAGCAGACTCAAATGTCTTCACAAAGATGCATCATCATAAAGAAGACATTTGGTTTAATGGTGTTAAATTTGGCTTAGGAGAAAATGTGTTAGTTAGCTCAGAGCAGAGAGTGGTTTTGGTTGGTTTGTGCTAACCAGAAGCAAAGCTCAGTATTGTTTTCATGCTCCACGCTGAGAGAAAGTGGACTAATATAAACATGCATATTACACTTAACACATTTAAAGATGACTGAAATAACTGGAACTTCCATAGAAGCTTCAACCATTGAGTATCATTGAGAGTAATTTTAATGTTTTTGTTTTATTTTAAACAATATATTTTATTTAGTCATTTCATTTATTTTTATTGTACTTTTTAACTTTTAAATTCCTATTGTTTTTCTTTTGAACAATGTATGCAATTTAGTCATTTATTGTAATTTTCTTTAAATTTAAATTTTACATTAGTTTTTATATTCCTTTATTTTTTATTAAAATTTATTTTTCTATTAGTAATTTAGTGTATTTTTAAAACGTGTAAAATTTTTTGTTTTTTCAAATTTTTTTATTTGTAAATAATTTATAATAATAATCATTATATATATATATATATATCCATCCATTTTCTGTAGCCGCTTAGTCCTCCACAGAAGGTCGCGGGGCAGCTGGTGCCTATCTCCAGCGGTCGAGAGGCGGGGGACACCCTGGACAGGTCGCCAGTCCATCGCAGGGCCACACAGAGACGAACGAGACAAACAACCACACACCCACTCACACCTAAGGACAATTTACCAGCCCAATTAGCCTGACAGTCATGTCTTTGGACTGTGGGAGGAAACCGGAGTACCCGGAGGAAACCCACGCACGCACGGGGAGAACATGCAAACTCCATGCAGAGAGGCCGCAGAGCCGCGATGCGAACCCACGACCTCCTTGCTGCGAGACAACAGTGCTAACCAACTGCGCCACCATGCAGCCAATATATATATATATATATAATTAATTAATTATAATTAATTTTTAATAGTCCTAGACCGTCCTCTCCTCAGCTACCTTCACCAGCTCCTCCGGCAGGACCCTAAGGCGTTCCCAGGCCAGATTGGAGATGTACTTTCTCCATGTGTCCTGGGTTGTCCCGGAGGTCTACTGCCAGGACATGCCTGAAACACCTCCCTGGGGAGGCGTCCTGATAAGATACCCAAACCACCTCAACTGGCTCCTCTTATATGGAGGAGCAGCGGTTCTACTCCAAGTTCCTCCCAAATGTCTGAACTTCCCACCCTATCTCTAAGGCTGAGCCCAGCCATCCTGCAGAGGAAACTCATTTTGGCCGTTTGTATCTGAGATCTTGTTCTTTCGGTCATTACCAAAAGCTCATGACCATAGGTGAGGACATAAGTCGACTGGTAAATCGAGAGCCTTGCATTCTGGCTCAGCATCACATTGCTCCTCTTCAATCTGAGGTTCAACTATCGACCGGACCCTCCTCTCCAGTACCCTGGAGTAGACCTTTCCAGGGAGGCTGAGGAGTGTGATCCTCTTATAGTTGGAACACACCCTCTGGTCCCCTTTCTTAAAAATGGGGACCACCACCCCAGTCTGCAACTCCACAGGAACTGCCCCAGATGACCACGCAATGGTGCAAAGATGTGTCAACCACGACAGTCCTACAACATCCATAGCCTTGAGACATCCAGGACAGATCACGGCCACCCCCGGGGCTCCGCCGCTGTGTAGTTGACTACCTCAGGGACTTCTGCTCCAGAGATCTGACAGTCCGTCCCCAGGTCACCCAGCTCTGGTTCATGTCGGTGGGATTGAGGAGCCCAATTATTAACATAACTTTTTGTAGTTTTTCTTTTTAAAAATGTAAACTTTTATTTTATTTAGTTTATTAAAAGTGTGCATTTTCTAACTTTTACATTTTTGTTTTTATTTTAACATGCATTTTGCTTATTTAAACATCTGTACTTTTTAACTAAAACAACTTTATTTTTTTTATTAAACTTTTTTTTTCTTTTTAAGAGTTTCAAGTTTAGGCAAAGCATAAACAAGTGATCCAGTATGGTCTGATTCATCCAGGCCTCACTACCTTTTCCTTCTTTCCCATAGGCCAGAGCTGGAGGAATCACCAGCTTCCTCTTCTCCCCAGCACACATGTCCTGCAGGCCTAAATCCCAGCCTTGGATTACTTCTCTGATGCCCAGAGTGAACCACATCGCATGCTTGTCACCATCACCTTCCCTTCGACTTCAGAAGAAACAGAGGGAGTAAAAAAAAAAAATCAAGCCAAATCTGATTTATTTCTGAGCATATTTTAAAACATCAGGTGGTAATAAAAGGTTTTTTTTACTCATATCTTATTAGAATGCACTGACCTTAACTTAATCGAAAAAAAAACTCTACTAAAAATAAATTCTAGAAAATATGGTAATTTTTCTAAAGTTCAACCTTCTTATTACATTAAAATTAATATTATCATTTTACATTATTACTTTAAATATTGTAAATATTTCTACAGAATAATAAAAAAAATGTATTGCTTTTTTTCTTAGGGTGGAAATTAAAGGGTACTACTATTATTATTTTGAATGCAGGCCTACCTTTCTTGTTAATGTGAAAACATTAAATCAGCATGCATACATACATATTAAATCCCATGGTATGTGATCATAAAAACTCTGAAAATAGTTTTGAAATAAATCAGTACAATTCAAAAACATTTAGGTTTTAAAACAGAGGTTTGATAGCTGAGTAAAAATAAATATTGATATTTAAGTATAAGTCAGTCTAAATAGTCAGACCTTATGATCTTATGACCTTAGTTTAAAAATGTTTCAATATTTTATTCTAACTGGAACCCTTTAAAGTCTGACACATGAAATAATAATCAGAAACGTTTAAAGTTTTAAAGGTTTGTTGCCTAATGTAAATATACTATTTACTTTTATATTACATTTATTGTGCAATTCTAAAATGATGCAACAAAATTAAACTAAACATTTGTACTTGCCAATTTCAGTTCTTAAATATGTACTTGTTGTTTAACGATTTTTAATTTGTAATGATATTTTGTTTGTTTTATTGATTTTATTTGTTTTTTGTGAAGCACTTTGTGATTTCTTTCTGTGAAAGGTGCTATATAAATAAACTTTACTTTACTTAAATCTTCCACCAGAGGCAGAAAACCTGTATAAGATTAAATGCAGCCACTTTTTGAGGAAAACACAAATCTTGTTAAAAAGATCTAGCTCCTACAAACTTAAAAATACGTGTATCAGATATAAAAGTGGTGATAAAGGGTTAAATGTTAGCTGAATACTCCTTAATCAGCACACAGATGAGCAGCTAGCGGTAGGGACCGCCTTAAAGGAAAGGGTTAAATAACTGTATGATTTTGTTTTTAGACATTCACGTTGTTCTGTCACTACCTGGTGTAAAACACGGTCCCATTCTCAAAGTAGCCGTCGTGATGCACCAGCAGCATGTCACCGTATTTGGACTTCCGGTGGCAAATGAAAGGTCTCCGCAGGACTTCGGTTTTCACCTCGGTTTCAGGCAGCTTCCCGCCGCTGACGGAGGCTAACGCGGAGCAGCAGAGACAGCTCAGAACGAACACGAGCATGCTGACAACTTCAGCTTCACGAAAACACGAAAACAGCCGGACAGACATCTGGAGAAGCACCACTAGGTCCTCTACGTGGCAGCGACGCTTCTTCAAACAAGCTGCCGCGCGGCGCTCTCCTCTGATTGGCTGATTCTCTCACCAGCCCCACCCACAAACACTCCATTGTTTTTCTATTTGTTCTGTATTTTATTAAATTTACAACCATGCAGGAAGATTTTCAGCTCATTAACTCTTTAGGAAATCTCATGCTGCATCTGTAACTTTTTTCTTTTAGCTCCATGACTTTTTTTTTTCTTTCACAATATTAGTACATTCTCTGCTAGTTGGCCATCGTTTGGCTTGTACTTTTAAAGCAGTTAAAGCAACCTGTTGTGCAACAATTTGCATTTACATGCATCATTACAAGTCATTAATATACGTTACACAGAGACAAACACATTCACACACCTCTGATTTGCATTCTACAGTATATGGCACTTATAGTTATATCACACTTCTGTAATAAAGAGAACATAGCTTATTTCTGCATTAACAGTCAGCAAGTCGTACACATTGTAAGGATTTCATAACACAATCATGTTGCCCCCCCCCCCCATCACTAATATTTGTAACAGTGCTGCAGCCGATGACGAGGAGCTGTTCTGACACAAGTTCAAGTTTAAACCTCCAGAGGGACAGCTGATTTAAAAGCTGGCTTTCATAACTTTTCATTGCTCAAAGCAAGCACAAGAACTTCTCTTTAGTACGTGCCGTCTCATTCTGTCACTTGTTTCAAAAGAAGTGAGTCTTCAGTAGAAATCTGAAGTATAATTCTCTGCTGGGACCATTTGTAAAGGTCTGACATCAGGTGAAGTACTTGCAGCCGGTTGAATCGATGACACAGGAGTCGGTGCACCGGAGCTGTCCAAAGGATCTGCAGAAAAGATAGTAAATTCAATTACTTAGGGTCAATCAGTTCATTTCAGTTTTTTTTATTTATTTAGGAAACACACTTGTTTTGTTTTACAGAAAATGTGTAAATTAGGTTAAATGCACTGTTATGTTTGTGGTATCAATAGCGTGAGTTTAAAGCCTAGAAGCAATGAAACAAGCAGAAAACAGTTTATGTGTAAATTCATCCTGAATTTAGATAAACTGTTTGCTAACTAAATTAACTGCCAATCCACTATTGTGTAAAATTCCCAGTTGGTTACTGCTAATAAAAAAAAGAGATAATTTGACATCTGAGTGTTTGATCAAAGTAAAATCTGCCAAGCATCATCCAAATGAACCATTTTCTCCAGTGAACATACCCAGCAAGATAAGATTTACAGGTCTGATAACCAAAGTCTTTTCCATCGCACTCCTCCATCCCTTCATGCCGGTAACCGTCTCCGCAGTAGGCCCACTTACAGTCTGTAAAGGCAGGAGAAAGCAAGAGGGGTGAGACATAAGGACGTTAGTCATTTCTTTGGCACTGCGTCTGTTTCCAGTGATGCCAGTGCAGCATTTTCCTGCTAATTAAATTGACCAGAAGCAGCAAGTAGGAAGAGGTTGGCAAGGAAAAGAGAGAGGATGGGATTAATGAAAGATCAAGGAAAGGTTTCACAGCGCGAGCTGCTTTTATCCTTCTCCAAGTGGGGACAGAATGCGTGGCATGATGTGGTTTCACTCTGCAGGTGGCATCCAGCTAAAAAGCTGTTTCACTTTGACGTTAGAGGCTGTTACTCTACATTACTGAGTATTTATGTGTGTAGGTGAGCATTAGAAGCCTGTAACTCACTAAGACAAGCGTCAGTGACGATCTGGTTCCCATCGTCACACTCCTCTCCGTGCTGGGCCTGCACCTTCCCGTCCCCACACACACCGACTCTGTCTGGGACTTTCTCCGTAGACTGGAATGGCTGGAACGACTGGACAAATTGTGAAAAAACAATTTACCATCGCAAAAAGGTGTTTAGATGCAGCTTGGACTGAATACAAGATCTAAAACGTGAATGTAGTTACCTGAATGGGCGTCCATCCGTCTTTATCTTTGAAGTAAAGCATCCTCTGGTCCTTCCTGAGTGCTATTGCGTTTTCTACATGCAGGCGGCTCATTTCTTCCTCACTGTTCACCACAAAGATCTACACAAAGAGCCAAAAGAATGAAACAACAACTGGGTTATGAAGCTAATTCATTGTGTTCTGTCCACATCATACCGGAGTGAGTTTATTGCCGCCACGCCGTTGGGTGTAATAGTTTCCAAACGGGGCGTTATTGGTTCCCACAACAGAATCACAGTCACAGCGACCCGGTGGACCTGGCAGACCCTTCTCCCCCTTCTCTCCCACTAGAAACAGACCTGCAAGAAAATGCATGGATGCTATAAAATGGGGGAGAAAATTACAGGTGAATTTTTTGATGTTTGTGTGCATCACAGCAACCTGAGGCTGGAGGTCCAGGTGGGCCAGGGAGACCGTTAGAACCAGAAGGTCCTGGAGGGCCCATGACTCCTGGGGATCCAGAGTGGCCCTTCATACCCTGTTCAAACCCGGCATTAACCCATGTTAGAAAACACACCGACAGAACTGTTCTGATGTGTAGTGCGTCTCACCTGTTTGCCCCTCTTTCCCGGTCTCCCAGTTGGTCCTCTCTTCCCTGGAACACCCGACTCACCCTTTGGACCCAATTCACCCTTAGAAAAGAAACAGGAAATATGATTTAATCGAATCGTTGTGCTCTAATAAAAATAAATAAATTTCATACCTTCTGTCCAAGTAGCCCTGGCATACCGACAGAACCCTAAAACCAGAGAACATGAGAGCTCAAAGTGAGAAGTGATGACTGGAGATGCAGCGATTACTCAGCAGGTGACTGGAGCTGGACCATTTTCAGCTTGACCTGCTGTCATTCTAATTTCTCCTGTTATTAGCAGATCTTTATTGTGGAAACTTTTACTGAGCAAACACTCCTCAAAGTTAGATATCGAACATCTGTAATAACAAGAATGTTATGCAGTTTATTCTAAAAACAAGGTTTATTTCTGTTATCTGGTGCACTTGGATTTATTAAGGTATGTAAAAATATTTTCAAATGCTCTGGAGCTAAAATCAGGTTTATAAAGGAGATATACTGTAAATCTTTTTGCAGAGGTCTGTCATTTAATCTGGGATTACATTTGTATTTCCAGTACAATTAATTGCGAATAATTTATTTTAAGAAGCTGCTGGGGGACACTACAGTCTAATCAGAGCATCAGAACACATGAGATCAGCTGTCATAGTCCAAAGGTCGCCTGATGATTTCACCTGTAAAGAAAACTAAACTCACCTTGTCTCCTTTTGGTCCTCCTGAGCCAGAGTAACCTCGTTCACCCTTATTTTAACAAAGAAAAGTAGAAAAGATGAGACATTTTAAGCTATTTTGTCCTTTTTCAAAACCCTGTTGCAGTTACTATGATTCTAAACTTACCTTGTCACCTTTGTAACCAGGTAATCCCTGAGGAACAGACGAGGATTGTTATTGTCCTTATGCATCTTCTAGTTGTGCTGGGTTTTAGATGCTACTGACCTTTGTTCCTGGTGGTCCTCGTAATCCTGGCAAACCCATGAGTCCTTGGTCCCCCTTCTCCCCCTTAAACACAAAAACACAACTCTGTAACCGTCTAGTTCAGGCTTCACCTCCTCCAGTCTTCAGGGGCTACCGTCCGACAAACTTTAGGAGTTTTGCTTACTTCTTGTTTTCCAACACACCTGATTTAAATATATGAATAATAACCAGGCTAATTCAGAACCTAACATGGTGAGAAAGTGATTAAATCATTTGATTCAGGTGTGCTGGAGCAGAAAAAACCCTACAGGACAGTAGCTCTTGAGAACCGGAGTTGGTGAAGAAAAATTATCTCTTTTTCAAGGGAGACCTGAAAGTCAGTATGGGGTTCAGAAAATACTAATACTTCGACACAGGGTCGGGCTGGGGATTGAACGCCAACACAGAAGGCAGCCTCTCTATTCTTAGGTCACAGTAAATGCATCTAATGTTAAGTTTGGTGTGTTGAGGAGGACCCAAGATGCAGGATGAGGCAATCAGTGACAGCAGGTAAGCACTCCAAAGGTTTTTATTTTAAACTGAGGACTAGGACTAAAGGACAACACAGGGTAGACCCAAGATCCAACAGCAAGTGAAAGAACTGAACGGTATAAATAGGGAGGGAGGGAGCTAATTAGGGAGATGAGAAACACCTGGAAGGAATCAGTGCTGGAAGACACAGGGGAGAAACCAAAACCTACAGACTAAAGGGGACAAAAACAGGAAAACAGGGAGGAAACTGACAAATCTTAACAACACGGGACACATGAAGGCGGTACATAACATCTAACTTATGATGTGCAAACAGTTGTGTAAAACAAAAGCTTTTCTAATGTACTGTTACATCAGAATAATAACTATTATTATTTAGTAGTTTTAGATGTTTCTTTTTCCTAAAAGACTAACCAGGACTGGGTCTGCAAATAGACCAAAGAGTGACAACATACAGGGCATCAGTTACCTTATCGCCCAATACTGATCAGTGAAATGCAGGTGATTGTAAGTGTGTGTGTGTGTGTGTGTGTGTGTGTGTGTGTGTGTGTGTTAATTGGTAAAATAGCTCATAAACCACTGGATGGATTTTAATGAAACTCTCAGGTCTTCATTGGGTTTACATCAAGTGATTAACAATTGCAAGCAAACATAAAAATGGCCTCAAGTCTGTCATTATTACAGATCCTGAGCTACAATTAAATAGTTTTTCCAGATTTTGCAAATTCTTGCAATATTGCATGAGATTGTACCTAATATATTCAAGATTTGACCAAAAAACATTATAACAATATGAGCTGAACCTAAAACTCTGGCATGAAAGGCAGGAAGTGATATGATTTTTTTTCTCTTTTTTGTGTGTGTATATAACATCGTTTTTGTTTTCTGAATCAATGTCTGACTTTAACCTATAAGCCATGGTATCTACCTTGGGCCCCTCTGGACCAGGCTGTCCAGGAAACCCTAGTTTCCCTGGAAGACCAGGAGCACCGGTGCGACCCTGCAGAAACACAAATAAAAGTAAAAATATTGATGCATTTTTCTGCTCACTCTATCAAACATTTTGCAAAAGTGGCATGATGGTGAAAGAGCTTGTATCTTGCAATGCAAAAAGAGGCAAGAAATACCTCAGATATGACAGGGAAACAAACCTCTATGGTGGAAGTATTGCTATTTACTGAAGTTGAATAAAGCTCTAACCGATCTGACTCTTCTGTTAGATTTCTGCAGGTTGAAAATTAAAGGAGTTTCTTCCCATCTAGATACACCTGAACCAGTTTTCTAGAGATGCTAAGAAGATGCTTTCATTTAGCTGCCTGGGATTCAAACTGCAGCCTGTAGCAGCACGATGGACCTGCTGTGTGTGTGTGTGTGAGGAGTGATTTATCACAAAGAGCAAAAGCACTTAGGAAGATTAAAATGCACAAGTGGAAGGGCTAAATCAGCAGGACTTGGGTTCAGTGCTGGAGTGTAATGAGTCCAGGCCGAGGAGAGAAGAAGAGTGAGGAAAATAAGCAAAGAAGAAGAAAAAACAGGGGCGGATGGAGAAGTGGGGAGGTTTGGACTGACAGGAAGGGATGGTGATCAAGCTTTTTGGTTCCAGAACCCACTGAGACTAATGTAGCGTGACCCATTTAGCAGCTGTGAAGAATATTCTGAGCACATCAATAATCAAATCAGATCAGAGAATGCATGGAGGGTACAACAGAGGCAAATAGAGGGAACAATAAAAAAAATCCTGATCCCAATAATCCAAGGACATGCAAGATGGAGATTCAGAAAAGGAGGAGCTGCTCACCTTTGACCCTGGACGTCCAATTTCTCCCTGCAGGAGGACAAATGGAGGGAAAAGAGATGCTGTTAGAGCACAGATGGACACAAGGACAAATCTCCCAGCAGAAAACTAGATGCATAAATCATAAAGGCACACACACCTTTTCCCCTCTTGGCCCTCTTATACCAGGTAATCCACTTTGACCCTGAAAAATGACACCAATTTTATATCCAGCATGCATTTGTCACAAGATCAATATTACAACTGTGATTTGATATGATTTGATTTATTTGCTTCAATGCATCATGATTTAATCAGACTAGGGCTAATGTGCACATAATATTTTGAAGGGATGCCTCACCTCTGGGCCTTGTGGTCCTGCAGGTCCTGGAGGTCCAGGCGAACACTCTGAAGTTACAGCTTTTTCTTTCTCCTGCACTTCACCTCCTAAAACGGTTGGTTCTAATAAGCTGATTGCCTCCTTTATTAAAAAAAGGGAAAGACAAGAACCAAAAGAACAAGTCAGTTTTGGATGCAAACAAAGAAAAGTGAGGTGTCTTTTTTTAACTTACGGAGCTGCCACGCTTCCAAAGCAGAGGAGGAGGAGGGAAGAGCGGAGGAGGAGGAGGTGACATGAGACAACAAAGGTCAAACCTCATCCGCTGGTCTTGGAACCTGGAGGCTGAGGAGGAAACAGAGACGGATCCTGAACAGGCTTCACTCACACAACGCTGCAACACAGAGCTGGAACCATACCTGACAGGCGCCTCGAGAGGATGCTGTCCATGTAGGAGTGTCGGGACGAAGTCCATGCAGGACACAGAAGAATTTGAAAGATCAATGCAGCTTTCACCAGGTCCATGATGCTGCCTTTATACTCCCTATAAACACAACCAATCATCTGTCACTCACACGTGCACGAGTCCCTGACAGCTGTCCTTTTTTCTTACTCCCTCTTTGATGGTGTCACCATTTCATCACTTCAGTCCACCACTGTCTCTCTGTCTCAGTCTAATAAACTTGTTGAAGCTCCACACTGCAGCAGATGCAGCCACCGCTGCCAGAATTAGACCAAGGGGAGACCACTCACTCACTCACTCACACCAGTCAACAATAGTAAGGCTGTCAGGTCCATCCACTCACACACTTACAGTAGGCTCAGATTTCAGCATGTTAAAGGGTGAGTCCTGCGTATTTCCACTCTTTCTTCTAATATCCTCTGAAGCACACCAAGTCCTGGTGGTTAACCAGACTAAAGTCACATTAACGCACTTCTCCTCCAGCTGAATTGTGTCTCACCTTCACATGCGCTGCTCCTCCTCACACCTAGATGAAACGTGCGCTCCCCCCGAACCGAGGCGTCCAATCTGCAGGGATAATAAATTGGATCCACTTATCGAACAGCTTCTTTCCCCTCCGCCGATCAATAACAACTGAATAGTGGATGAAGGACCTTTATTCTTTCTAATGTGTCCTTGGAGCTAAATGCCCAGAGAGACCCCCTGATCAGAGCCAGATCCGCTCAGTCCCAGCGGGTCCACTGGATCAGATCTGGACCGACTTCTGGACAGCTGACTGGATCGCTGGAAAAGGGGGTGACATTTTTAACGCGCTGGCCTGGCACGGTTTGCGTCCTCCGCTCACGGTCTCTTCAGCTGAGTAACGGCGCCCTCTAGTGGACATGTTGGCTCATGACAGTAAAATGTTTTTATATAATGGGAGATATCATGCAGCAGGCTTTATGGGGAAAGGAGGTGTGGTTTTTTGACTTTCACAAAGGCACCTATTAGTTTCCTATAAATTTTAATATAAATTTCTACATAATTGTGCCTTGAAAATGACATTTTATTATAAAGGGAAAAACTGGCAAATGTCTCCTAAATGTCCAAGTCTAAAAGTAAGACATGTTCTGAGTGGGTTTAGGTGGAAATGAAGGAACTTTAATTGCAAAATAAATGCTATCAATTAATAATGTACAACTGTATCAATAAATCTGTGTATCAATTTTTAATTGCTCTGTCTTTAATAACAGTACATGGTGGCTCCCTCTCCTGGTTGAGATGGAAAACTAAAAACTTCATAAAATGTGGTTAAATAAAAATGATCCATCCGTCCATTTTCAACAAGGTCACAGGTCCAGGAGGCATATGAGACCTCCTTCTCTCAGTGATGCTCTCCTGCTCCTCCTGCAGAAGGTGCTCCCAGTCCAGAGAGGAGAAGTGGTTCCTTCACACTGGGTCTGGCTCTGCCCTGAGGTCTCCTCCCAGTGGGACAAACCAAAGGAACCTAAAATTAAATGTCTTTTCATTATTTTATGGTTGAACAATTTACTTTCTTTTTACAAAATAACTCTTATTAAACATCAGAGCTGCCTCGCCTCTCAGTTGATGAGTGATCCTGGTGTCTCATCAGAGCTGTTGGAGCTGAAGGAGAAAGGTCAAAACAAAGATTAAGATGTGTGTTTGAGTCACAAATCCTCCATCAGTTACTTTTAGTATTTAGCATTTACGTTCTAGTTGCCATGGGTTACTGGTGCTCAGGATGTCATTTACACCGAGACTATCAGGTGTTTCTTATCAGAAGGGCATCCCATACAAAACAGGCATGTTTTCATTTGGCTCATGGTTTATTTATTTTCGATCTGTTCAGAGTTTAAATACTGCTCAGAAAAATGACAGGAACACATTGAAAACACATTGGATCTCAAATGAAAAAAGCTCATGGTGGATCTCCATTCTGAGACAGAATGGGTAAGGAACTAAAGGATGCCACATTGTTTTAAGGATATTATCAACCTACAGGAGGCTTCATTTGAAGTGAAACATTTAAACGGAACACTTTAATGCAGCAGGTTTGTCCACTTAGCTGAAATGTCATTGCAGCAGTTTGTATTAGACCTTCACCTGCATCCTAACAATGAGATGACGGATGGTGTCCTGGGTTATCTTCTCCCAGATCCTGACAATGTATCACTGAGCTCGTGGACAGTTTGAGGTGCAACCTGGTGGAGTTCAACTGTATTTAGGTCAGACCAGCATGGAGGACAGCTATGGTATCCATTCCTTCATCCTCCAGGAAATGCCTGCAGAGTCTTGCCACATGAGGCCAGGCATTTTCACAAAACAGGACCCACTGCTGGTGGAGGGTCTAATGGGTCTAAGGCAGGTCTGTCCTAAGTGCAGCCCAGGGGCCACTTGCAGCCCTTGGGGTGATTTTGTGTGGCCTTCAATTGCATTTCAAGAACAATTTTAATGAGTTGTCAATCAGATATTTAAATATTCAAACAAAATCTTAATATTCATAAATTCACGGATATTAATTTATTTCGGTCTTAATATTTCATCCGCACTGAAGATAGGTTCTTTTGGGAATCACAACTTTAAATAATGATTAAAACAAAATAAAACACAAAACCTTTATTAAAGTGATTATGAAAGGTCTGATAGGAGCTCCTTGGAAATGTTTGAAGTTTGGGAATGACTAAAATTAACTTGACCAAGTTAAATTTATTTGTTTAATTATCTCTGAATGATTAACAATTTGACACCAGGTCACCAGATTACGGCTCCTTAATGGATTCAGGCTGTCTCTGAAGGAAGTCCGTTTCAACAAATTCATGGGAGTTCCTCCCCGGGTCTCAGAGGTCGACTCATGAGGGCCTGTGGTGATCGGCGTCACTCTAGGCTGGCAAAGGCTGCTCCGAGGTCGCCCTCAAGGGTGATAATTCACTTTGGCTTGGAGGAGGTGCAGAGTTCAATTTAGTAAGTAAAGTTCATTTATATAGCACTTTTTACAGACATAAATCACAGAGTGATTCACAAAAAACTGAATTAAAACATGATTAAAAGACAAAGAACTAAAAGCATCAAGATAAAATAAAAGACTAGTGAAAGAAATAAAAATAATAAAGGACAGATTAAAATAGCAAGATAAAATAAGAGATAAAAATAATAAAACAAATTTAAAATTTCATTAAAAACACATTTAGCAGTTCTAAAAAACTATGAGCTAAATAGTTGTTTTATTTGGATCAAAAATACTCTTGCTCTTCAAAAAGACTGAGCATTAAAGTAACTAGATGTTAAACCAACTTGTTTCTTTCCTTCTGAGACCTGTTCTCAGAATAAAGGGTCGTCTATTAGGCCGCTGAGTGCTTATCTCATTAAAGATCATTATTAATAAACTGATATAAACATGAAACATATTAAACCATCAATTAGATTCATCTGATGGATTAAGATCAAAATCATCAAACATTATAATCAGAATAATTGTCACTAAAAATTGAAGAATTTAGTCCCCCAGCAGGATGTTTAGAGTCATTTTATAACGTTAAAGTTCAGACTTTATAATGCGAGATCAAACAACAAAAAGCACAGATAAATTAAAATATTTCTAAAATATATAAGCTTAATTTCTTTATTAAACAACTTTTTTCTTTGAATTTATAATAAAAACCACAAGCCCGCACTAGCTTACTAAAAAGCAGCCTTGTGAGCTTCTTTCATAAAATGTGACTTAAACCAACAGTGTGAGTGGTCCAGATCATGTACTTGTTGCTGATAATGGATGAAAATTTGATTTCAAGAGACTTGAAAACAAATTGACCAATCAGATCGATGCTTTTCTTTTGTTAAGTCACAGAGATTCACTGATCCTTTTGTTCCGTTCATTAAAGTGCCTGTGACGCCATATTTAAATCACTTTATATTAAACAGGTGTAATCTTTGATGCCTCTAGATTAGCGTTGCACCATTATAACTCAAAATACGCTGTAATTATTTCCTAACGAGCAACTCAGAGATCAGAAGAAAGCGCCGCCTTCCGGTTCTGCTGGGTTTCTCCTTATTTGGCAGCCTGACACTTCTGCTGCAGCAGGGGGCAGTGTTGTCACGTGAAAGAGAAACGAAACTGAAACTAAACACTACACGGTCTATGGGCAATGGCGGCGGCACTGCCTCGCTCCAGTTGTCGTGAACGTGCATGTGGGCGGAGAATTTACCATATAAGCAAGTCCGGATCACTATGACCTCATAGCGGGCTGGAGTGAAAAAAACTGTTTGAAACCTAGGTCTGAAATCTGGAAGAGCTTCTCACTGGCTGGACTAGGAGACAGATGGATGCAGTTTTTTGCTCTTTCTGGCAGGTTTAAGGTGAGAACTCAACGTTGCAATTTTTGGATTTAGAAAAACTAAATAAAAATCCAGTTCTTGAGGCTCATAACTTTTAACGTGGTGATGTTGGCCCTCATCATGACATTTTGGACCCTCCTGCTAAGATTTTCATCCTGACGCCTAGCAGTCAGGAGGAAATCACCATTTATCCTGTACAGGTCTGAGCATCCCTCCATGGATTGGCCTCATGTGTACAGCACCTTTCACACAAAAAAAATCACAAAGTGATTTACAAATTAAAACATGATTAAAACACAATAAACAAAGTAATAAAGGTAAACAAAACAAAACAACCCATTTGGCCAAAAATTCTTATTCCGTTCATTAATTTTGAGAAAAAAGCTGGTATCTTTCATCAGTCTGAGTCAAATATTTATTGCATATGCTTTATTATATGCCATCACAATGATGTTTCTTTGTTTTTAATTAGAAAACCACCGACAATGTTTTTGTTGTTGTTGTTGTTATCCAGGTTATTGTGTTCTTCACACACATTATGATTTTTTAAAACCATCTTAGTAAAGTTTAAAAACACATGAATTTTTCTTTCATCCAAAACGAATGAAGAAGTGTAAAACCTTGATCTTGTAACGTCACAATCAGGAAAACCCATTAAAAAAAAAAAGGTTTACTGTGTTTTGTCGCCCCCTCGTGGTGAGTTTCTGTAACAGCTGTAGTGTTTGTGCTGTCTGGTTTTTTCATGCTGTTTTTGGTCATTAGTATTGAGCTTACAGCCAATTAATTATCTTATCAAAAATTATATAAATAAATAAATAAATAATTATATATAATATAAATAAACAATAATATAAATAAAAATATATAATTTATTTGTAATTACAACGATTTTCAGAACGATGAAAACCAAGTATTTTATTTATATATTTAATGTATATTATGCCACAGGTTGTCTGAACTTAATGAACAATCTGTGATTATTAAATATAGCTTTACTCCATTGAGACCGTTAATGGATCTGTGAGCTTGAGATGATGTGAGATGAATTAGACAAATAAATAACATGAAGAATCATCAAGGGTAACACAGTGCTTGAAGCTTTTATTTTTACTAAATTTAAAAAAATTTTTATAATTTTTAGTCATGACAACTTCTTTTTAAAGAGACTACATCTAAATACTTATATTTCAGCTTAAATATTGTGTTTACAGTAAAAACAACAAATGTTACATGCATCTAGAAGCAGACAGTCTATGAAGACCTCTTCATCCTTTAAAGTTTTTCTCTTCCATGTCTTCTTCTGAGCTGCTTTTAATGTCAAAATCTTCAGTCCTGCAGGAGAAAAATGCAAAGATTATAAAATCAGAACTCAAACAACAACATGATTAATGTAAGGTTATTAAGTGCCTACCACTGCAAACCAGTGTTTAATAACTGCTCACTGGCCAGGGTCCTGAGCAGGCTCCAGTAAGGAGCATTTCTTCCAAATCTCTGAGGAAGCACGGGGCTCGGTGCCTCTCTGACATCACGGCACTCCCTGCACATCTGGAGCACCTCCCAGGACCTGCCAAACCTCTGGGGCATGTTGGGGCTGGAGTTTGGTGCCCTGTCATCACTGCTGTCCCTGCCGAAGCGCAGGGGCATGTTGGCGTGCATGTGGAGGGGTTTGGCAGTGGGGGGGTACAGCTTGATGATGGTCGGCAGGCTGATCTTGCTGGTGGTGGGGGTCACGTGGATTTTGAAGCTCTCCAAATCTAAACTCCTGCGGATTCCACTTGTCATCTGGACACAGGAGGTCAGAATGAGTAGTCTCTATATACTAAATAATAAATGTTTAGATAATAAAAAGTCAAATTTAGGAGATGTTCTGATTGTTAGCTTTAAAAATCTAACAACAAACATGTTTCAGCATTAATACAGAAAAGGTGCTTCCTACCTGTTGGCGAGGCTGTTTCCTAACAGGGTACCTGTCGTCGTTGCTGCTCTGCAGAGTTTCATCATCGTAGATGGATTTCCCAAAGACATGGAAGTCAGAAGCCGCGGCTCCTCCAAGACTCCCCAGCATCAGCAGCGCTAATAGTATCACTGTGGTCAACATGTTAAAAGCTTCGTTGGACACTTTCTAGCAGACACATGTCTTTCTACTCACTGAGTGTCTCTGATTGTTTTAAACCCCTGGAAACATGCGTCACCAGAGGTGCACGATGGAGACTCTGGCACATGCACAAAGTGATATGTCCATCTACATATTTAGCTTCATTTAAACATTCCTGACTGATCCACTAATCATCCGGCTCAGATGATTACGTTTCAAAAAGGTATGTGACTAATTGGGCTGCTGAATGCCTTTTGTTTGATTTAAGAAGAGTTCACAAAATCCACTTCAAGAAAAACAAAATCAGATTGCACTCATAAATTTCACTCAGTAGATTGATAATAGTTAGGAAAACATCTAGAGAGAAATAATCCAGGTTATACAAACAAAATAAATACATTAGGTAAAGTAAAATATCACAAGGCTTTCAAGATGGCAAATATCCATCCATCCATCCATTTTCTGTAGCCGCTTAATCCTCCACAGAGGGTCGCGGGAAAGATGGCAAATATAATATCTAAAACATCTTTGAAGAAAGTTTGATGGTTGCTGAAATTTGTGTTTCGGCATCAACTCTAAGCTGCTGTAGAAAATCTGATCACTTCAATTAATTTTCTGCTTGGATATTTTCTTCATTTTACCTTATTGCAAATTTTAATTAGAGCGTTAAAAATAACATTCATAAAAGGTCCCTTTATGGTTCATTCAGCCTTATTTTTACTGACGTTTTGACCAAAGGCCTATGTTTTTATGTATAAACTGTATCAGAAGTTCAAAGAAAATCTAAATCAACAGTAATGTTAAAGCTACAGCCAGAGGCTCATTAGGGTCACCTTGGTAACCACAGTAACTACATTTTTAGGCTTAATGGAAACAAAAATACAGCCTGAAGCAATGAGTTGCTGCGGAAAAACTTGTAGATTCCTACATTTAACATATCAATTAAAACCAATAACTATTGACTATTTATCAGTCTATTAGTCTGCAGGTGGAAAATTATCTTAAAGTGTGAAATGTTCAGACTCAAGGATGGCTCGACCAGTTATACAAAATGAAGAGTTATTAACAAATTCTAAAATAGCAAAACCAGTGGCGGATCTAGAAAAAAATTTGAGGGGGAGCCAGGCAGGGGCCAGCTGCTTTTTTAAAGGGGTACATTCTAAACACTAAGCACTTAATATGGGGCCACATGGGGGCCAAGCTTGTTGCCAGGGGGGCACAGGCCCCCCTGGCCCCTCCCCCCTAGATCCGCCCCTGAGCAAAACTATGGAATTTATGTCAAAAATCATCTGGTTAGCACTGTTGCCTCGGAGTAAGGAGGTTGTGGGTTCGCGTCCTGGTTCTTCTGTGGCCTCTCTGCGTGTAGTTAGCATTTTCTTCCCATGCATGCATGCATGGGTTTTTCTCCAGCTTCCTCCATACAAGCCAAAAATGTGCATGTCAGGTCTATTAATGTCTCTACGCAGTGTGAGGGTGTGTGACTGGTTGTTGGACCAGTGATGAACTGGTGAGCCATCCAGGGTGACCCGCGCCTCTTGCCCCTTGATGCTGGAGTTAATAATTTTCTGAGAAAAACTAGTTAACATTTTGGAAAGTCAATACAGCTCAAAAATGATTTCCTCACACTAGGTTGAAAATGTAAAATGAACGATAATGCTGTTGGGTTGGAACCAAAATGTATCAAACTGCATGTTTGGATGCATAAAGTCCAACTTTCTGTGATCTGTTTACATCTTGAATGATTCACCTGGAAAATTATTGACAAACTAATTTTACTCCTCTGTTTCTTCCACTCCATTTATCATTTAATTAATTCAGGAAATCATTCACTATCACTGCATTCATCAGAGGGTGGTATTCGCCCCACAGGAGCGCGCCTCACGTCATGAACCGTTTGTGTTTCTCAGGGTGTCGGTAGTGTTTGTAAAAGCTTTAATGACTCACTGGACTTCCATCTGCTTCAGGATGAGACTGAATGTAAGGAATGCCTGTTGTGTCACAGGGTGACGGTGACAGCCAGCAGGATATTTTAATTTGATGGATGTGCCGTCACCCTGAGATTGTTGCCGTTAGCCGTGTTGCCATCAGGCCCCGTCTCTGAGAGCAGAGAGCGTTTCGTACAGTAACTCAGACGATAAGAATCAAAGTCACATCTGGTTTGAGTGAGTTCGCCTCAGCGTGGCCTTTGTTTCAGTTTACTTTTCTGTATCATCGTTTACCTCCCACCTCTCCTCACTCCTTTTCTCCGTGGTTTCCATCCCTGACCCCGGCCTCTGCTTGCCGACTGCGGGATTTGGGATTTACGATGGCGTGTTGGAGCCCTATCTGCAGCGCGCCTCAATAAACCTCTCCCTTTGTTCTTCCTGGAGCTCTCCGAGCACTCCCTACAAGACCTTGTTCTCTGCCACTGTAATTCTCTCGTCTTAATGTTTTTAATGCTCATCTTTCGCCACCCCTGCGGCCTTTTCATCTTTGCACTTACATGTTTTTGGGCCTCCTCCCCCTCCAATCTGTTTCTACATGTTTTTGAAACACGCACTGGCTCTTTGATAGGATTATAGCTTATAGCCGCCGATAAATAACATCATCTGTTTTTGACAAAACTCACATCCATGTTTTATAACACCTATACAGAAGGTGATATATGCTTTTATTTTTGTCCGAGTACATCATAGAAACAAAGCAGGGGAGGATTTAAAGTAAAACGAGCTTTAATTAAAGGTGTTGGATGACGTCTGCTCCAAAATATGACCAACTGAATATTACTGGCCTCTCGGATCAACGACAACATGAGCTGCATTCACGAGGTGAAACGGTCAAAGTTCAACTGCTTCAACATCTCGGTGAATGATGATTTTTTTTGACAAAAGCAGTGAATATTAGAAATGTTATCAATTTTTAACCACAACCATCCCTTATAAGGATCAGAGTCCACAATTATCTGCCTGACTGGTCATTTAAAAATCCCTGATGTCGACCATTTTTCAAAATGGCAGCTTTTATAGGTAATTTCTCCCATTAAATCCATATAAACATATACGAATATGAGCTGATAAACATCCTGGAGCTTAATTAATAAACTATTTATTATTTAAAGGACTACTTAATGTAATAATATATTAATAAATATAATTTTCTATGAATGTCTTTGCTAACAGTTGCAATAAAATAATTTGCAGGAAATGATAAATAAAAATAGAAAAGCGTGGTAACATTCACAGCTTTTCTCAAAACCTCAGCCGAGATGAACATATAGGCGAACTATGATTTTGTGCTGCACTGAATTTTAGTTTAACCTCGGATTTCAAAATCTATGAAGTGTTAACAAAGCACCTGACATTAAGGAGGAAGACAAAGCAAAGGAAAGGGGAAACACTCTGTTTCTAACCCCTCTCCGTCTCTCCAGGACTGGGAAACCCTGAGATTCCTGATATGATTTGTGTGAGTGTGCTGATGCTCCTCTGAGCTGATTTATGTGAAGTTTTATCTTCAACCTCTTACACATCAGCCAGGTCATCGTCAGAAGGCCCCAACATGTCTCCACACTCCGCAAAGAGACCCATTCATCAAGCCCCTGTGACTGGTGATGATCAAAACCACTTCTGTTGGATCACATTTAAATACGGAACCACTAAATGAACAAACGCTTCTGTACGTGTGGTCCTCGTATCTCTGGGTCCAGTTTACCAGATCTGAAAAAGGAGTGACCAAGTAAAGACGGAGCAGCTATAAAATCCCCAGGATGTTGCCATAGAAACAGAAAAGAAGTGCAACTTCTTGCAAATTCTTCTAAGAAAAAAAAAGCACACCAAAAAACAGAAGAGCGGTTATCTTAAAGTGTTTAACATTTTGCAGAGAATGCGACAGCCCCCTGTCCCCTGCTGTGATAATCTCAGGGAATGACAATAAATTATTCCGGTTGGTTTCCAAAGGTTGTAAAATTACAGGAAAAACTCAATAAGATGGGAGGCAACGTTTTGTCTGGTCCCAGGAAAAGTCCAGAACCCACAAAGTGTTTCCCAGAGTTGCACAAAACTTTCCTCACCTACAAACCAGAACCTCAGAATGAGGAAGATCACTATTCAACTGTGTCGTTTTGGTCATTTTAAGGGATTTTCTGACATAATGAATAAATGTGGGCTGGTGTCACATTAAACACAAACCACGGTTTTATTCCTACCAGCAAACGCTTCAGTCTGCTGTATAAATCACTGCCAGGGTCGTCGGTCCTAATTCAACACAGAGGAACACACATTTAGTCTACATATCTCCAAAAACCTGTCTTGTTTTAATGGCCCACCATTAGCACCATTTGGGCTATTTTGAAGTGTGTTTAAATGCAAAAATATAAAAGTCTTACCCATACACACTGAATGGGCTTTGTTCAGAGAAATAGTGTATAAAGTATAAAGTTGGCAGCAATTCACGTTAGTTTAAGCCACTATTTCTCTAAACAGAGGCCATTCAGAAAGGCAAGCTATAGGTAATTATTACATTTATACTTTAAAATGTCTGAAACATCCCTTTAATATGTCTGAAACATGCCAGCAGGCTGAATAACTCAAACACTAAGGACAGAAAGCCCACAGGATAGTTGAGAATCTGAACCAGGACTTTGATGGAAGTCATTGTGTTTTTTTATGCTGCATCATAAATGTTAATTCCAGCCACCATGAAGCTCTCAGCTGCAGTGGTGTGTTTTACCCTGGCAGATCCTTGCTTTCACAAGCTGAAATGTTACTTCAAAGGTTTTAAAGGTTTCAAAATTCTTCATTTTGTTGGTAAATTTGCACCCACTTCCTCCACAGAGTCCAGCGGGCAGCCAAGGACCGAGCAGGCTCGTCTTGTTCAGTTTCTTCCTGTCACTGTCAGAGCAGTCCACTCCCCAGCAGACCACAGCGTAGTGGACAGTAGAGCCAACAACAGAGTGGTACAAAGCTCTCAGCAGATGGCCGCTCACTCAGAAGAACCTCCTCCTCAGGAGGTGGAGGCGGCTTTGGCCCATTTTATAGAGCATCTGTGTAGTGGGACCAGTTCAGTTTATTGTTGGACACCCAGGTGTTTATTTGTCCTCCCCCATGTTTGGCCTATAATCAAGTTGTAGTAGGTCCATCACTGAGCACACCATGAATTGAACTTGGGTGAGGATGAGTCTCTCATTGTCTTCATCAGGTGGGAAGTCAAGGCAACTGGTCTCCAGCTCCCTGGCAGATGCTGCCTAGGGAACTGGAACCACACAGGAGGTCTTCCAGGGTGAGGGCCTTCTCCAGACGCAGGCTCAGGCTGAAGATGCACATGACCACTGTAGCTAGCTGCTGTTGGAAACTTGGAAACAAGCATAAATGTCTAAGCAAACGCCCGAGTAATGTAAAACTGATGTATTAAGGTTGATGAAATGGAGTTTTCAAGAACTCTGAAAATTTAGAGATTAGAAATGTTTTATGATGTCGGTAATCCATTTTTGCTTGGTTACATTGGAGCTAACCATTAGCTCATCAAACTTGTTAGTCAACCTCTGTTTAATAAACTGAGGTCATTCAAAAAGCCATCTGCTACAGGATAGATATTAATTGTTCATAACGTTTCCACAGGATTCCTGTAAATCTTTCCTTTAAAGGTGCTGAATCCAAAAAACACATTTGTTTCCAGGACGTGCTAATCCAGTACTTTATTCTAACACATTATATATGCATGGCTCACACTCAGGCAGAAAACACAGATTACAGTTTGAGATGGATATTTGAAGGTGACGTGAGTCATTCAGTAACATAAATCATTTTTATTAGTTATAGTAATAATTTAGGCTGCTTTACTGTAAAACTTCTGCTCAGAATTTAACAGTTACCACATCTAAACACTAGATGGCAGAAAAGGATGCAAAAACCCAAAATGGAATGTTGTCAGTTCACTTTTCTTGTTTTTAAGTTTTTTTCTTGTATTTTACAACACCCACATATATACATGTCCAAATATTAGCTAAAGTCATTTGAAAAGCTACAAAAGTAATCATTTTATGTTTATATGATTGAATTTACAATGCAATAGTGTGAATGGCATGTCCCACCAGGTGGCGCTCTAACATTCCTTTTCTCAGCTTGTGGAGGAGGTGGAGCATCCTACAAGGGTTGGGGAATCAGAGAGGGAGGCTGCCCTAATACAAAGAGGGAATGTCCAGGAGAAAAGGGAGGTCTTAAGAGGAGGAGGCGGTGCAGAAACCAACAGCCAATCAGAGTCCAGTACAAACTGACCAATCAGAGAAGCTGAGAAAAAAGAGCAAAAAAGAGAGAGAGAGAGAGAAAGGCAGGCAGCAGGAAACTGAGCAAATGACCCTTGATGAGAGAGGAGGTGGAGGATGGGAAGGATGAGGGAAGCAAAGGGGGCCCTGGAGGAGGAATATATGTGTATGTGTGTGTGTGTGTGTGTGTGTGCGCGTGTGTGTGTGTGTGTTTAAAGTGACGACTTGGCTGAGAAAATCTGCCATATCCTCTATTTGTCTTCTGAGATGTATTTCTGTCCTCAGCAACACGTGTTTGTGGTTTAATCAGGTGTAAAGAGATGAATAAAATCTCACTGGTGGAAAACCTCAATGAGCTTTATTAGTAAAATACAGAGAACATTCATTTATTTAAAATGAAAATAAACAGAGAAGTGAGAAGTTAAGTAACAAAGTATTTTAAAAAATGAACGCAGTTCCTCTGAGGATGGCGCCGTTACTGAGCGGTTAATGCTCAGCGAGGTTTAGAAATGCCTGCTGGTTTTGGTGGTAAAAAAAAACAAGCCTTTTTATTGCTTTCCTTGCTTTCACTTGATTTGAATGTTTACACGGTCATTTATCTGTTGAGTGACTTTCATGATCCCTGGGCCCTGGAAACCTCTTAAAAGCCTGGCACATAAATTCCAAAAACACTGCTGTCTATAAGAAAATAAGCATTTTTTTTTCGTCTTCGCTTGTGTTTGGTATTATTTGTGCCGTTGGTGGAGAAAGGATAAAATGAATGAAAGCATAAGAGTGAAATAAGAAGATAAAATGAAGCTGTGAGGAGAAGCGATGGTTTAGAGAAAGCTCTTTCCTTGATTGTTCCTCCTGACCTCTGGGCCTCCTCTCTACTCCCAGTTGGAAGGCCAGTTTGGCTGCTGTTCTGTGGGTCAGGGGGGTCAAAAGGTCCAAAGACACCCACACAGAAATATACACTGTGACCTCCAACCTATTCCCCGAGATGCAGCTGAACACTCAGCACGCGATGCAGAAAGTAAAACTCACGATCGCTGCAGGTTTGAGTGGTTTAACTCCATCTTATTCTCTTTTTAATTTAATTTTTCTAACTTTAAGAACCCACAAGAAGACATTTAATTTGGGGGAATATATCAGTTATTGAACGCATGATAATTTCATGGCAGTGGTGGGAAGCATGAGCCGATCATGTGAGAGTCTGAGGAGTAAAATCTTTTATTTTCTTTCCAAATTTAAGTTCTCACTCATTTTTCTCAAGTCTCTTTCCTGTTCAGCTGCTGAAACTGTTTATGTCAAACCAAAGAAATTGTCTCCATATTTATGAAACATAATAATAATAATAAAAATAAACAATTCTTTATCATATTTGTATATATAAAACTTATTCCTCCAGCTGCTGAGTTTGCTGGAAGTTTCCTTTCAGCGCAACTTACTAGAAATAGGAAACTGGAATATTAAACCAAATGTTTTCACATTAGTCTTGTCAGCTGTGTGTGTGGTGGTGGAAAAAACTCACAAAACCCTTAATAAAATCAATGCTGATACGATGGAACAGCCCTGCAAAAGTCATCCTTTTAAAAGAAGGGGAAAAAAAGTTTAAACACGTGTCGAAGTGATTGCACTTACTGTAGATGCTCAGTTTGGCCACTCATGTTTCACTTCCAGGAAGCTCTCACCCTCTGATACAATAAAACTTTAAATTAAGCTTACACACTGAGGTAATGCTAGATTAAGTGCTCAGTTTGGCGACTAATCTCTTTTACTTGGAATAATGTTACACCATCCCTAAAAATATACATATTTTAGTGATGAGTGGACATAAGAGGAAAAAAAGTGTCTGAAAAGTTGAATTTAAAGTTTATTTTATGAACACAGCAAATATATCAATGTCTAAAAATGCATTCAGTAGAATCAGTTTGATCATTTCAGCTGTAAACATGGTCTTAAATGACAAACAGGTGATTAAAATATGTTGTTTTCCATTTAAATCATGGAATTCTGGGATTTTCTTTTAATTAAAACATATTCTGAGGAAAAACAGTCAGCATTTACACAAAGCATTGTGGGTATTGTAGGTTGTTTCACCAGTAATAGTTTAGTGTTTGCTTTCCGGACTAATAAAAATCATGTCGTGTTAGAAAACATCTTTATACTTTTTTGACTTTTTCTTCAACATTTCATCTTAATGTTGACGTTTTGTTTTATTTTCTTTCTTCTGAGTTAATTAAGTTAATTCAAGTATTTTTTCTTATGGTTCAAAGAAAATAATAAAGCTAAACTTTCATCGTGCGTGATCCTAAGGTAGTAAAAAAATGTGTATGAAATTAATAAAAAATCTGAAACACCTCACTGGATTTGATAAATGTTATATTATTTTGATTTTTGCTCTTCATAAGTCATTTTATTCAACAACAACTTTTCAAAGACTCTAAACCAAACTTTTAAATAAGATCCAAACATTTATCAAAATGAATTTACATGAAATGTTTGTGTTTTGATTCATTACTTTATGCTGTCAGCAAAAGCAGGACACAGAACAAAGATCCAATAACTGATCCTTTAAAGCTTCATTCATATAAGCTTCTCTGTTTTAACTCTACGTGCACACACTCAGAATACACTAAAGTGTGTGTGTGGTCTGTTTTGTGTGAGTAAAATATCGTTACACTCTGATTATTCATGATGGTGCTGCTGTAAAAGCATCCCCACTTTTCTCTCATTTCCCCTCTTTCCCACTCTTCCCCCACGTCGTTCCCGGCATCCAGAATTGGAGCATACAGCGCATATGCGTGTGTGCGTGTGTGTGTGTGTGTGTGTGTGTGTGTGTGTGTGTGTGTGTGTGTGTGTGTGTGTGTGTGTGTGTGTGTGTGTGTGTGTGTGTGTGTGTGTGTGTGGCGTACATACACACAGAGGGAACATGATCCAGACCATTGCTTTCAGCGTGGTGTGCAGGATCCCCAGAGTTTTGAGAGAAGACAGAATTAAAGGGTGGGAGACAGAGAGAGATTTGACCTCTGTGGAGCCTTTCACACACACACACATGTGCGCGTGCACACACACACACACACACACACACACATACATGCACAGTGTGGGAGTGGAGCTCTGAGTGGTGGGGACAGCTGTGGGTTAGTGACATCATCTTTAGTTGCTGTATTTGATCTGGTCAGAGAGAGCAAGAGATTGAAACTGAAACATCAGACTGTTCAAAAACTGTGAATGTATGTGTGTGTGTGTGTTAGAGCCCAATAAAACTGTTCTTTCTCTCCGTCTTGTTGTCTCCCTCCCTGCTGATTGATGACTTGTGTATATTCCATGTGGTAATCTGATCCTTCTCCTCCAGAAGTTGCTGTAAATACAGTCTGCCATAGTGCCAGCCTGCCAGGCAGACAAGCTGACTGTCTCTGGCAGGGATTTGGCTCTGAAGCCCGCCGCCGTGCCGCGGAGCCTCCTGAGGGCACGAAGGAACATATGACGCCTCGCTGCAATCAGATCAGAGCACGCCAGCAGAGGTGAGCGCATATAAAAAGGTCACTGGAGGCCCATGTTAGCATAGATGAGCAGATTCATTAGACTTGATTCGAGCTGTAAATTAGCTGTTGCATGGAAACGCGGGGAGGTGGAGAGCTGATGTGACTTCTTGCAGTTCGGTGACATAAATGAGAGCATGCACACACACACACACACAAACACACACATCCGTGTTATGCAATTTGTATGGCGTCTGCATCTCAGCTAACAGATACCCACACTGACTGATTAGCACGATAATCAAAACCATTCCAGACCACGAGAACGCACACAGAAAACAGATTTTTGTGATTGAGCGTACACATGTGGCTTTAACATTTAGATTTTGTGAAGAAAAAAAACAAACAACCACAAACAAAATCCCTTCAGCAAAGCAAAAATGTTTAGGCAGCATCACATGAAACTGGACACACGCTGCAGGAAAAACAGGCAAAACGTCAAGCAGCTGAGGTGTTTTATAAGTTCAGGTTCATGTTAACACTCTGGTCTTTGTGCACGGACATATTTCCAGTCTACGTTTGCAGGTTAAAGGTCATGGTGTTTGAGATCCTTATTTTGACTTTTAAAGATCTGAAATCTAGAAGTTAGCGATGTTTGATCAAGTGGCAGCCAACCAAAATCCCACATCAACCTCCCCCTTCACGCATGATGGAGAAACCATAGAGGCTGCTAACATTTGGAGACACACAAAATATCCTCCACACAACTGGTGCTTATATTCTGTACTGGGGCATGTCAGACTGGGAGCAAAAAGGCTCCATTTTTGCTAAGAAGGTGCTTATTTCCACCAACTACAGTATTGGAAATATAGTTATGAATATTAGGTCAATTGTGCAAATACATTCCAATAAATGTTGACCTTTGTTTTCATGTGTTTACAAAAGCAAGATTGCAATTAAAAGCAGCCAAATTCAATTTCCTCTGCAGAGCTTAGAGATATGATGAGCAGCTCAAACATCATGAAGGATCCAGCTGAAGAGGTTTAAATAGATCCAGATATATTTTTAAAGCAGATATGTTTTTTTCCATTTAAAAAACATATTTTTGTCCACCTTATTCTGACAAAAACACTGAAATACGCCCTCCACACCATGAAAAGCCTCATATCTCGCATGCAGTCACAAAAATTTTTTAAATTCTGTTTTCCCCACCAGTTGCAAACATAGAAACAAATATCTGTAGTGTAGATGGGGCCGCAGGCATGTGGTTAGGATACCCCTGGAAGCAGGAGACCCAGGTCACACTGAAAAAGCTGGTGTTCGTGTCTGGGGAGAGGAAGGTCTGAACTTCCCTGCTTTAGGGCTGCTGGACCTTGATAAGTGGAAGAAGATGAGATAAGGCTTGGGTTAAAGTAAACCTGTTCACAGCCCACTTTTTCCAAGTGGTGATTTCTGTTGGTTCACAAAATGTTCACCTTACTGTTGCATGTCCAAATATTAATTCCTCTAGTACTTTTAGTTGCAATTACTTATTTAAGCCACAACATGATTGTGTGCAGGTGAGTGTCTCAGCCCCACATCCTGCAGACTGGTTCTAAAAACGTTCTGTAAATTTGATATTTGGGCTTCATTTTTGAACCAAGCATAAATGCATGGCTTACCTTTAAACACATCTATGATTATGAATAAGAGAACATATTCATTTGTTACAATATCCTGAACTGTCACTATATCGATCACTGGTTTGTTTTTGGTTTCACTACCTTAATTCCTAATTTAAACTTTTTTTTTTTTTTTTGGAAATTAATGCTGAATGCTTTTTGCAAACAATTAGTCCCAAATGTTTCGCAAATTTAGCAAATTACGGTATTTCTTTAAAATTACAAAGTGGCACATGCTGCAACCTACATTAATGACAGCAAAAGCTGATAATATATTCATAACCAGTTGTTTCCATTAGTTTTGAGCAACAACAAACTCATAAATGTCTGCAAACACATTTGATGTTGAGACTTTCTCACCTGCAACAAACTGAAGCAATAAAACTTTATTGTATGCCCCTCATCATTGCACACATGACAACACAACCGGCAGGTAGTGTTGTTGTTTTTTTTAAACACTGACACAAATTAGTCTCAAGGCGACCATAAATGTAAATAATTCATATTTGAATCTGTCCATATCTGTATGTGTTCAAATATCATGAATGGAAACAGAATTAATTAAGTTAAATCAAAGCAGGTTGTCATGGCTTCATGATAAAGATTGTTGTTGTAAATATGAAATACATTTATGATGTTTTGGCATCTACACACAAAACTTCCGATACTTTATGATTGTGTGGCTCATTTGAGGTCTGCAGAACATTTTCTTTGCTTGTATATTTGTATTTGTGTTAAAAGTGTTCTCAGTCCAGTGTCATGCCAGTGTAGCACATTCAAAGTGAGCCGAATTGATAAACTGAAAAACAAAAATGACAAAGACTCAGAGACGGAGTGAATCTAATGAAAGCGAGAGGAGGGCTACCACCCACCGGAGCAGACAGCACACCCTGCTGCTCTCTGCAGAAAGTCAGCTCAGACACAAAAGGTACAAAAGCCATCTGGGCTAGGCGGCTACGCTACATCCAGAGACAAAAGGGGCTCATTCACACCGTCCAGCCCAGCCAGGGCCATCTGCTCCTGGTGAGAGTGAGTGGGCGAGGGGACACCAGGCTCCTCCAGAAGCCCTAGAGCTGCACAGAACAACAGCCTGAAATCAGCATAATATTAGGACTCAAGTATGAAAATATGAATGCAGATGAGCTGCTTCACGACGTGAGCGACCACAATGAAGGTGCACACAGGGCTGCATGTGCCACACAGATTGGGAATGAGAACATGTGCAGTGTGCAACAATGGTGAAAGGGAGGCAACTGTTACATCAGTGGGGGAGAGAATGACAGAGCGAGAGTGTGGATGCATGCAAACATCTTTAACATGCAAGCAAAAATACACACATGCTCCCTGTAACATAATGGCAGTCATTCATCATGAAGGGGAAAATGAAAAAAAAATGGAGAAAAGTAAAGAGATCTGGAGCAAAAGTCTTTCCTGTAACTGCTTTGTAAATGTTGTCTGAGTGTGATTTATGAAGATAAAGATCTGTCTGCAGCTAGGATCAGTCTGTGCTTTGGTATTTGGAGAAAATTTAAGAAATGAAGTCAGGTCACGTTATGGCAGGAAGGCAAAAAGTTTGTAATTTGCAGTTAAAGCATTGGATTCACATAGAAGACACATCAGCTCTAAAACAGATACAATCACTACGTTTCTGCTATGAACCAAACTCTGTTTTAAACATCAAGGCAGGGATTTCCCTTTCAGATGCGACATCTTCTTTTGACTGGCCGTTAGCTTATCAGTACTGTAGAGTGTATTTCTCCAAGTTATTTACAGGAAACTTTTTTTTTCACTTTTACACTAAACAACACTCCAAAATGGCACAAATATCCTTTGAAGGCATGGTTGTAGACATAATTTTTTAAAACAATTTGTGGTAATGATGTTAATTAGATCACTGTTAACCATATTTGTTCATAGCTTTAGAAATTTTGATGTCATTAATCTGTTCTGACTCCAAGCTAGGGCTGCACAATGTCAAGAAAGCATGCAACAGGAATAATATTGTTAAATATTGATAACATCAGTTTCATAAAAGCCACATATTCTGTCATCACAATGCTTACACAACTCTCCATGTGCTGCTTTGAGTATTTACTGGTCTGATTGCTAATTATGCACTTTGGCATGTAGTTTGTATCTGTAATTCATTGAAAATATTTGCAATATTACATTTACATTACATAACAGTTTCAATATATCGTGCAACCCTTCTGTAAACAGACCAAATCAGATAACAATTCATTTCAAAAGCATAAATCTGCAAAGAAAAATAAAATTAAAAAATTTACTTTTTGCAAAAAAAAAGTATCTGGCATTTTGACAGATTCTTATCACATTGAGTCAGTAGTTTTCTGATTTGCCATCAGTCAGAAGACACAACAGTTTCTGTCTAGTTAAACTTGTAGAGCAGCTCCAACTCCTGCCTGTCATCAGTGGCCATTGTTAAACTCTATCAGACACAATGACAGCCTGTCAGCGCTTAGTATTTACAAAATCTGTTATTTCAGTGTCAACGCCGTCAGCTAAAAGCTTTTGTGTATCCACACGTCATTGACACACGCTGTTTACACGCTGCAGATTGTGCAGACAGGTTAGCAGGTTTTTTTAGGTCTGACTTTAGGATTGTGCTGCTGCTGAGGAGAAAGAAAGACGCTGCACCATGTATCCACTAACATTAGCTTCTGAGCGCAGCGTTTTCTCCGAGGCCAGACATCGAGGCAGGATCTGATGAGAGATACCGTGTCAAACTTTATGCCTGCGTGATAATGAGCAGCTTTGTTCACAGAGACAGAAAGTATGGAAATCCCCCTCAGCTGGTGACAGACAGTTGTCAGGAGCCTCAGATTAATGGAGGCATCTCTCAGTCAGTCGAGACCCAAAGGCTAAAATAGCTCAATCACTTCACTCCTGGGGCTTAGGTGCCTTGAAGTGGTCGCTTTCACACAAAGTCCAACCAAAACCTACATTCAGAAACATGATTTGAGTTTAATCAACAGCAAAAAACATCTAGACTTTTCCCAGTTTACCGGAGGGATTGTCTTCAGTCTGTGTTTTTTTGGCGTTACGAAGACGAGTGCAGCAAGAAGAAATGTGTGTCTCATATGTTTTAATTCAATTTTCTCATATTTCTCCAGCGAAAAACCATTAAAAGCCATTAGGAGGTCAAAGTGGTTTCTCAGTCACACAAGGGAACGGAGGGAATGACCCACAAGAGATCAGGGTAAAAAAATGTCACCAACAGATAAAACTTTCCTTGTTGATTATGCTGCTACAATATCCTCCTGACCACCTGGGGTTTAACCACTTTTATACTTAGTTGTTTATAATGCAATGAAAATATAACAGAATTTATCAGAACACCACAAATATGAAACTGAACCATTTTTATCATTGATGCATTAATGCAATTAATAATCTCTTCTAATGGGCAACAACCACTTATTGCATTACTGTCCAGTTTACAGACCAGTGGGGTAATCACACACACAACAAAATACAACAAAGTGCATAACACCATAGTCATTATTGGTATTAAATACTTAATTTAAATTATTGTAATATAAAAAATCTAAATAAATTACCTTGCAGGGCAGTGTATTGAAATGGAAACGTTTGATTTTTAATTTTGAAAAATTCTCAGCCCTGTAACAAATGAATTATGACCCAGTACCGGTCTATTAGCTGGTGTTAGGGGACCTCTAATCTGTCTATGTGAACTCAAATATTAGAAACTGATCATCCAATTTGAACAAAATGTCCAGTAAAATGGTCAACTTTAAGCTACAGATCATCTGGAGGTTTTATGTTTCGTTTGTTTTGACAGCTTAATATCAGAACATGCAAACCAGTTATATAAAAATATGTATTTGCATATTTTGATGCATCAATTTACACAATATATCTATTTAAGCACGTTATTTTACATTTTTGCTCAAATTGTAAAACATTGCTTGCTTAAGGTCCTGTGTTGTGCCATCTGACTCAGTTATATGTGCACGTTAGTCCCTCCATTCTATAAGAGACAAAGCTGCTACATGTGTTTTCTTTACTGAACAAACAACGTTCATTAGAAAAACAAATCTTCCCACAAAGTGAAGAATAACTTGATCCAAAAATAGGACTGAATGAAGCGTCGTGTTTCATTTTTAAGTTCAGTTTGCTTCAGACGCTACTACTCTAATATCATTTTAAAGCCATTAAATGTTTCATAAAAGATGATTTTTAACTTAAACTATTTAGTGTCCAGTGGAAAAATGTGTGGTAGGCTAAATTAATCCAAATTTTAAAGCAAGTGGGCTAAATGTTTAATCACATTTGAACTGCTTTTAGCTTCATTAGCACGTTTTTGATTTGATCATGTTCTCATGTCCCATTCAAACAGAACTGTTATTTATTTTCAGAAAGTCCCGATGATCAACGTCGAAGCCAGAACAGAACGATGTGTGTAACTCATCATTCTGGGTATAGCTGGAGCTAAATGCAGCAGCAAACAGATGACAGCTAACAGGATTTAATTTGCAGAATAAATTTAATTTGTAGAAAAACTAAAGATCCTCTGTGGACTCACTGTCTCAACATTATCCATCGTGACTTGTAACTCCCTCAGATGTGATTGCCAGCAGCTTATCGATTGCACATGGTCATTCATGAAAATCCAGCTCCTCTTCCTTGGTTTCTTTATTTCTTCTGTTTGTAAAAGTGTGAGAGCACCCGCAGGGCAGAAAGAGGTTTCTGACAGGCTTTGACAGGTTTGGTATGGTGGCAGACCTCCTGGCTGTCAAACAAACAGACAAACCAATGAAACCAGAGAATAAACAGCGCCGACTAAAGGAGGATGACTGACGCATAGCAGCACGGACTGGGACGGGAATGTGACTGAAGGACAAAAGATGGGAATAATAAATTATCTTCACTCGTTCCTCAGATGTCAATTTTCCTCCCTTTTTATCACTGCTTTCTCCCTCGTCTCTCAACACCTGGCCCTCACCTGGGTGAGTGGATGAAGCTGCTCACCTCACAAGTGCATCACGAGTGCTGAAATGGGCCCAAGCAGGAGGGAAGGTGATCTGTGTTTGCAAAGAGTTGCTAGTTTGAACTTGTAGTGAAAGGAAACAAGTGTCAGAGGCAGAAGGAGTGTTTGGAAATGTTGGGAAAGGCACAGAGTGAGCTTTCAGGAGAGTGGAGGGAGTGTTAGAAAACAGAAAGAGAGATCTGTGTGCGTTTCCTCAGAGAGAGGCTGTTGATGGTTTAGTTGGAGTGTGCTGTCAGGGCTTGTCACCTTGACAACCGGCCCTTGATTTCTAAGCCCCTGTCAATACACCCAACGCACACTCCCTCTCTGTTACACACATTCAGACTCTCTTCATGTAGATCGGCCAGCTTGAGATCCGTTACACAACCTGTTGATGCTGTGCTGAAGCTCTCCAGTGCCTCGGTGAGTCCTGTTTGTCCACAGAGTTGCACCTGGCAAGCAGAACGAAAACAACATGAGGTCATAACAAGCAGCCTCTTTTAATCCCCCGCCACAAAAATGCAAAAGCTCAAATGTGGGGTCGTTGTATAGCTGGGAGTCATACTCTGAGTGCTAACTGAACACACAAGGTTTTGGTTTAAAGGTACTGGCCAGACATCATAGAAATTTTGTTCATTTTGTTAATCAATTTAGTCATGAATCAAATAAATTCAGATAAAATTCCCTCATCTCATCACAGAAGGATTGTGTTCCACGTACGTTGCTCGATGATGCAGCAGCAGGAGTTCGCCGCTGTCAACACACTGTCGCCAATCTAAAATGGAAGATCTACACGAAGATCTACGGATTCCAACAATATCCTCTTGGGACCTAAAGAACCGCTGAGTCCTCCTTGACCCTCTATAGTCTGCTGTACAATTTTCTGTTTTGTCCATTTTTTGTGTTTGCCTTTGTATTTCAGTTTTCAGGTCTTTTACAAACTGCAACCATCACAAGGACTGGCTTCCTGGTGGGGTAAAGGAGGGATGAAATAGCTACCCCGCGCCGCTGCGTTCGTAGACCTCAGATAATACTGCCAAAAACAACAGCCGAGTTAACCATGCTAGCTAATCAGGAAAAATAAGTTGTTCAGGTAAGCTATCCATTACATTTTTCTGGTGTTATATTCATATCAACATGCAGCTGTAAAATTGTCAGCACATAGTTATATATATGTACAGTTTTGTTTTTCTGTAGATTATTGAATCATACAGTGAACCCAGTCACTGTCATACAGTTCTACTTTATGGAGCTAGATTCAGTGTTATCTCTGTTATCTTCAAACATGAAAACCAAAGCAATAGACGATTTAAAAAATGTAAATAGACTAAAACAATTTAGGTTTGAAACGTTCAATGTTCTCGTTATTTCACCATCAGTATTCACATTGACTTGCAGGTTGTCGGAGTCAAACTCAAGCTGGAACATGTACAGTTGAACTCCTAGGAACTCTCCGTCTGTCTGATCTTTGTTGTCCTAACCTAACAGGTTTTAGATGCTGATGAAGTCATTGTTTACTATAGTTTCCTGTTTTATTCACTCAAATGAGTCACAACTGGGTGGCTAAGACCAGAAACAGCATTTTAATGTTTATGATATTTTAAAACTTTGCATTTTCTTCAAATTCTGCCATGGAAATACAAACATGTTTATTTTTGTGGAGCTTTTAATACTTTTTTACACGTCATTAACAGGGAATATACCTCTGGTCAGTACCTTTAAAACTTTGGCGTTTACTGTTGGTGTCTGTGCTATTTCTTTTAGCAAAATAACCATTAGAAAATTTTAACAACACATTCAGGAAATAATCACTAAAGGAACATGCAGAACTGATTAACCTTTTATAGTCAACCCAATTTACCACATCCAACTGACCTTAAAAACCACAACACTTGTTCTAATTCAGTCAATTTGACAATTTTTTTTTTAAATTATTTTTTGCTTCAGTTTGCTGTTGGTAATTTATTTGCTTACAGTACCTTGAACTCTACAAATCATGCAAAGTTTTTGCTTAGAACTTTGCCAAACTCTGTTGAGTCAACCCAGTTCAAGATGGCCGCCACAGCCAGCTAAATGGCAAAATGACTATTTGTATTGAACTTTTCTAGTCTTTTTGACCACTCAAAGAACATTTTAAACCACAATTTGCAATCCTCCATTCACACATATTCACACCCCTTAATCCCATGCCCATGTGGCTGGAGGAAGCCATCTCGCTCTCCAAATGGAGGATGATCGCTCTTCCTCATCCTCCCCTGCTGAAAAAACCAGCATAGACCAGCATATGCTGGTTCCAACATATGTTGTGTTTTGGTGCTGGTATGCTGGTCCATAGTGATCCATTAGTTCAACCAGCATAGACCAGCACCAAACCAGCATAGACCAGCACCAAACCAGCATAGACCAGCACCAAACCAGCATAGACCAGCATTGACCAGCAAAGACCAGCAAACAAATCATGATGGTCTTGATTTATATGCTGGTCAATGCTGGTCTATGCTGGTTTGGTGCTGGTTTAGCTGGTAGACCAACATGATTTAATGCTGGTCTATGCTGGTTGAACTAATGGATCACTATGGACCAGCATACCAGCACCAAAACACAACATATGCTGGAACCAGCATATGCTGGTCTATGCTGGTTTTTTCAGCAGGGTCGTTAGCCACAGCTGCCGTCAAAATCACTTAGAAAACAACACAATTCTTAAACATTCGTCAGTTCATAGAAACTGAGCTCAAATTTGATGTCATTGTAGCCAAACGTCATGCACAACACAAGCACTACACATAAACTCTGTTCGAGTCAACCCTGTTTGTCTGTTAGTATGATTCCCCCTGAACTAGATGGATTTTAATGAAGCTTTCAGGCACTAATCGTGGATGCACATCAACAGCTGATTTACTTTTTATGGTAAATCAACCTTAGCAAACCCATAAATGACTAAATCTACAAATACTGGGCTAAAACTTTCTCTGATATAACAACACATTCTCCAACATCACTTATAATAATATTTCAAGATTTGACCAAAATGGCAATACTTCCATCATTTTTGAAGATACAATGATCTTAGTTTAACCTAACTCTGGAATAAAAGGCAGTGGGCAACGTGCATTCCTTCAAATACTGCTATGCAAACAGAAAAAAAAGTGTTTCTGTCTGTGTTGAGAGTTGCCCAGGTGTGTTTGCCCTGATGTGTGTGAAAGCACATGAGCATACTGCCGACTGGATCGTTTTCCGCTTCAAATCTGTCAGCGGATAGAAAGAAGACGAGATCACACCAGCAGTCACAACAACGTCCCCGATGCTCAATAGTAAGGATGGACGAATGAATGAAGGAGGGATGAGCTGAGTGTGATGCTTGAAAGACGAATGGGCTAATGGATGGATGATTTTAGTGACAAGGGAAATGACAGATGTTGCTGAGTAAATGGACAGATTGACAGATCGATGGAGAGGCAGACAGATCCATAGAGATGCATAGAGACTAAAGCACCAGAGAATGAAAAATGAAAGCATCAGTAGAAAGAAGATATCATGTTCAGTCATAAAAAGAAACAAAAAATAGCTCTGGAAGTGATTCATCTTTACAAATATTTGAGCTCAAACTTATGTTTTGACAGTGTTTGAAGTAAATGAGAAACTAGATGTTTTGTTTTAGATTCCTTCCTGCTTCATAGATGAACAGAAAGCAGAGTTAATGCAACACACACGTTAGGAAATGAGAAGATGAATAGGAAGTTTATTTTACATCTGTTCTTCATAATGATGCATGGTTTTATGAGGCCTTTATAATATGTGTTCTCATTTGCAGAAACAAATGAGCAAAATCAAGAGAAGCACAAGGCATCAATTAAAACCTCTATGACTGTTCATTTCCATCCATCCATCCATCCGTCCAATTTCTATCACTTATCCAAGGTCGGGTCATCCCTATCCCCAACACTTAGCAGCTCTTCCTGGGGAATCCCTAGGCATTCCCAGAGAGGATAGATAATCCATAGAGTGAGTTTTGGGTCTTCCTCCCAGTGGAATATGCCTCAAAAGCCTTCAGAAGAAGCTGACCAAGAAACATCAGAAGCCCAAACCATCTCTACTGAGTTCTTTAGACGTGGAAGTGCAACAGCTCTACTCTGAGTTCTCCACAGAAGAAGCTCTGAGGCTGAACTGGCCACCCTGTGAAGAAGACTCATTTTGGCCACTGATATTCACAATCTTGTTCATTGCCCATGTGACCATAGGTGAGGACTCCCTCTTCCCTCACTCGTGAACAAGACAGAAATATTTTAAACTCATTGAATCACATCATCTGCAAATAGGACAGATAAGACCCTGAAGTTCCCAAACCAGACACCTTCCTCTCCACAACTATGTCTTAAGGAAAGAACAACACACACATAATTGAAGATAAGCAGCATTTCCTTAGATTCCCAAAGCGTCTATCTTTGACTTGACATGTTTTTTTCCCATACAAGTTCAAATGCATGAATAGTAGATGATTAAAAGTTATACTGTATGCTTGCAGACAGTGATTTTTAAACACCAAGCACTTTTGTTCATATGAAAAAATCTGAAATCTTTAAGTTAAAAAAGCACATACTTCTACACAAAATGATTTCTAAGCATTAATGACATTTGAGCAGAATGTAGACCAGACAATAGAAATTCTGTCCAACTTCAGACAGTGCTGCAGAATGTCACAAAACAAGAAAACTTCAGAATATAAAAGTGGCTAGGTCAGGCGCAGTGAAGTTTCCCTTTAAACCATTAGACCTGTTCTGTTTTACTGTCCTCACAGAAGATGAAACACGTCTGGTTTTCTATCTAATTTTTAACAATTGACAAAAAAACCACTTCAGTTTTGTTTTCCAGAAGGTAAACTATGAGAAAAATTTACTCCAGAAAAGAATGAAAACTTTCAGGGTTATGTTTTAAATCCATTAGCTAACCCCATGAACCTAAGTAGGGATAAGCAGGTACAAAAATTAGTCAATGTTTGACAGCATTAAAAGCTTTTAATTATTATTATTTTATTTTTAGAATTCCTTCTTCTTCTTCCCCTTCTCCAGTTGCTAGGGAAGCAGCCTCAGCAGGAAAGACCAGCCCATCCTCTTGCTAACCATGCTCTTAGTAGAATCCAAGTTTTCCCATAGCCTAGAAATATTATCCAGTGTGTCCTGGATTAGACATCAAAGTCCCCTCCAGGAAGGACATGTCCAAAACACCATAGAAGCATTCAGAGCGTATCCTGAGGACATGACTGGACTATCTCAGCTGACTCTTCTTGTTGTGGAGGAGCAGTGACTCTACTTCAAGTCCTCCTGGATGTCAGAGCTCCTTAAGGCTGAGCCTGGTCACCCTATAGAATAATTTCTGTTACCTGCATTTGTGATCTTAAAGCTTATGACCATAGGTGAGGGTTGGAATGTAGCTCGACTGGTAAATCAAGAGCTTCTATTTCTGGCTCAGCTCCTTCTTCACAACAGACTGTCTAGCATCCTGCCTCAATCCACCTGTTGATCTCCGGTGCCCTCCTTCCATTACTCCTGAACAAGACCCTGAGACACTTAAACTCTTCCACTTGAGGTAATGGTATACTAATAAAAGAATCAGTGAAACTATTGTTGTATTTCATTCAGTTTAATCTGAATCTTTGGATTAAATGTCCTCTGAAGCATCATATGAGGATGGGTCCAATGCAGATCAATAACTTCCCACAGAGGTAAATAAGGATTTATTTTTATTAATCTGGATACGCACAAATGACATCATTTAATCTTTTATGGACTGATGAGACAAAAAACCTTCACATGCTGCAGAAAGGAGGGAAAAGCTTAGACTTGTTGAATTGAGTGAAGCTTTGTGAGTCTCATGTCACTCTGCACTCCACAGCTGTGGGACAAGAGGTGGTGAAAAGTCCAAAGATACAATATAACCTTGCACACACTTTTACAAATCACCGCATACACACACACCAGCGCACGGTCTGAAGCGTCCACTGACCCTTCAGTCTCGTCTGCACACACTTTACCGGGTCCTTATTCATTAATCTTCATTTCAACACACACTCCGGCTGCCGTCAGCACATATGCTCCCAACAATCACTTTGCACTGTGTATTCTCTGCAGAAACACACACACACACACACACACACACACACACACACACACACACACACACACACACACACACACACACACACACACACACACACACATAACAAGTTCTCAGTGGGTGAGATCTGATTGCTGACACTGATATCAAGTCCCCTCCTGCTGCTGAGCTGTCCATCTGGTTGCCCGATCCGACGACAGAGTGGGGTCCTCACAGCGGTGCTCCTGTCACTGTGCATTAGGAGCGAGCTGACGGGAGATCTGAGCTGACATCGGGGATAATATTGGCATCAAAAGAATCCTTCGGTGCCGGTTTCGTATAGAGATTACAACGAAACACGATGACATCCAAGGTGGCCAGGTCGACTCGATTCCAGGCCACAGCGTACCACAGTGATCCCATGGATGTTTTTTCTGGGCTTTTCCAGGTTTTGGGAGACGTTCAAAAGACGAATGCAGTCTGTGTGAGCCACTGAAAGAAAAACTCCTAAATGGGACTCACATTTAAATTTTATTCCTTTATACGTTTTTTCGTTTTGCTTCCTGCTGTATTTCTGTGGAGTGTTTCTGAATTATGAAGTTTCCAGAGATCATAAAGCATGTCACACACACACACACACACACACACACACACACACACACACACACACACACACACACACACACACACACACACACACACACACACACACACACACACAAAGTGCCAATCCACTCAACTTTTCAGTGTTGTTTTCAAAGATGTCCAAACAGTGGGAGTCATGTGTTTGTTTGAACTTTGTTTCCAACAGGACTGACTGAATCCAGTCCTCCCCCAGCCCCTGATTCACCACAACAGAGACAAATAAACTCAGAATCCGCACGTTGCCGAGCAAATCAGCGCCGCTGAATGATTCAATCCCGACGTTTATTATGGTTTTTACGCCATGAATTCTAAATGAAGGCCCGAGCACGAATAGGCATGCAGGAAAAGCCAGGCACTTATGTGCTGTATATTTATTGCTCCTACTTTCTGCCAGTAGTTCCCTCAATAAATCTCCTTGTCTGAAAGATAAATTCAGCATCGACAACGACGATTTGTCATAAAAGAAAACAAAATTGCAAAAAAAAAAGCAGGATAATTACTTCCCCCTGTTTTCACATCAGGACTTGTTCATTCACAAATTACGGTGAACAGAGAAAGCAGTGTGGGCTGGAGCGTTTTCCCCAGCTGTGACTTGGCTGTCAGGGAGACATTTGGCCCGCTGGCTGGGGGGTGACAGGAAGGTTTAGGTGTTGTAATCAAACTCCCCTTATTCCTCCCAGGCTCGTTACGACGCTCAAAATCTGCACTAATTGGCCAGCGAGTCCCACGGCAGCCGAGGACTTGTCTGCCCTGAAACCCCCTGAAGAGAAGCAGAAAGAGGGCTTTTATTATTTTCACTCAACAATATATAACCTTTGAGTTAAAAAAGAGGCTACAAAAGTACACATGTAAAACATTTCATACAACAAAGTCAATTAATGATTTACCGATAGGTTAAAAATCTGCATCTTTTCAGATGATAGTGGAAGATGTGTGTTTTCCTGGAGATTTATCAGGAAACTGCAGGTGGATTTTAAAATTAAATGGATTCAGACATGACCAGCCATTAAAGATAATAAAGTGTAACACATAAAAATGGGTGATGTAACCACAGTTTTTCAATAATTGTAGCTGGGAGATGAAGAGTCCACCTTCAGCTGCTCTAATACCTCCTCCCTCTTTCTTTTCCCTCTCCTTCAATCTCACTGTTCAAGGTTTACAGCTCGCAGTTCTTTGTCTGTTGAGCCGTCTCCCCAAAGAGCGACAAACTGATCCGTGGTCAGCTGAAGCATGCTCTTGTGTTGACAGGTGAGGAATGTTTTCATTCACCTCTCTGCCTCTCTGTGGGTGTCTCCCTCTCACATAGACACACATTTAAACACATCTTCCTCCCCACACCTGGGCTCGGCACTTCAGAGATAAAAGGAAAAGGACAGCTGAGGACAGAAGATGAGAGGTTGAGAAGAGCTGGAAATCTGATCCATCATCACATTGTGTGTGAGTGTGTGTTGTTGTGTTTTCCGGCTGTGAGCAACCTTCTCCTTTGTTCTTGTAGTCCCTGAATCAAAGCGACAACGTGCTTTTCTTTACCTTTATTAAAAGAAGTTTGACATTTAGGCTGTGCCTTCCAGAACCGGAGCAAGACTTTTGAAGAAATCAATCAGTTTAATGATCTGACGGCGCTATGAGTTAGGTGCAAACCACATTTACAACAATAAATGGCAAGGTTTAAAACAAAGGTTTTGCATGATCAGAAGTGTACTGAGTATATGTTGTGAAGGAAATACAGCTTGAAATCTGCAAATTTGACCACGTTTGAGCCATTTTTGTGTGTGAGAATATTGATCAGCTGTGGTGGCCATCTTGAATATGACTGACTTCAAAAGTTAATTGTTTGTAAGGTGAATTGGGATTATTGCAACTAATATTTATTATTACAGGGAAATAATTTGACAACTAATTTCTTTATTAATTAATTGAAAATTTTATTTTAAAAATGCGACGACGCTGAGAAATGCTGACACAGTAAATAAAATAACAAAAATCTAGGTCAGTTTTCTGAAGTGTCTGACCCAAGGCCCAAGTCATCAGTATAGGTTTGATGGAGAAGCTTTCTGCTGCGGCTACTTTATATTTGTTAAAATCTGAAATATGCCAGGTCCTCATTAAAATACACATTTCACAGAACAAACTAGGTACAGGTTGCACATCTCAACTACTCGTAAACAGTGTTTTAGGTGAAATTTATAGATTTAAAAAAATGCTGTTTTTACTGTATCCATGTGTGCTGCATGAAAAAAGATGGAGAAAAATCTGTCACTGCCTAAATTTGGGCATTATTGATTTGTTTGTGTGTGTTTAGTGGGAACAAAATTCATCTTGACTTCATTAAAATGCATTCAAGTGTTTACTGGAAAATGGTAAAAGGCAGTGGCAGCTGGTGAAATTATTTTTGGGTGGGGCGCATTTTTGCAAGTCAGTTTTCAGATGTGCAAAAATCACATATCACCACTAGAACAGAGATTGAAGCAAAATATTTTCATCTGACTGAACATTTTGCTGGTAAAAATCCTTACCACCAATTCACTAAAAATGTGGCTCAGTTAGGTCTAATTATATACATCAAATGGTAAAGAAATCATAAAGAGACCTTAGAATAATATTAATATAATGATCAGATACAAATAACAAGACCACTCACAAAACTACCGTAGGCTGCTATAGCATTAAAGCAGCTCTCTGGAGCATTTTTCTCTGTATCAAAGTTTTCTAAATGTTTTAAATGATATTTCAGGTCTAAACTATGATCTATGGGTTGAGTTCCACAACATCTGTCATTCTGATGAAGACCCTCCTTCCTCCTAGAGACCCCTTTCCATTATTTCTTGCCGCCGACATTTTTCAGCCAATGAAATTCAAATTTCTGCATTCTCTGAACATGCACGCGCATCGACCAAACCTGTACCAGTAGGGGGCGCTGTCGTACAGGACGCTCCGTGTGTTTCTCTGCCGTCTCAGCCGTTCACTGAGGACTCACAGCTCATTTCTACTAAAAACCTACCCATTCCCCAGATAAAGACGGGTTTATTTTTATTTTTAAACCTTTCACCTCACAGAATGGCAAGGCTTGACAGGATTATGCGTTTATTTTGGTCAGAAAGTTCATCCAGGGCCGAGTCAAGTTCAGCTTCAGAGTCCAGCAGCAGCTCTCTGCTAACAGAGCTAATATCAGAAGCAGCAGGGACAGAGAGGGCTCATCAGACCCTCGTAGTATTGTTGAAATAAGATTGTGAACTGTGAGTGATTAAACCCTACAC
>SSNR01000080.1:1475400-1493018 GCA_006937965.1 Callopanchax toddi
TTTAGAGGACTGAAATAATTGCAACAAAATGCTTACATAAAAGCTTTCCTCTGTTTGACTTCATCAGATAGTGCCTCCAGGGTTTTCTTGTTGGACTGGAGCAAAGCTGGACTGAAATACACTCAAACTAGGAAAGTTACATAGTGACATGCCTTTGAATGAACCACATCACCGGTCATCTGATGAAATGTAGCAGTTTTTAAGTTACATTAATCATCTATCTTCTTTTCATGGTCATAAACTTTCTTTTTCCCCCCCTCTCTTTCTTGGGTTATATAAGTTCCCGTACCCAATATCTGAGTGTGTTTGGGACTAGAGGTTCAAAGGAAACATGGGGGATAAACAAACAGAGTTGCAGAAGCGTAGACAGCTAAGCGCTGATTGCAGAGCTTAGATTGACTCTGCCCCGGTTTATTTGTGTATGTCACTGAGATAAACATCGCACCACGACTTCCACAAGAAAAATGAACCCACAAGAGGATGGACACTGGTGAGCAGAAACCACTCACACATGTAGATTTGTACACGCTCTTACGTTAAAAGCACCCAAAAAAGCTTAGGCTCTCTTTCTCTAAACACATACACACACATGCACACGCATTCCTCCTTCCCTTCTCTGGCCCCTGCAATGAAGAGATCTTTTTAAAAGCTGTCAGTCAGTGCTGGTCACCATGGAGGTGACTTGAGCTTACAACAAAGACCCTTAAGAGTTTCTCACAAGGCAAAAGGAAGGCACACTGAGAAAAACAACAAAGAAGAAGATAGAAACCGACAGCGAGAGATTTACTGGGAGACAACATGAACACTCGGGAGGCAAAGAGATTGACTGACTGAGCGAGAGAGACGCCATGCAGATGAAGATGGACAGAATGGATGCGATGGACAAATGAGACACAAACGTATTGTGATAAAGAGGTAGGGAGGTAGAATTGAAGGAGAAAAGTTTGCAAGAGACAACCCCATTCTCCACTGGAGCACATGTACCCAAAAACTTAAAGTATACACACATATGTACTCTGCACATGTATTTTATAAGGTTTCAAAGTTGAAGGTTGGTTGATTTTTTTTGGCAATGTGGTAAATATAAAGCCAACGGGACCGTGGGACAGTGGGTCAAGAGGTGATGGGTCAACGGGTGCAAAGGGGGCTGGGGCAATGGGTCTTGTGCTCATGGGTCAGATGGGAGTGTGAGCCTCGGGCAGAGTGCCAGGCTGAAAGGAACTTGGGTGGGCTAACTGTGGATCTGCTGCTGGGAGTATGGGACATGGAGTGGGAGGGTGGGGGAACAGAGGGGTAGGGGTGGAGACACACACTGGATGAGTTCTTAAAGCCAATCAAGCATCAAAGTATTCCACCCATGTAATGTTTTCAAAATGCGATGTGCACCAAGCACTCATTGCAAAAGTATCACCAAATTTGGATGGAAGAGCTTCATGAAGAGAAGACAAGTAAATTTATGCCCTGGATAAACAGTTTGACATGAGGAATACCACCTCTGTGGCTGGCCTGTGTGTCCTTGTCTTCATACACAAACTCAAGTCCCTCTCACACAACCCTCTACCTATTTAGTCTCCGTTTAAAACACTTTTCATCCTAATTTTGACTGAGAGACACAAGTCAGAGGCAGTCAGGCTTCTACTTAAGAGTTGGTGACACGGTGATAGAAAACAGCACAGAGCAGTGACAGACTGAAGGAAAGGGGGAACGAAGGGGGTGGACGGGAGACAGTTAAAAAAGACAGAGGCCTTCAGTAGAAGTAAAAAAAACATACCCACAGAGAAGGAAAGAAAAAGAGCAGTTTGAAAAGAGGGTGAGAAGATGAGAAGAAGCCAAAGAGAGGCAAAGGAAAGGGGAGGCCAAGGGGAAAGGAGAAAGAGTATACTGCCCGGTGGAGAAAAAAGCAAAAGAGAGTGAGTTAAAGAGATTACTTTCAGGTTCAGAGACGCTTTTTCTGGCTGTTTACTGGCTGTCACTCAGTGCCTGGCTCCTAGAGGGAGGGACTGCTGGTTCTCATTGGTGTCATTCACCTGTCAGTCTGCCTGACAGGCGGACCATAGGGCCCCATGTTGTGGTGCGGAAACTGTCTGTCAGCCACGCAGCAGCTGCATATGACATCATCCAAGATCGGGTTTGAAGCATGCATACGCAAAATCTTTGTTTGACAAAAAACATACACACGTTTGTTAAATGTGGAAAGTTGGACTGTGGAAATAACATGCCATCAATACCTTTCCTGTCTAAAATCACACTAAGACACAACACGATCCCCAGTAGACTGAGCATCATGGTCTTGCCAATCCACAATCTGTCCTCTCCTTTCTACTTTGCACCCTAAAAGTTCTTGTTACTGACAACCAACCAGAGGACATCTGCACACCAGAGCAGACACTAGCATTCCTATTCATCTACACATGTGACAAACACAGTTAGACAGACAGCCAAAGAGAACAGCCTGAATTATGCATACAGTACATCTTGGTTGTAGTTACACGTGAACAACACAGATGAAGATAAGTACATGAATGAACCTTGTCTGATTTACCTTGGCGCACACACACACACACACACACACACACACACACAAACACACACACACACACACACACACACACACACACACACACACACACACACACACACACATACATCGAGATGGCTTGGCAACAAGACAGCACCCTTCTGTTTCAAGCTAATTTAACATGATCACTAAAACAAAAGAGACAAAAACCCACTCTGTGAATAATGATGAAGTGACTGTCAGCTAAAAAAACACTTCCAGCTCTTGTGTGTATGATTTACTGTGTCTATTTCAATTGGTTTATACAGCACAATGCACCATTTTGTTTTGTGTTGCTTTTGTTCAAACACAAAAAAAGGAAAGAGAAATGTTGCTTTTATTTGTCTAGCAGAAACCAAAAAGTGAAAGCTGAANATAATAATGATAATAATAATTATTATTATAAGTTAAACAACAAAGACCAACATAAAAACAAATTTATTGTGTTTGGAGGAGTTCGACAATATTTTGATTTTGAGCTAAAACTGAACGGTGAGAAATTAAAAAGGTTTATGAAACACACCTCATATTTTAAACTATTTTATGACCGTTATTTTAACTTGACCTTTGTTGACCTCAGACCCTGTTTGGTCCAAGTCATTCCTTCCACAGGTGATTTGACCCATGTAAGATTAAAAATGGAAAAAATAATTGGCATCTCTTATGTTACAAAGTTATTTGGCAGAATTATTTGTGACAGTAGTCTACTGGCAAAACATCCATCCATCATCTGTAAACCGCTTCATCCTCCACAGAGGGTCGCGGGGTTAGGTGCCTGTCTCCAGCGGTCAAGGGGCCAGAGGCGGGGGACACCCTGGACGGGTCGCCAGTGCTGGCAAAACATTTGAGTTAAAATCTTTTAATAAATATCATATTCTATAATTCTCTTTCAGTTTAGTTTCTGTTTTGTTGAAAAACCTGAAGACATGTGAGACTTATCTTAGGAGGGTGTTATGTGATATTTATCTTAAGTATTTCATGAGTTTTGTCTTGAAAAGCTCTATATGAAATAGTTACTTAAAGCGGCTCTCTGGAGCATTTTTCTCTGTATCAAAGTTTTCTAAATGTTTTAAATGATATTTCAGGTCTAAACTATGATCTATGGGTTGAGTTCCACAACATCTGTCATTCTGATGAAGACCCTCCTTCCTCCTAGAGACCCCTTTCCATTATTTCTTGCCGCCGACATTGTTCAGCCAATGAAATTCAAATTTCTGCATTGTCTGAACATGCACGCGCATCGACCAAACCTGTACCAGTAGGGGGCGCTGTCGTACAGGACGCTCCGTGTGTTTCTCTGCCGTCTCAGCCGTTCACTGAGGACTCACAGCTCATTTCTACTAAAAACCTACCCATTCCCCAGATAAAGACGGGTTTATTTTTATTTTTAAACCTTTCACCTCACAGAATGGCAAGGCTTGACAGGATTATGCGTTTATTTTGGTCAGAAAGTTCATCCAGGGCCGAGTCAAGTTCAGCTTCAGAGTCCAGCAGCAGCTCTCTGCTAACAGAGCTAATATCAGAAGCAGCAGGGACAGAGAGGGCTCATCAGACCCTCGTAGTATTGTTGAAATAAGATTGTGAACTGTGAGTGATTAAACCCTACACTGAGCGGTACAGTTCATGTCCGAAGTATATGCGTCGCGTGCACGCGCGCACACGCGACCGGACGCGCGTGTCGAGATGTTTTGAGGAGGAGCCTTTGGACGTTAGATTCAAAAACTGCTCTCCTGATGAAATCCTCCGGAGTGCTGCTTTAACAGGAAAGTAACAAAAAAACCTACAAAACAAGCAAAACATACATGAACCAAAGTATTCAATCAACACTATAAGTGTAGTTCTAATGTTCGGCCACAATGATAACAAAGACATAGTTAGCCCTAGCCATTAGCTCATATGCGTTTTTAAATGGGGGAACTCCGTGACACAGTGTTAATAAAACAAAGCAAACAAACCAAATGGCTCACCGTCAAGTTGATTAAATGAGGACACAATATGGAATCAATCTGCAGGGTTGTCACAAGCTGTCAAGGATTCTTTGAATAAATATCCATTTACTTTCCTCCATGATAAAAAACTCCACGAGCTAGAGCTTCTGGGTCAACGTCCTGATCTGAGCTGAGACTCCGGTCTTCTGCGCATGCTTCGGGCACAAAGTTTTGCGCCCCAAGGCTCTCCTATACTTTGTATTGAAGAGAGTTCCAGTGCACATGCGCCAGTTAGCGTAGGTCTATGGTAAAGTTTTTGCGCCAGAAGCATGTGCAAAAGACCTCAAAGAAACAGGAAGTTGTGGTAAAAAAAGTGAGAGAACATTTTAAAACTACACCTAAATGCAGATTACACAGCACTTATAGTATGTATAATGATAGATTGTTTAGTTTAATTTTCATAGTTTTTTAAAACTATATTGTGATTCCTTCTTCTTCCTCCTCTTCCTGACTGCAGGACAGCGTCTTAGCGCCCCCTATTAATGGGCTGCCACTGGTAAAATGTACCAATTAAAAAGACTGCTTTATGAAAATGACAAGCTCCTGGAGATCGTTTTCATTTGTATTTTGATCTGTCATTGTTTTTCACATCTGATATGGGTATTTTACATGACTGTTTTAATGAAAAAGTTCAAAGTATGGCCATATTACAGTTAGTTCATATAAAGTGCAATTACTTATAAAGCAAGAAAAAAGTTTTTTCAAATCTCCCTCATCAGTCACCATGCTTAGCAACATTCATTATATTATTTTGGTTGCACTTTTTTTTAAAGCAAATACAGCTACTACAGAGAGCTCCATGGTGGAATAAGTCTAGGAATCACCTCTGGATTGGTAAAAACATCTATCCAGAGGGTCGAATGGAAACTTTCTATGTTATGGTGATTTATTTATTAACCTTTAATTAACCAGGAATTGTCCCATTGAGATTCAGAATCTCTTTTCCAAGGGAGTCCTGGAATACCACCTATCAGGCATGTTGTGATCTGTGGGGGAAACCGGAGTACGTATATTGTCAAATCCAACCACTCAGACCTTTTTGAGTGTAGATCTTGTAGTTTTGAAGTGGTAACACAACCTTTTACCTATTTAATACAAATCATCACTAAAAGCTGCTGCCACTGTTTTATGGTTTAGTTTTGTTTCTGCATAGATTTTATAAGTTTCCCACGTTAGCTTTAAACAAGGTGTTAGCTCTCTGTGCTGATCTGTATTAAATGTGAATTTGTTTATGACCATGTGGCTGATTAGTACAGATCTCATAAAGGCTCGGGTTTCTCGCTCTGACCCGCTGCCCACCCAGCAGCACCATGGGTAGATGCTGGTGGAAGAAAGGGATAGTGGGAAAACACAGTTGCCTGGGGCCTGAGTGTCACCATCGCTCACTGTTCTTTGGCCTTGTTGCCAGTCCATGTACACCTCCACAAACACACACACACATATATGGAAATGTCCCAGCCATCATCTTGAATGTGACATCAGAGATCTGACAAATACAAGCTGGCCTGGCAGTCTCAGTTTTAACAAGCTCCAGCTGAGGGGTGGACATTGTGAGTGTGTGTCTGTGTGAGTGTGTGTTTAGGCTAGCACCCCTTGTGATACAAGGCAGTCTGTATATGTGTCTACTTCTTCATTTCCTGTTCCTGTGAGGCAGACATTCCTCTCACAGAACATGGCAGCTCACCACTGGGGGGGCAAATGGGCCTGATGTGTGTGTGCGTGCGTGCGTGCGTGTGTTCTTTCACAAATGGGACTGAAGAGTTATGCACACAAAATGGAATCAGTCGCACTTGTTGCTGATTAAGTCCCGACTCCACCCTTCAGCCCCCCCCCCCCTCCTCAGCTGTGAGTGATTAAGTTGAAGGGAAAGCAGCGGAGGGGTAGAAGGTTGAGAGGAGGAGACAGGGTACTCACTCACAGGCTGAGTAATAGCTTCCAGAGATCCACGACTGCCTGGCTCTGTGCAGCACGAGAGCTAATCAGGAGTGACGGCTCGACCCGTTTGGACAGTGTAAAGGCGGCCCCGTTCCTGTCAGGAAAAAAGACATGGGCAGCCAACCCCCCCCCCCCCTTCTCCCTTCACAGAACCCCAACCGTTAGCTTGCTAGCCCCCTTCAAATCCATGTGACAGGCTAATGTTGGCTAAGAAAGAGAATAACAGAGAGAAGTTACAACATGAGAAATTTTCAGACAGATTTGAGATCCAGAATACCAAAGAGAAGCACACAGGGAGATCCACAAAAGGCCGGCGTGGAGTGGAGTAGTTCGTGCGTTGTTCTGGTTACGTGTTTGTGTGTACTTCTGTGTCAGATTGACTGTGGGTGTTTAATGGAACCTCTGAGCTGCTGGGGAAACCCATCATGTTCATTTAACAGCACGGATCTCAGGGAAAGCAATACAGAGGTTACCGTGTGTGCGCGTACCGTATGTGTGTGCAATCGCGAGGGCTACGGCGCGGTCTGCTGATTTGTGCTGTTTCCACGGCGATTGGTTTCCATCACACGTCTGAGGGCTTAGCCATTGACAGGGCTCTTTCTTTCCCCGCAAACTGACTCCTTTTCATTTTTCAATTTCGTTCTCATCAGCTGCCGACGCCGCTTGTGTTTTTTTATTCTTCTTTTTTTTCTATTTCCAGCCGATGACAGAAAGCGTATGAAGTGTGAAATTAGAAAGAGCGTCTGTAAATAATGGCGTGTAACACGGAGTACACACACATGAACAAACACGTACGTTGTTTTGTTTAAGCCACAAAACAAAACTCATTACCTTTAAATTGAATGATTGGAAAAAGTGAACTGATTACTTAGTCTTCCTTCTAAATAACATAATTACAAACAGCAGATAATAGTTGGACTTTTTACCAGCTAATATCAAACGTATCAAGTCTTCTGAAAGAAACAAATAAAGTCCTGTTACTTTCTGGGACATTGAAAACAGATTTTATTCCATCCTTTTGGGGTCTCTCTGTGAAAGAGCCCCTGTTCTATGTCTCTTTGGTACAAATGCACACTTTCACAGACATCTTGTCCCCCCACCTGGGTTTAACTGTCTGACAGAGTGAGATGTTGGCATGGTGGAGTGCTGCAGAAGGAGGTCAGGGGCGCAAGGGCAACCAGGTCCCTTAGACGTCCATCAAAATGACAGGTACCCCTGCCTTAAAACTCTGTGACCCACCCCAAAACCTAGTTTCCCTCCTTTGAGCAGACACACAAACTCACAGAAACACACACACACACACGCTCTGAATTACCAGGCCTAAAAACATGGCCCTGCAGCAAAGTAGACCAGCTCACCGTAATTAGGACATTCTGCGTCCATGAAATCATTCTGGAAATTAGCTCCAGGAAGCAAGAGACGGGAGACAGAGTCTTAAAGGGGGGAAAATGGGAGTGCAAGAAGAAGGGTGAAGTTAAAAGTGTTCTGGATCTCTTCAACGAGCCAGCTGACAGGACACATGTGCTGGCAAGGTGAAATAATTTAGGATTGTCCCAGATAATGACGGCAGCTCAGATTAACAATTAATCCTCTGGTCTTGTGACATGTTTGATTTGGATTTGGTGGAAATAGCTCAAAGAGGTGTGGTGAGCTCAAAACTAGAACCCAGCCATGCTGGATACACTTTCTTTGTTTGTGTGAGTGTGGTTGATATAGGTGATGGTGTCCAGTCCTCAGGTCCTGACAGCAGAAGGAACCAGGGTTCGGCTCTCAGCTCGTGGCTGACGAGACCTGCTCTATGTTCTCCGTTCTACATTCTGCAGATCAGCAATGCTCCTGTCGCCACCGGTTTACCCTGCCATGACCTCCTGCCTTTACACAAACAGCATCTGCCAGCGATCAACCCTCGACAAGCCCTAAGTAACGGTGCAACAACATCACCCTGTGCCACCCCAACCCTAAGGCCATCCTGTCTCCTGAGCTGAAACGCTTGAGAGATAGACCCAGGAATCACTGGCTGCTGGCTATTTCTACTAACTTTAGAATAAATGAATGTGTGCAAGCATTGGCCCAGCTGTGGGTTGTTAACATTGAACTGAGCTCTGTGGAGAAGGGGCACCAGATGGTTGGCAGAATGGAACGATTGAGAGTTGAAAGAGAGAGGTGTAAATCGCAATTACAGAAGACTAAAGGAAAGGCAACAGACTGGTGGAGAACAGGGAAATTGGAAAACTAAGCACAGACATGATCCAAAGTCGAGCTTTTCCATTACTTTAACCCAGAAAAGTCCTGCAAAGACACAAGTGCTACTGTTTAAATGTCCAAAGCGACTGTGTTCATTTCTATTCTTGACATGTTCTTCAAATAGCTGATTTTCCAACACAGCTGAGATTAAAAGTGAAAGAACAAGATGTTCCAAGTTTTAGTAATTTAGGCTGTTGCATGTTTTCTTTTTTGCTTCTACAATAGAAATTCTGACAGTCAATCAAAGGATCACGCAAATGGGTAAGCAGCTAATCAAGCAGCTCGAGAGACTGGGAATTTCTTGGTAGGCAGACAATAGAGGCAGCTATGTTTTTGTGGTATCCGGAGCAGCAGGCGTTGGGAAACCACACACAAACGAACGTTCAGCCAGAGAAAAAAATGCACACATGCACTATTGTTTGACTAATATTTGGCAAGAGAGGTACATCATGATTAAAGGCTTTGTGTTTTTTGCATAATGCTGCTAGTTCTGTCAGCATAAATTGACATGCTAACTTGTCCTTAGTGTGGACTAACTTGCATGTGTGTCCACGTTTCTCATTAGCTGCTGCAGGTAGCCCTTCCTCATCCAACTGTTTAATCAGAGTTAAGGCTCCTGTCGTTGCAGGAAGGAAACAGGAAGTGTTTCAGGAAGAGCTTGTCTGATGGCCTTGATGTTGCTTTTGTGCCATTCGGACATCTGTTTAACTCTGTTCAGGAAGAATCCCGAGCTACTCTTAAATCCAATCACCGTCCAATCTTGTTCTGAATGGGGATCTGGACTTGTGTGTTTTTCTTTGGCCTTCAGTGATGGACAACTTGTTGATTTATGTGACAAAATTTCACACAGCTTACAAATCATGACTCAACACCCCTGTGTAAAATTTTCTCTGAATGTTCTCTTTTAAAAAAGAAGAAGAAGAAGTCAAACTTGGGTGAAGCTATGATGCTGAAGTGCATCATGGGTCACCAAGACCTCACTCAGGCGCTGACTGATGATATCATTCATAGGAAACCACCACTGGGACAGCAGGAGGGAAAATCAGAGCCGCAGCATGAAAACAGGCTAAGAGACAGAGATTGGAGGCGACAGCTGAGTTGTGAGAGAGTGTTTTCAGGGCGCCATGGCCGAGAATGTTCTGTGTGGTTGCTGGCTGGCTAAAGGATTTTAATAAACAGCCTGCTGAAACATGACAGGACTATTGGGTGGAATTATGGTTGTTTTAAAGTGATGACTGTTATAACTTCTTGAATTTGGGAGTTAAAGTACAAAATTCTGCTTTTATGATTGTCATAGGAAACATGCCTCTCTCTTCAATGACCCCTCCACTTCTTGGGCTGCCTTTTTTTTCTTTCTTCTTGCCTTTTCTGATTTTGTAAGAAAGTTGCAGTCCCATATTTGGGCTGCATGGTGGCGCAGTTGTTAGCACTGTTCCCTTGCAGCAAGAAGATTACAGGTTTGAATCCCAGCTGTGACCTTTCTTTGTTGAGTTAAAGCTGCACTTTGTAATTTTCAAACAAGCTAGGTATAGCTAGCTATTTTACACAAACACGTCTCAGAGCTCTCACCCCTCCCATCGGAAATGGGACAACGCTTTGCCACAGTAACAATAGAGAGCAAAACACCAGTCTATAAAACGCTATGCTAATGTTCACCTAAGTTTTTCCTCATTCTACGTCCAAACTTTTTTTTTTCTGCTAGCTGAAAATGTATTTTTCTTTTTGGGACTCTGGTGTTTTTTCCTAAAATTGAAGCGCTAACAACCGGCCGGCCTTCTCTCACTTCCGGGATGTTCTGCTTTAAAATGCACCAGCATGAATTAATGGAGGATCAAAGCAGTGCAGAAGTGCAGCGCTTTGGCGAGACAGACAGCCGGATTGTCCAATAGTTGCTTTCGGTCCAAAACGTATGATGATGAGAGAACTGTGAAGGAACCACCTCATTAATTTTGTTCATTTTTTTGTAATAGCCAAAATATATTTATAGCTATACTATGTTAGAACGGTGTTAAGAGGCATGAAAAAAACATTGTAAGCTACATTGTTTACCAAATTACCTATATCACCTTTAACATGTTCTCCCAATCCATGTGTGGGTTTCCTGCAGGTATTCTGGTTTTTCCCAAAGATCATAACATGCACTCTAATCCAGGACTCCATTGGAAAAGAGATTCTGAATCTCAATGGGACAATTCCTGGTTAAATAAAGGTTAATAAATAAATCACCATAACATAGAAAGTTTCCATTCGACCCTCTGGATAGATGTTTTTATACCAATCCAGAGGTGATACTGTATCTCGTATCCTATGCACTAGTTGCACCACTTGCTCTGATGAGGTAGTCCTAACAGGAGCTTTGAGCTTCACTATGGCATGACTTAGTTTCTGCTGTTGAGAAAGGCCTCAATCAAAAATAGAGCAGCAGAGTATTTTTTAAGGTTTTAATTTTTAGTGGTGTCTGTGGAACTGATGGAAAAAACACTGCAGTTTTGGGGGAAAAAACTGGCAATGACCAACTCTGTCAAGCACATTGAAACTAAAACAGGTTACAGCTGCAGCGGTTGCAGAAAAAATACTTATTTAAGCTAAATAGAGTTACTACATTTTTTTTTTCCTAATACGGGAGATCTTGAAGTTAATCTGCACAGATCCTCAACTAATAGTCATTGTTCCACCATTCTATTGTTGAACAGATGAAAGTAAATGTTTTTAATGTATTTTATTTGGTTAATTTTAAAGTAACAAAAGAGTCCACTATTGTTTGCATTGTCTTTGTCTATTCGTGTTACAAGAAAAACATTTTCAGTCACTCTGAGCATACCACCGAATTAAAAAATTCAACAATTCATGCAAATGTTGGACATGAAAATGCTGCTGCCATGAAAAAAGAGCTCACACATGGCACTCATGGTGGTTTCCACAGGCAATTTGGAGGACAGAGAAGATGCTGATGTGAGCAGAAAGCAGCCTTGCCCACACCAGTCCCTCAGCAGACGTATTATGCTGCTGTTAGGGTGAGGGGTGAGAGGTTATAGGCGAGTGGGGGGCTGCAGTGGAGGCAGGGAGGCTTACCTCTGGATGACGGCTCTCTCCCTCATCCGCACACCAGCTGCCCGTGATGCAGATGCACACACGCACGCTGACATTCATGCATAAGCACACACTTCACATTAACCCACTCAACCTCTCCCCATTCAACCCCCAGCACCAACCATTTCTCTCCATTTCCAACAAAGACTTTCTCGTTTGATGCCAACATTATTCACCCTTTTTCATGCAGGTGCTTCATGCTTTTTTCCATCTCTGTCCTGTGGTCACGGCTTGACATTTAACCAGCGCTCAGGGCTTACTCTGATGGCTGACATGTTGTGTTAAATGAGCTCTTGTCTGTGTTTGATGGAGATGCCACACACTGAACAGGAATCTGAAATAAAGGGGATCTTGGCTGTTTATGTGCAGGGTGCTGTGGAGATGCGATAGGTGCTGAAAGATTGCAGAGGCACATGCCTGCGGGGCAGATGTTAAACACACTGTGACTGAAGGCAGACAGAGACTGACCACAACTCTAAACCAACCAAACTAAAAGACACAGCATGGAGAAATAGAGTAGATTTTTGAGTTTTTGAGAAAAAAACATGATCCATCTTTTAGGATTAGACCCCAAAGTGTGAAACATCTGCAAGCTGCATCAAATCTAATCAGACTGTGATCAAAGGTCTCACATCTGTAGGAAAGGAGCTGCATGTCTTAGACGAAGAAGACACACTCTTGATTCCTTTCCCAGCGGTTCGATGTAGGTCTGAGCTGTCAAGGTGATGGAAATGAGCACAGGCGCTGATCCGTGGGCCCGATCGACACATGTGCTGGCCCGTGAGTGCACTGCAGTCTCTCCCTTTACCCTCCTTCTCCTTCTCTGTCATCTCTCCGTCTCTCCCATGGTTTCCTCTGACGGTTTATTATTACGCTATAATCGCTTCCATCTGCCTATCAAGGCAACGGGCAGAGAGAGAGAGATTGGGAACAAAAGACAACGAGAGCATGAGTGAAAAAAGGAGGGCAGAAGGGATTTTTTTCCCTCTCCAACACAAACACACACTCCTCCCTCTAGCTCTCCTCATCCCCAAGTCCCTCGTCAGAGCAAATCAAAATGCTGTGGAGTCACTTTTCTCTTTTTGTCCAGTATTTTATAATTTAGCATGACTTCTGGACAGCTTCATGCACAATTAGGAATTCAGCAGCTCTGGGCAAGAAAATGTGATTCAAATTAGTGCTGTATTACATTACTGTTTACGTATGATCTCTCCTGCCATCTCACACCATCTCAGTTTCTCTTTGAGGCCCTCTCGTTACGTGTGTGTGTGTGTGTGTGTGTGTGTGTGTGTGTGTGTGTGTGTGTGTGTGTGTGTGTGTGTGTGTGTGTGTGTGTGTGTGTGTGTGTGTGTGTGTGTGTGTGTGTGTGGCTGCAATACTGCACTCCTATGACGCAGACATTTATTTATATTCAAGAACAGATCTGAATAATTTCAAACACGCTTTATTGTGAAGGAAGTTTCAGCAATCAGCGAACGCTTGTTTTTAAAATTTATTCCCAAATCACACGGCGGTGACCGGTAGCAATCAGCTGTGGTACAAACAAATATGTTTGATGTGAACATCTTGAGTTAGCAGAGGGTCAAGGGAATACTCACTCAAACCACACAGGACCCCCAGTCCTCTGATCTTCAATCAGATTAGCCCATCGGCTCAATTACATCCAATCAAAGCCAATTAAACCCAATTATGACCAATTATGGATAATTAGAATGCCTCGGAGATTGATAACTCGGAGAGATGGGGCGAGATGGGGCGCTGGGGTGTCACTTTCAAAAAAGCTGTCACTGGCCTCTCACTCCATCTCTGTCCACATCATAGTGCTGGATTTTTTCAACGGATGCCTGCTGACTTCAAAAAGACTTTACGATAACTAGGGAGTCTAAGAATATAAATAACACAAGGCTCCATCTGTCTTTTGCTTCCCCGCCATCTGCGTTCTCTCCTCCATTACTTCGGCGTTCTGGCGCTTTCCGCTGAAAAGTGAAACGGTAAAATGAATGACCACCAATTTGCTGTGTGTCGTAACCACCACAAGCCCAAGATGGCTTTCCCTGCTGCTTTTCTAAGACATATAACTACTCTGATTGTCAGCCGTTTACCTCAGAACAATCTTCTCCTTCAGCACTCGGGTATTTTGGTAATGTGGTTTGCGAGTTTCAAGTAAGAGGATGCAAAGACCTGCTTTTATTCCCGATTTCAGATGACTTTGAAAATAATGTTCTTAAAAATATCAGTGCCATACCCTGGTATTTTCTAGGGTTTCCTTGTATGGTGAGTGTTTTCGTAGGCCCTCTCACTGGGTGCTATGGGATGTCTATGGGCTATGTTTTTCCATGGCTTTAGGTTTCGGACTGCAAGGGTGCTAATGTTTGACTTGGGTTGATGCAAAGTTTATGGACACATTTTTCCATCTTTTTGCCCAGACATGGAGAAATATGGAAAATGAAGTTTAAACTTGAGTTGACATTCTTCAGGGTCCATCGTGACTGTCCATCAAACCGCGGGGTTTCCGTCAGTTGAAAGGTCAAGCTGTGACCACGTCTTGTCACGCCTTGTGTTATCACAGAGTTCATTTCAGCCTAGCCTTTCATTTTGACAATTCTGTTTTCCATTCCACAAAGCAGTTGATGTTATCGTTTTGATTAAAATCACTGCTCAGATATTTGCCTCTAATGGCTGACAGAGAGTAATGAGGCCCTTTGCAGAAAAAGTCCTGCCAAGATAAAGTGCACCAAGTGCGGAGCGTAGTCTTTTGCTGTTTTGAGCATTTAGAGGACTGAAATAATTGCAACAAAATGCTTACATAAAAGCTTTCCTCTGTTTGACTTCATCAGATAGTGCCTCCAGGGTTTTCTTGTTGGACTGGAGCAAAGCTGGACTGAAATACACTCAAACTAGGAAAGTTACATAGTGACATGCCTTTGAATGAACCACATCACCGGTCATCTGATGAAATGTAGCAGTTTTTAAGTTACATTAATCATCTATCTTCTTTTCATGGTCATAAACTTTCTTTTTCCCCCCCTCTCTTTCTTGGGTTATATAAGTTCCCGTACCCAATATCTGAGTGTGTTTGGGACTAGAGGTTCAAAGGAAACATGGGGGATAAACAAACAGAGTTGCAGAAGCGTAGACAGCTAAGCGCTGATTGCAGAGCTTAGATTGACTCTGCCCCGGTTTATTTGTGTATGTCACTGAGATAAACATCGCACCACGACTTCCACAAGAAAAATGAACCCACAAGAGGATGGACACTGGTGAGCAGAAACCACTCACACATGTAGATTTGTACACGCTCTTACGTTAAAAGCACCCAAAAAAGCTTAGGCTCTCTTTCTCTAAACACATACACACACATGCACACGCATTCCTCCTTCCCTTCTCTGGCCCCTGCAATGAAGAGATCTTTTTAAAAGCTGTCAGTCAGTGCTGGTCACCATGGAGGTGACTTGAGCTTACAACAAAGACCCTTAAGAGTTTCTCACAAGGCAAAAGGAAGGCACACTGAGAAAAACAACAAAGAAGAAGATAGAAACCGACAGCGAGAGATTTACTGGGAGACAACATGAACACTCGGGAGGCAAAGAGATTGACTGACTGAGCGAGAGAGACGCCATGCAGATGAAGATGGACAGAATGGATGCGATGGACAAATGAGACACAAACGTATTGTGATAAAGAGGTAGGGAGGTAGAATTGAAGGAGAAAAGTTTGCAAGAGACAACCCCATTCTCCACTGGAGCACATGTACCCAAAAACTTAAAGTATACACACATATGTACTCTGCACATGTATTTTATAAGGTTTCAAAGTTGAAGGTTGGTTGATTTTTTTTGGCAATGTGGTAAATATAAAGCCAACGGGACCGTGGGACAGTGGGTCAAGAGGTGATGGGTCAACGGGTGCAAAGGGGGCTGGGGCAATGGGTCTTGTGCTCATGGGTCAGATGGGAGTGTGAGCCTCGGGCAGAGTGCCAGGCTGAAAGGAACTTGGGTGGGCTAACTGTGGATCTGCTGCTGGGAGTATGGGACATGGAGTGGGAGGGTGGGGGAACAGAGGGGTAGGGGTGGAGACACACACTGGATGAGTTCTTAAAGCCAATCAAGCATCAAAGTATTCCACCCATGTAATGTTTTCAAAATGCGATGTGCACCAAGCACTCATTGCAAAAGTATCACCAAATTTGGATGGAAGAGCTTCATGAAGAGAAGACAAGTAAATTTATGCCCTGGATAAACAGTTTGACATGAGGAATACCACCTCTGTGGCTGGCCTGTGTGTCCTTGTCTTCATACACAAACTCAAGTCCCTCTCACACAACCCTCTACCTATTTAGTCTCCGTTTAAAACACTTTTCATCCTAATTTTGACTGAGAGACACAAGTCAGAGGCAGTCAGGCTTCTACTTAAGAGTTGGTGACACGGTGATAGAAAACAGCACAGAGCAGTGACAGACTGAAGGAAAGGGGGAACGAAGGGGGTGGACGGGAGACAGTTAAAAAAGACAGAGGCCTTCAGTAGAAGTAAAAAAAACATACCCACAGAGAAGGAAAGAAAAAGAGCAGTTTGAAAAGAGGGTGAGAAGATGAGAAGAAGCCAAAGAGAGGCAAAGGAAAGGGGAGGCCAAGGGGAAAGGAGAAAGAGTATACTGCCCGGTGGAGAAAAAAGCAAAAGAGAGTGAGTTAAAGAGATTACTTTCAGGTTCAGAGACGCTTTTTCTGGCTGTTTACTGGCTGTCACTCAGTGCCTGGCTCCTAGAGGGAGGGACTGCTGGTTCTCATTGGTGTCATTCACCTGTCAGTCTGCCTGACAGGCGGACCATAGGGCCCCATGTTGTGGTGCGGAAACTGTCTGTCAGCCACGCAGCAGCTGCATATGACATCATCCAAGATCGGGTTTGAAGCATGCATACGCAAAATCTTTGTTTGACAAAAAACATACACACGTTTGTTAAATGTGGAAAGTTGGACTGTGGAAATAACATGCCATCAATACCTTTCCTGTCTAAAATCACACTAAGACACAACACGATCCCCAGTAGACTGAGCATCATGGTCTTGCCAATCCACAATCTGTCCTCTCCTTTCTACTTTGCACCCTAAAAGTTCTTGTTACTGACAACCAACCAGAGGACATCTGCACACCAGAGCAGACACTAGCATTCCTATTCATCTACACATGTGACAAACACAGTTAGACAGACAGCCAAAGAGAACAGCCTGAATTATGCATACAGTACATCTTGGTTGTAGTTACACGTGAACAACACAGATGAAGATAAGTACATGAATGAACCTTGTCTGATTTACCTTGGCGCACACACACACACACACACACACACACACACACACACACACACACACACACACACACACACACACACACACACACACACACACACACACACACACACACACACACACACACATATCTCTAGATGGCTTGGCAACAAGACAGCACCCTTCTGTTTCAAGCTAATTTAACATGATCACTAAAACAAAAGAGACAAAAACCCACTCTGTGAATAATGATGAAGTGACTGTCAGCTAAAAAAACACTTCCAGCTCTTGTGTGTATGATTTACTGTGTCTATTTCAATTGGTTTATACAGCACAATGCACCATTTTGTTTTGTGTTGCTTTTGTTCAAACACAAAAAAAGGAAAGAGAAATGTTGCTTTTATTTGTCTAGCAGAAACCAAAAAGTGAAAGCTGAATATATACTGTATGTGTCCATCAACTGTACTTCAATAATTGCCTTATATTCATGCTATGTGTGTGTGTGTGGGGGGGGGGGGGGGG
>SSNR01000080.1:1493028-1511996 GCA_006937965.1 Callopanchax toddi
GGGGGGGGGATAGTTCACAAATCTGTGACATGAAAGGTTGTTTCAGATCAACCTCAGTAAAAGACTAATCGTTAGCTTAATGTTACATGCTGCTTGTGGGCATACTGTCCAATTTACATGAGGCACAAAACAGGCTCCTTTTCACTAAACATGTTCCAGTGAACAATCTGTGGTTTCATTAACAGAAGTTATTGTTGCTGAATTTCATTTAGGCCAAGCTGTTCAGTTTGGGGGCTTAAGTTGTTTGGATGTTAGCCCATATCCACATCGACAACGTAAATTAAAGCCTTTCTTAAAGAACATTGTCTTTCATGTCAGAGTTTTAAACTAAGATCATCTTATTTTGGCAAATTGCAGAGTTATAGTCAAATGTTTAAAATAATTCATGTGCAATGTCATGTAATAGTTCCATGTTCCTGCATGAGCTGTTGGCACAATGTGCTTTATAAATTACTTTCAGCTACTAGCACCATCTTTAGCTCAAAATCTGTTAAATTGACTGTGTTACAATATAACCATTTTTTTTTGTAAGGTTGACTAGTTATGGCGTCCATCTTTAGGATGATTTATACTTTCTATGACCTTCTGTCACAACTTGGTGTGGGTGAGGATCCAAAATAAGAGGATAGAGGCAGAAACTGAACTAAGGAACTCTTAATTAGAGGCCGTCATAGCAGCAAAACTCAAAAACCCTAACTAACCAAAAACCAAGGGAGGGTCTGGGGAAATAGCAGGACAAGAGGGTTGCAAACAGGGCATAACAAGCAGAATATGTGAAAAAGGTGAAATGTTAATGGTGCTTAAATACGTGAGGAAGGTACCGGTAATCAGGGGAACAAGACACACCTGTGGAGGATTAGTGCAGGGAGACAGGCGGAAGAACACATAGAAGAACCAAAGAACATTCGTGTTGTATGGCCCTGTGGCATGAACCCATACACTCTGCAACTATTTATAGAATGAGGGGACACAAGATGGTATACGGAGCCCAGATTAAAGTGTGTAAATAAATACAGAGATCAGAGAAACTGATGTAGCATGATGTAGGTGTGTGTGTGTGTGTGTGGGGGGGGGGTTCTCTGATAGACCCCACAAAGCTGCAGCTAGAGCGCAGTCTGCAGTGAGGACAGAGGGGAAGAAATTGTTGAGGAAGGAGGAACACGTTGAAGCTGGATGGTGGATGTGTGCGTATCAGTATCTTGTTGTGTCTGCAAGTGAGTGATTCTGTGGCCTTCCAGTGCAGCCGTGATCTGAACAGGAGTCACAGTCTCATGAAGACAGGAAGGGAGAGGTGAAGCTGCAGGCTGCATTTCTCGCCAGGGGAGTTTGAGATACTTCAGCCTTCAAGGCCAGTTGGGGGAGCCGAAGCCCGACACAGTGAAAGCGGGCAGCTAGTCAATTGGACTCATCTTCTCTGAAAGTTTGTGGTATCCCAGATATCCACAGAAATCAGCAATCAGCAGAAATCCAGTAACCATAATCCTAATCATGTAAATATCGTCAGCGTCCTCGATAGAAAGATCCATTCTGACAGGTTTGCACGCGCGCCTGCCTGTCCATCAGACCATCATAGGCAATCACTGAATTGTCCCCACTTCGAACCAAGGATGCAAAAATAGCACTGCATCTCCACCAATAACTGCAGCCCAGACTGAGGTTGTGCTGCTGTGCGCAGACCTGTGATCCAGACGTCCTGTGCTCTGCAACAGAAGAACACTGGTCCTCCATCAGGTGTCAGACCTGATCCGCTCAAATGCCCTTTTGCAATCCGGTGCTCAGCAAGCGATCAGATATGGATTAGCTACACTTCTGTTGTAATGCGCTCTCAGAGTAGCGTTCATAGGCTGTGGAGGCTTGTTGACGCGCAAAATCTGCTCTGCGAGCCGCGCGCACATACGTAGAACTGGACTTCAAACACTCACTCACGTGAGGAGGTCCGCATTAAGCAGCAGCGCCAGGTTTTCCCCTGAGTATCTCAATGAAAAATATGTGAACCCCTCATCTCTCTCTCTCTCTCTCTCTCTCTCTCATGATCTCATAATGAACGTTAATATTATACGGTAATCAGAGTCCCGCGGAGCGCACAGAGCTGCACCTGCTGCTGCGCTCGACTCCGAACGGAGTTTTAAAAAATGTCTATATGACAACTGACTGATCGACTAATTTAGTGTCTAATCCTATGGATTTATGTGCTAAATGGGCCCAGTGTTAGAGTAATAATGCTATACTGAAAATGTAATTATTATAATTTTTAAAATTAATATGTGACGATTATGAATTTTTTAACCATCAGTCAAAATGACGAAAAACTAAAAAGTCTAGCGCGACCTCTGATCGGGGCACATCAACACTCCCTTCGCCGAGAACCTAATTTGAGGTTATTGACCCAATTTGTGTTGATCCCAAATAAGGATCAGAAGAATCAAGCCTGTTTGCAAACTGGTGCACAAAGGATGCTTTTTGAAGCTGAAGCATTTCTGGATTATGTAATTAGAGTATTTAAAGGCCACCTGTGGAGTAGAATGATCTATTTTTAAAAAAAACTGACTTTAAAGACATTATTTGTTGTAATAACTCTACAGGTTGTAAAGGGGCATGGTCATTAGCATGTGAACAAAACAAGGTTTGTTGTTCAGATCTCAGCTGTGGTTTTTCTGTGTGAATATTCTCCTTGTGCATGACTTTTCCTGTTATCTCAAAAACTATTCGATTAGCCAGTGAGTCTAAATTAAACTCAGGAGTAAGTATTAGGTTACTATCATCTCTATGTCAACCCTATGACAGCCTGGTGACCTGTCTAGTGTTTCCAATACTTCTTATCCACTTATTGTTGGAGTAGACTCCAAAAGACCCTAAAAGGATGAATCGGCTACAAAACAAGAAAGTGTGTGAGGACTAATAATATTAGAATGATAATCAGTTTAATCAGGACAACTGGCCTTAATGTAAACTTTATTTAAACTTATTTTGATGTTTATGTTTGTGCACTAAGGGATTAATAATTGAATATTTTAATTACATGCCTCAAATTTTCCATTACTGCCTAAAATCAGACACCACACAAAGACAGGCTCTCACACACAAACAGACACAGCAAATGGGAACTCTTGAACCGTGTCTCTGTGACAGCTATTATGACAGATGACTGTTTCATCTCCTAGAGGAAAACCCCTTTCCCCCTCTTCTCCTCTCTGAGGTTGGATCACATCCTGGCTTGTGCTTTCGCTTATTTTTATTTGGATTGAAAGGAAAGAAAACAAAAGGAGACACATAAAAGTCAATTTACGACTTTCACACATCAATTGTTATGATAATTTCCTTGTGTTTTTATCTTATATTAAGTTGAACAACGTATAATTACTGATTGGATGGAGGTCAGTGTATCCTGGTGATGTTGTCTCTGTATAACAGATCTATAGTTTACATCAAACACACTCAGGCATTCAGACCGTCTTCACTGAGAACAGCATGTTCTGCTGAATGACCTCGCCTGTGTTCATGATATGTTGCCTGCTGACAGTTTTGTCCATTGGCGAAAGCAAGCAGGAGGCTGTTATGACACCATGACAATCCACAGATTCCTGGAGTGCCTTGTCTGAATGCTCAGAGCGTTCAGAATAGTTGCTCACAGTAACAGGTCACTTGGAGATCAGTGGGCTGCAGCTCATAAAAGGACTTCTTGCTGTAATGCCTCAAAAGCACGTTTATTTTATTACATAACTATTTTCTTCTAGAGAGTTTTATAAATGACTGATGAACTACTGGCTAGTTTGAACCATTACTAGTATGTTAAAAGAGCCCCAGTTTCAAAGATTCATAGCTTTTCATGCAATTTCATTTCATAGACCTTTACTCCGTCAGTTTCACATTACATTACATTTTCCTCGACATGTTGACTTCATTCTGAAAATAGTTTGTTGGCACGTCCTCCATATTCTTCTTCTCCCATAGTGGCCCTAATAAACCATCATACAAACTCATGACTGTAAATTTTATTATTAAAAATTGTGACAAAAGGGACAAAAACAGCATTTTAGGCACTTTGCAGTGGGAATGTTCCACCAGAGCACCTTTTATAGAGAGTGTCTTTCCTCCCCTGCTTTTTTCTTTTCTTCTCTTCGTCTGTTTTTCCTCTTTGATTTGCAGTTTGTTATTCCAGATGTCTTGTTGGTACGAATATAGAAAACAGCATGAATATACTTCAGTGAAAATATGTCAGCATATGAACATCGTTATGGCTGCCTAGATAATTCACGCTTCACGACAAAAACTACATCCAGGCCTTAAAGAACAATAATAAATCTGTGTGCTCATGCATGAGCAGCTCTTGGTTTGTTCAGAACTCAGGTGTGCAGATTTCAAACATGTCTCTTTGTCTTTTTTTGGAAACTCTAAAAGCAATCTGCTTCACATTTGTTTTAAACCCCTAAAATCTGTGACAGCTTATAGAGACATTTTAAGAAAAGATCATCTCAGACACAGTCTAAACAGCACAAATGAACAGAGACAATGGAATGTATATTTTGTCATTTACTCATTATTTTATTCCACTCAGATCAGAGCAGGGATCCGGTCTGCATTTAGTGTTCAGTCTTTCCCTAAATCAGCCTCTGGTGAGTCCTGAAAGTGCCCCCGTGCCAAATGAGCAGCATAAAGCATGCCCCAAGGCACGGCGCAAAACGACACCCTAACAGCAAAGCTGTCAGTCCATGAGCCAATGCACTAAAACTTGAATGCAGCCGAACAGTTCGGTTTTATAGCCTACAACTCCCAGTCACAAGCCCTCTAATGCCCCGTTTAACAAGCTGAAAATCCTCCATTTATTCCCTCTCCATCTCCCTTTAGGAACTCCTCCATTACTGTTCACAAACAAAAGGGGTCTGAAATAAACTCATGGATATCCAATTCATTAAGATTTACCTATCTGTAATGTGACCAGATCTGTTAAAGGAAAAGTGTCATGCCCATAATTTATATCTTGATTTGTTAAGGCAATATGTTCAGCAAAAGATAAACCCTCTGTGATAAACAGTCACATGTATGAATACTTTAGCAAATTGATTTAACCCTGTGATGGACTGGCGACCCATCCAGGGTGTGCCCCGCCTCTCGCCCCGTGATGCTGGAGTTAGTCAAACCTCAATTTACATTTTAATTGGTTTCAGTTGTTTATTTTCAGTTTTCTGATTTACTTTCATCTTTAACAAGTGGAATTCATCCCAGTCAGTTGGACTGGACTATCTGGTGATTGGCTGGTTTACTGGACAGTAATGCTGTTTTTGCTTTAACAGTTTGTTTTAGCTTGTTGTCCATTCTGTAAAGCTCTATATACATTTAAACATTCTTTTTTTTATCTCACCATCAACATAAACATCAATAACCAAGTGCTATCACAAGCCATGTTTGTCTGCACCATGAAACAACCCACACATGTGTTGCAGATCAAGTTTATGCCTCCATATATCTTCTTTCCTGTCATTTTGGTAATGGCGAATCTCTTTTTTATAAGTTTAAAAACAATAATTACAGAACTGGTTTGACTTTTTTTAATGATAATTTTGGTTTACTTTGGTCTTGTAAAAGCTAATTAATACTTTGCACCATGAAGTGAATCATTTCATCTTCTGCTCTTCATTTGGTTGTGTGTTGGTGGAAGGCTGATTTTTACCCATAGAAAGTAAAGACATCACATTATGTCTTTAAAAGTTCAAAAGTAAAGCCATAATATCCTGTTTATAGATGCTTCCACGTTGTGTTTTTAGAACTAGAGTCTGAGCACTCTGGACGTGAGGCTGAAAGTCTCTTCTACTCACTCAAACACAGTCATGGTGTCTATTAAGGATCCAGCAGGTGGGTCAGTGATTCTTGTGACCCCAATGATCCTGTTAAAGTCACTGTCATGACTTTTAAATCTGAAAATCCCAAACTATGATAAGAGAACTGAAGAAATCTTTTGGATAAACAGTGAAACATCTTCAAGAAACAAGACAAGAAGTCCAGATCCTTTTTTTTTAAATGGTGCTGAAATCAGCCACTAGGGGGCACGTGTTTTGTTTCATTTTTAACTTTTTGTTTTGCATTTGGGTGGTTTCTGCCTATGTCACTGTTTTAACCATAAAACAGATCGAGGGCTTCATTTAGTCAGGCTCAACAGAATATAGCATTTTTATTGGCTACTCATAAAAGCTACAGTCCTGTGTATTTATTTAGAGGTGTCAAATTAGCGTGTTAATTAATTACAGCCATAATTAGCGCGTTAGGTTTTTTAATCGTGTTAATCAAATTTCTTAGAATCTCTTTACCTTTTCTGCAGTATAGCGGTGTGTGTGCTGAACTGGGCTACTGACGTGTTTATGTGTCACTGAGCCGCCCTGTGAGGCTCAGAGCCTCGCACTGTCAGGAAGTAATCAGGTGATCTACATGTGATGCCGTGATGTAACACACACAGCCGACGCCTTTATCGGGGTTATGACACCTGCATCACCTTCTTGAGCGCTCTTTATCTGAGCCCCGCAACAGGAAGTGCAAATTAAAACAAGCAGCTCAGTTCACGAGCTGTGCAACCGGAGAACCACCAGTCCAGTGCACCACTGATCACGGTTACCAGTTCGGTGTGTGACAGGACCGGCCCACTGTTACCATTGCCACTTCAGCCACGCCACTTCAGTCATGCCTGGTGGAAGACATGGATGTAATTTAGGAGGGAGTGCAGGGGGAAATGCCCCCCTGCACTTAAAGGCAGTTTTGAACCATAAATAATGTTTATTGTCTGAAAACAATGTTACACTGTGGATACAGGCTGTTGTTTTTAGGTGTAGGCTTGAAATCATGGCACTGCTTTAACTGTTCAAGCCCCTCTTCTCCACCTCCAGCCCCCACCCCTTCAAGCCAGTTGTGTTCCCACCTTTGAAATCAAATTTTCATCCTTGGTGGGAAATGAGGGGTTAACAGAGCTGTTGACTAAAGTAAAGGACTTTCCTCAATTGTTTTAGATGTGATTAAAAATGTGATTATTTAGAATTAATTAATTACAGATCATAATTAATTAATCACACAATTTTTGTAATTGCATGACTGCACTATTTATTTATGTATCAAAGTCTAAATGTTTCAAATGATAGTTCAGTTCTAAACTTTGATATATAGGTATGGCTCCACAACATTTGTTATTCTTCTTAAGACCCTCCTTCCTCCCATAGAACCCTATGAGTTCACACTGACTGCCAATATAATTTGAGTTCAGCTGTCAATCAACGTGCATGCACATCACGTAAACCCATAAAGGTGGGGCTGCGCAGGACGCTCTGTCTTCCTCTTTACATCACCACATTGGAAAAGCACGGTCATGGAGAGGTTGGAGCAAACTTCTGCTAAAATGTTAGTCATTCCCCGGCTACTGAGGGCTACATCAACTTTAGAAAGAAAAACAAAGAAAAGTCCAGCAACTAAACTTGTTGAAAAACACATTAGAGACTCACTGGAGTGATGTGCATGCACAATTAAGGTGGGGTTAGAGGGAGCGGGAGGGGGTAGAAGGGATGTTTTGGGAGGAGCCTCGGGATGTTAGAATTTTTTTTTTCGGTCAAATGCTCCGGACTGCAGCTTTACTGTAAGTTCTGCCGTTTCCAGATTTATTTTATGTTTTTTGCATCATAGAACTTGTTTAAGACCAAAAGGTCTTTTGACTGCATGGGACTCACATCAAACCTTTTCAAAGGCAAACACAATGCAAAGCCCTTTAACACATTTAACTGATGAAGAAATGATGATGGAATTGCCTATAGACATCTAAGCCTTTGAAGCAAAATGTTCTACATAAAGAACCGTGCTTATTCACGTCTCTTTTTTTAGACATTCTAATCCTTAAATTCATGTTCAAAGTTTGCACTGGTCTACAAGTGTTCATTCCTTAATTTAGTACATCACCAAAACATTAAAAAATGGTGAATAACACTTTTGCCTGTGTGTGTGTGTGCGTGCGTTTTTTGAAGCAAAGTAGATTTGTATGCATGACATGTTCTACTTGTATACGAAAAGGATAAGAAACATCTGTGAGTAGAAGAAAAATAAAGAGATAGAGCTGAAGGCTGGAGACGTCTGGAAGGGATAAGGGTCAGTTCCTCTGCTCGGCCATCATAAACAGACTGGATAAAGTCCTCATCAGCGTTACGCTCCTCCAGTCACAATCCTGTGAAACCAGCACCGTGTCCACACCACACACACTCACACCATGCCTCCCCCTTCAACAATAGTGTCACCTGAAAGCTGAAGAGACACAAGGCATGCTCCATCACGGATATTAGCCATGGGGATCAGTTGCTTTAAACAAGAACAAGAGGGGTGTGCTTTTTGCAGCCTCAACTGCGGACGAGCACGTTTGAAGTTTGGTTTCTTGTTTATTTTATTTTATTTTTTTCTTTTTCAAATTGATTCGCAAGAATTGGGGAAAAAAAAAAACAAGTACGCAGCTTTGCACAGCACCTCCTCTTTCATGCATTTAAATCATCTCCAGGTGTAATATATTATAATTTTGTTTTGTTTTCATCACAGCGTTTCACCGCTCTCAGTGGATGTGTGCAGCGTTCTTTCCACTTCATTTCATTTTACAACATATCCTGCGGGGTGCTGTTTTACCATCTCAGAGAGAAGATTTTAAATCAGCGCTGAATGCACAACATAAAGCACCAAAAAAAGGCCTGTTTTAAACATGGCTGACTTAAGAAATGTGTTTGTATCTCCAGCAACGAGTTGTTTGCTTTGCTCACCATTTGCTCTGCAAATTGGAGTTTTGGAGTCAACAATCCGTCAAAGCATGGATGGCTCCGATTTTTTGATGCATAGCTGCAAAACTTGAGAATTTCCTCCAAAATTTTCACCATCAACCCAAAAACAAACCCCCAGATCATCTTCAACACTGCTACACTCCAAAGTTATTTTCTTTGACCGTGTTTTTTAGACCGCAGGAGGACATATTTACGTTTGACACCATGGTAGGACTGGAATCCTCAGGAGTGCCATGATGTGGACAGGAAACTCTGAGCCGCTCTCCATCACAAACATCGTGCACATTTTCCCCACTCCTCGCCCAGTTCTCTAAAATAACAACTTTGACACGATCTGCGCCACGTTGCTGGTAACTTGAGAGTGACCAGTCCGCACTGGTCCAATGAGTTACTGCTAAACTAGAATAAAGATAAGATGTTAGGAAGAAGTGGGGAAGTTTGGGAAACAAAGTCAAGGTTTAAAAAAGATAAAGAGAATGGAGTGTAATATTTGGTGGCGCTGGTGAAGCACACAAAATATCATCTGGGTAAACATCTGTCAGCCATTGCCTCCCTCTTCCCCATGGCCCCAGCAGTACAGCTTGCCCTCTGACCCCCCAGCTGAAGAAAGAGCAACTGTGACTTTCTGCCAAAAACTAGAAACATTTTTTTTGACAAAATGGGAAAAAAGGCTTAGCAAGATGGCTGTAAATGGATAAATCAGTGTTATCATAACACTGATACTTGTTTGGCTCTTGATTCAACGTTTGAACTTTAGTTGCATGTTGGATAATTACAGCCAAATGCAGCAAAGTGGAAACAAGTTGTTTCAGGATGTTTCAGCAGACTTAATTCTTGACCAATGAAAAAGGTTCGCAAATGTAGATAAATTCATTTAAATGAGCTCTGTGCCAATTACAGTTTTGGCATTTTCTGTCAGATTTGTCACTTTACATGAAGGTGAAGAAGTTCCTGCTCTTATGGATCAAAACAAGACTTTTGACTTTTAGAAAACCCTGTCACTTCCAACAAATTTTACCCAAACTAGGGACAAAAACTTTGCTTCACCATCAGAACCAGACCAGAACCACAGACCCTTGTGGACACAGACCAGAACCCTCATCAGCTCACTATCTCCAGGGCCTCAGGTTCCCCCTCGGTCCCTCCCGTCCTCACAGGCCTCCCTCACTCCCACACATTAATTACAGCCTTTCCCCACTGCCCAGGAGCACACACCCTCCCCCCCATCTCAATGACCCCCTGGGGTTACTGAGTCAGGGAGGTCAGAGGTCACTCTCCTCACAGCTAACCCAGGCATCTCTCAGAAGTTTCCGGCCCTGCGTCTGATGCCCTGTGGTCGCGCAGAGCAACACCCACACAGCCCTCAGGCAGCCGGGAGGAGACGTGTCCCCTCAGATTCTGCTATCTGTGACATGTCCCAGTTGGACCTGTCTGGGGATCTGATTCCTTCTTCATAACTGTTATATGTACATTTGCATGTCCATAAATTCACTATTAATTCCAGTCTTGCTGTTTAAGGGGAACCTGCAGAGTTTTTTTCTAAAGGATCTCCATACAGTGTCCTACCAGATCAGCAGAACACTGAAAGTCCAGTTTTAGTTTTCTGTTTATGTTTTATTTCTACTTAATTGATTAAAGTTTTGAGAATCCATGAGTCATTTTAGGTTAAAATTTGTCTTTATGTTTTCATTTGTTTAAAATAATTATATGGGATTCCACCTACAGATGTTACCTCTTACAGCTTTTGCTGATTAATAAAATTCTCAAACATTCAGTGCAAAAAAAATAAGATATATTTAAATTGTATCTCCTCCCTACAACATCAGGACAAAAACAACAGAAGCTTTTCCTAATGTATGTCCGCTGATGGACTGTAACTATAAGTGTAACACAAATTATCTGGTCAACCATTTGGTGCAGTTCAGTATAGTCCATAAAACATCCCCTGAACTTAACTGAAATTTTTTTTTAACCCTTACATAGTCAAGTAATATCCTATTGAGATTTAAATTCTCTTTTTCAAGGGAGACCTGCAGGGAAGTTGGGGCTTCAGCATCTTCAACACATGGCCGGGCCGGGGATTGAGTCAGGGGCGCCAGCATGGAGGGCAGCCTCTCTTCCTCTAGGCCACAGTCAGTCACCCAATAATAATAGCAAACTCAAGAAAACTACAAAAAATATGAGAACGTTAGAATAAAACCTCTTTATCATTACCATATCATGATTATAATCATTTAAGTCCATACATTTTCATCAAAAAAGCTCAATATAGAATTCTATTCTTTATTGTAACTTGTGCAAATACAGCTGGAACAAATACTTTTCTAATTAGAATTTTTTTTATTTGCATCCTTAATCATTTTGAGACATGCACAGCAGCTTAAACAAATGAAAAAGACATAAGCTAAGTTATGGTCTATATAGTTAGTTGCATCATATAAAACAATTTTTGCATGACTTCATGATGTGCAAACATAAAATCCTGCTTTTACATTAATGCAGAAGAGATGGTAATCTAATAAAATGAAGGAAAAAACTTTACAAGCAACAAGGCACATTTTTTCATGGTAGCCCACTTTTATATGGAATACATCAAGACAAGAGCTTTGTCCTGATTTTACTGCTTTTATTTTGAAAATTTGCCTTTAACAGAATATTTTCCTGTAAGGCCTTTTGTAAAGAATTTAAACACTTTCTACAGAGTTATATGTTTTCATTTAGAGCTGAGTTCGCAACTATCAAATGCTGATGAGATAAAAGCCTTTATCGTGTCATTATTTTGGAAACACTTTCATAATCTTGGATTTTCTCTTGGAAACTGCTTGTAAAGTAACATCTTCACATCCACTTTCATGTGAATAAAAGGGGCACTCAACATTATTAAATTTATGCTTGCTGCAGCAATATCTACACTCAGTAAATCTCTATAAATTGATTACTAATCAACTAAAGATGTTAAAGAAGGTGGAGATTTTCCCTGATTCATTGGTAAGTTTCACAATAAAAGGCCAGCCGTCTATAAAGATGTATCTCACAGTCATCCAGGTTAAACAGCACGCCGAAGGCTTGCGTCGCCTGGTTGAACACGGAGTTTTGATGTGGAACTTGAACAGAGCGGCGTTGTATTTCTGTCATGGATCCCAGGCCTTCCACTATCAATATCAGACACATTATTGCTAATGGGGGAGTCAGAGGGTGGGGGGGAGAGTGAGACACAGAGACTGTAGAGGGACGGTATCTCTATTGATTAACTGGAAAAAAGGTCCTCCACTCCACCCGCTCCTGTTCAGACATATGGGGTAATAAGGACCACTCTTCTCTTCTACCCCTCCTCTCCTCTCTTCTCCCCGCACCCCGACTAGAGAGCCTTTTAATCAGCCCCCGGGGGAATACATGGATATGATATGGGAGAAAGGAGGCGCAGAAAGAGTGGGGGGGAAAGGAGACAGGGTGAGAGGAGTCCATTAGTGAAGCAGACACAATAGCTACAGGAACAAACCTGACACAAGAAGGTTTCCTTCAAACACAGAATAAAAGAGGCCTGAAAATGAACATTCTCTAGAATAAAATAAAAACTGTTTGCTTCATAATTTCTGTGCACATATATACTATATATATCTATATAGAATGCACGTCTGAGCTCCAGAGATCAGGTCAACTCACAGAAAGCTGTTCTCTAACTGAGCCAGGGCCATTTTCCTCTGTTTATACAGACTTTCTGTTTTCTTTTCCAGGGAGAGGGATGCCAATCTCAGCGAGCCAGACTAACTTTATCAAAGCAGCCATCTCAGATGCTGACATCAAATCCACAACTTGTGTTTCATGCTGAAAAGACGTGGAAAAAAATCTGTCAGCACCTCACCCCTTCGCTGGCCTCTGGACCCTTTAAGAGATGGTGACTGAAAGGGGAAACGAGAACTCAAGGATCTAGATTTAGTGTAGCTGAAGCAGTTTTTATATTTTATTTTATTTGACAGGGATTTTTTTTTTTTTAGATCTTTGGTGAGTTGAAACATCAGAGAGGCTGACATAGCAGCAAATTTTAAAATAATGAAAACAAAAACAAAATCTGGACAGCTCTTCAAAACATGGACAACAGCACCCCCACGTGGACAATGACATATTGACATGTTTTGGTAAATTTGTAGATTTAAAAATGTTTCTTATGACAAACTAAAAAAGGCTATAAAAACTGAAAGTAATTGAGCAACAGCAGTGCTATAATACTGTCAATTTAAGATGTATTGCTGCTGATGGAGGGAAAACAAAGCCAATGCTAACTGGAACACAGCTGCTGCCAGTTTAGACCAGAGGGACACAAAGCTTAGAAAGGCCAGTTGATTCCATCTGCAATAAAACACAAATTGGACTGAAAATAGTTGGGGGGAAAAGTCTGGATAGAGTGATGCATTTTTCATTAATATGAGTCAATTTGCAAGAAACGGTCCTGATGGGAGATTTCTTCCATATGCGCCCGCTGCGGGGCGCCATGGAGTCTGCCAGGAACGTAGCGCAGAGTTTTATGGCACTTTAAGCTCTGTGATTGGCTGCTGCGGGTAAGAGAAACTGGGGCATTTGACCAATGGGGAACCATGTTATTGAATTCTTGATTTAATTGGTTGAAAGTAGCTGTCACTCAAGCAGGGAAGCGGTCTGGAAGCAGGAGGGAGCCAGTCGAGTGTTTTCCTCTCTGAAGAACGGAGCTCCGCTGCAGAGAGCCGCTGACACACACACACACACACACACACACATACAATACTGCTGACTTTAAATTATTTTTGGACTTAATGAACTAAAATGAAACAATTAAAAAACTTTAACTGTACAAAAAAATAAAATTAAATCACGTGTAATAATTAATTTTTAAGTTTTGTCAGTGTTTAATAATTAATTTTTAAGTTTTGTCAGTGTTTTTTTAAAACGTCAATTTCCAAATTTGAGCAACTAAATTTAAACAAAACAATTTGGAAAAATCTTTCTAATTAATGGAATTTTTTAACGCTTTTCACATTATTTTATACAAATAAAAGGCAAACTACTAAATACAGAAATCATTTTATTACTTAAATATTTTCTCAATTCTTCATAAAAACAATTATATTTAAAATACACTAATAGGTGCAGAATTCTTAATGTGATGTAGTTCATGTGTGTGTGTATGAATTACAGTGTGTTTATGTATTTTTTCTTATTACTCGGACAATAATAACAATCATATAAGACCTGAACCGTCATTTCGGACGGTGAACTCGGTCTGTAACTTAATAAACTTCAAAATAATAAAAATGTTCACTGTCGATCTCCGTGTCTTCTTATGTTTGACCACACTGCGCATGTGCACCAGTCTGCTACACGTCACGTGCACTCCCACCAATCCGCTCGGTCCTAGGAGGAGCACGTGGGTGTGATTTAAGAGCTCTGCCTCCATAAATCTGTCTGAAGTTCACAAAGTTGATGTAAATGTGTTTCACATCGTTATGAAAATACTTGTGGATTAATCAGGCGACCTGCGTTAGACCAGACGGAGCTCTGAAGCGAGTCCCGGTCCGGAGCGTTTAGATTTGGGATCTTTTTTGGGTCTAGTTCGATCTGAAATGCTTTCATCCGCATTGGATTTTTTCTCTCTCTCCTTTTGTTTTTGTTGTTATTGTTCTAACGCAGCGTTTAAATGACTTCAAATGCTTTTAGAATATCCTATTGGTGGACTCTATCTGCTCAGCAGGTTCAGTTAAAGGAAATCCCGGTTGATTTATCAGTCGATGCATCTGATTGTCAGATAAGATCAAACATTTCTGTAATGTTCCGTCTGCTGACAGCTAGAGACTAAGACATTCATTATTTATTTTTACTGGATGAGAGTTTTTCTAGAATTTGTTGTTTGACATAAAAGAGGTTAAAACATTTAGACATGGGTCTCTCATTCTCTTTTTAAAAATAATATAGTATTGAATGCATTTAAAACATTCATACACGATTCCTAACTTCAACATTTACACACAAAATCAATACTCAACTAAGGTTTTAATTAACAAAAGTAACTTTATAGCAACAGATAGAATATTTCTTTATTTTTCTTAAAAGTGTCTTTCTTGTATTTAATGAATCGATTCAGATACTTTGTGTCTTCTTGCTTCGAGAGCAAATAAAATGTCAGTTCTGTAATTACTCTTATTGGACAGCAGGGGTCGCAGTGGATCGTTAACACCAGCCAGCAGAGGAGACTGGAGGAACAAACGTCAACTTCAATAAAGTTTACGTCAAAGTCATTTGTTTTTAATGTGGCAAGTTAATTTCTACAAACATAAATAAGTTGTTTAATCTCATGTTAAACTGTTTAAAGTTTTGTCTATAATTTTTGAATGTTTTTATTCTGTTTGGTAGTATTACAGCAATATTTTTAATGAAACTTTCCAGTTTAGTTCATGTTAGTTATGTTTCAGTGCGCCAAATAAATACAATTCACACAATATCTTAAAGATGTATGTGCCATCAATGGGACAAAGACAGTCATGTTTTATGAAAAAAAAGGTAAACAATAACACAAAAATGAACATATTTATAAAGTGTTTTAGGGACTATATTATAGGACATCTGAGTAAGAATACGTTCAGTGAACCAATGTAATAATATGGAATAAATAAAATCACCTATTGTTTTGAATATATTGTAATAAATCTTGGCATTAATGACATGTACTTTGAGCAGACCCTTCTCAAATATAATAAATCACAATAATAAAAATAAACATTTCTAACCTTTTTTTGGGGGGAGGGGGACTTCATTATACAACAATTAGCTTATATTATGAGCAAACCTTTCCAGAATCAGTTGAAATAACTAAAAACAAGATAAAATAAATACATCACACAATTTATTTTAAAGTCCTCCTGTTGGTCTATGAATGTCTGAATGGTCTGGCTCCCCTGTACCTCTCAGATCTACGCCCCTCATGGGCCCTCAGATCAGCTGACAGCTGCTCTTAAAACCAGACTGAAGCTCAGAGGAGACCAGACTTCTTTAGATATGACCTCTAAACTCTGGAACGAGCTTCTTTTACATACTGTATCAGCAGGCAGTCATCCTCACCTCCTGTTTTTAAAAACACACTTATGACATTTGACACAGTGTTATTGTGCAATACCTTTTTATCTTTTCACTGTATATTTTCAGTTTTATTCATTTTGTGTTTTATTTATTGTATTATTTATCTGTGAGGTGCTCTTAAATGTGTTTTTATTGTTGTTTATGTCTTGTTTTGTGTCATTTTTGTACAGCACTTTGGTTTTACAATTAAATGTGAAACATAATGAATAATTTATGCAAGTTTACGTGAAGTACTAAAGACTGAATAAAAGTTTCAGAAAATATTTTTAAATAAGACACGAATGCATTCTTTTTACCAGACAAACTAAATTAGACATTTTTATCCTCCTGAGAACCAAGCATTTGTTTAATTTTCATTTCACTTTAACTATTTAGACAGGAACTATTAGGAAATGGTGCTGGGAATCCGTTGTTGTCATATAAAGACGCAGGTCTCAGGAGTTTTAAAAAGATACTCTGAGAGCAAATGGGTCTCTTTTTTTAATTTGATGAATTTTTAAAATATATTTATTGTTGCTACATGCACCATGTCTTCTAAACACTTTCACACCAAGAAAAAAAGAATGATTTCTGTATTTTGTATTAATTTAATTCTATTATAACATGATGTAAGGTAATAATAATTTTTATAGGGTAATAATAATAATTTTTATAGGGTAATTATAATGTATAGCAAAGATGTTTAACATTATTCAAACATCTCCATGTTTTTCTTTTTAGACATTTTTATTATTTTTTTGTTAATTTCAGTGCATGCATCAGATATATGTGCTCTTTAAGCATATGACCAGCCAGTCAAAGAGTTTAGTAAAAAAGGAAATCAACTTTCTTTCAATAAAATCAGACACTGCATGTAGGAGTTTTGATCATTTCTTTCTTGTCTATGGTCAAGGCTGTCTCTGTCACTGATTAAAGCCTGCAGAGACCTTCGATAACAAGCTGTCTGCACACAAGTGCCAAACAGATTTCTCAAATATGATATCCACTCTTAAATTACACCCTAACATTTATGTTTATTGTCACTGTGACCTATCAAAACAAGAATAATAAAGCACTTTGCATGTCTTATTTATTACTATTTTGTCTTCTTGTATCTCTGATTCTACAGCAGTAAGTTTAAAGTTTGTGCAGAAACAGAAAGCTGACAAATTAAAGGACAAATACATTTAAAGGACCAAGTTTTGAAGATAGTGTTGAAAAGCATCTGTCAAAAACCTCCAGATTTGGTCAGTATTAGTCATATAGATGATTATCCTGGAATAAACTCTATTATTCAAATGTCCTGATAAAGCAACAATGAAATTCTAAAGCTACAAAGATCTAGTTAAAACTCTTTTTCCCATTCTAGTAAAATATAAACCGTTAGACTTGTTAGCAATATCAGAGACTAAAGATGCTCAGTTATATTTATCACGTCAGTATATGTATGAAAAATCTATGACAAATTATTCCATATTCAAAGAAGCCTCAGGATTACCATGTTATTAATGCTCAGAGCTGTGAAAAAGTTTTCTTCACCTTACAGAACTTTTCTGTTTTTGTTTATTTTTTGTCACTTAAATGTCAGCAAATAAATGTTAATGTTAGACAAACAACCTGAGTAAAGACAAAATGCAGTTTTCAAATAATCATTTCTTTTATTAGGAGAAAAAAGTTATCTTAGCCAGCTTGGCCGTTTGTGGAATGGACTCAAATTGAAGTGGTTGTCACATTCTTACTAAATTTTCTGTCAAATTGGAGGGTTCTTCAGAATGAAAAGCCTGTTTTAGGGTCAAAGGTCAGATATTGGACTTTCTGCTAAACAGCAGAATTTGTGATTCCATCAGTTACAGTAAATTGTCCACGTCCTGAAGCAGCAAAGCAACCCCAGACCATCACACCACCACCACAGAATATGAGGTTATTTTTCTGAACGGGACACACGGGAAATAGTTCCACTTTTTTCTCTTCAGTCCAAAGAGTATTTTTTCAAAAACTCTCATGGATCATGAAGATGTGAGATGGACCTTTCTGTTCATTCTGGCCATGGAACTCTCTGTCATGGATGCCATTTTTGCTCCATCTCTTTCTTATTGTTGAATCATGACCTCTGCTTTAACCTTAACCAAGTGAGGCCTGCAGAGCTTTAGATGGTTTTCTGGATTCTTTTGTTCATGAAGAATGGGGTGCAATGTGTTGCTTTTTTAGATTATTAGTCTGCTTCCTGTTGTCAGACAGGTTCTGTTGAAGTGATTTCTTAATTCTACAGGTCTGACTTAAACAGGTGTGGCTGAACTGAACTAAGCTTTACAGATAATGTGGTTAATCACAGACAATTCACGATTCAAAAAAGGGATGCATACTTTCTCCCATTAAAATTTACATTTGAAATCTATTTTATTTACTTATGTTATCTTTGTTTAAAATTGAAATGTACTGTCTGATCCGAAACACTTGTGTGTGACCTAAAAAAGCAAAAACAGAAGAAATTACAAATATGTTTTCAAAGCACTGTATAAAATACTTTGCCAAAAAAAAAAACACAGCAACTAAATTTTAAATTAAATACTCCATTCATGTTTATGTTTGCTATAATAAACTATAACAAAATGTGTCGATGTGCACCACGTTTTGCTTAGAGCTGGACTTGTTGATGTGTGAATTCTTGTGATGGACTGGTGACCTGTCCTGGGTGTCCCGTCCCCTGCCTTTTTCCCTGTGACTACTGGAGACACCTCTACTGGATGAAGTATTACAGATGAATGAGCGAAAAAAATGGATGGATGGATTCATGTAGAGACAAGTTCAAACTGCAGTTTAGTCACTCACCACTAAGCTGCTACAGAACAAAAGCAGGTCACGTATTGGAAAGCAAATAAATCACTTTAAAATCACTTTTGACTCATTTATTCTTAAATATATAAAACATTATTTTATAAATGATGCTATTTAATGTATTTTTGACGTTATATGAGTTTCCCATTTCTTTGTCATCACTGAAAACAACGTTGAGGGCTGGCTTTGCGCCAGTCGTGGTCAACTTTTCCTTGCTCTTATTGGTCAGAATTTATTGACAGTCACTTCGACCAATCATATTATGTT
>SSNR01000080.1:1512006-1528176 GCA_006937965.1 Callopanchax toddi
ACTCTTATTGCCTGGAAGATTGTAAGAACGAAGTTACGTCGCCGAAAGGCTTATTCGTTTTAAGGTATCGAGGAGCCGAGTGTTTACTATGTTTATGAGTCGAGGTTTCGGCTAGCCGGTCATTTAAAGCTGCTAGCTAACTGCTTGTAGCTAACACACGGTTTCACCGGTACAGGCGGTCCTCTTTGTCTGACAGGGGAAGGCGTGCTCTTTTGTTAGCTTTTCCTTTTGTGCAGTCGCGAAAGAGGAACTGTTGGGTCAGGATTTTACTGTCACCCTCAATTCTGGTAGGATTTAGAAAATGCAGGTCGCGAAAAAATACTTTACAGAAGGCTTGATTCAGTTAACGATCCTACTTAGTTTGGTTGGAGTTCGAGTAGATATCGACAGTTACTTATCTGGCTACTACTCGCCTTTGGCAGAGATTAACTTGGGTCCTAGCTCAGCCTACATCCAGACACCCTTTCACATTTTGAGAGACACCCTTGACGGAAACGGTGTCCATCCAAAATGTCCTGAGTTGGACTATTTCTTTGCGAGTCGTCGCCTGATTGAGGAGGTGAGGAGCCTCGGTTCCCCGCGGTTCCCCACACAACTTAACGCATGGCTGGTGCATCAAGTTTCAGCCACTGACAAGGCTGAGCATGGGCCTTCAACCAGCAATAACACTGACTCCAGCTCAGGGTTAGACATTCCTGGAGATGAAGCAAGAGATGACAGTAACAACCTGCCTGTCCGAGGTCAAGAACTGGACCAGACGAGACCTGAACCCAGACAGGGGCCTTGTGGAGCCGGAGCTCGTGGGTTTTCTCAAGAGGTGGGTGTTATAAAGCAGCTAGACCTTGTTTCTCACTAATTATTGAGAAAGGTTGACTCAGCAAGGGATCAACATGGAGTTAAAACGTATGCCGTGACTTGTTGTAGCTGTTTACCAAGCATTAACCCATGTTTATCCTCCCAGGCAGAGAGTTAATGCTATTTTGTTTCCCTGTGAACCAGGAAACAGTGTTGGCATACAGTTAATGGTGCTTTCTTTTTCTTTCTCTGCCACACCTGTATCACAGACTGGAAATGCTCATTCAGCTTGTTTAAAGATTTGGCTCTTTGATTACTATTTAACCTAAGTGCTTTTATTTATTCATAGTCCGTTACCATAACAAATAGCCTCCAAAAGTATCCAGCACCTGCCAGCCTTCAAAGTAAAACATGTCAACAAAAGTATTTCAACAAAGATAATTAACTTAAAGGGATTTTGAACATTTTAGTGTGTTTTATTTCAAAAGTTGTTTAAAAAATTACTATCCAACCCATTTGTAGATAGCTTTCTGAACAGCCTCTGTTTGTAAAAATAGTGTTTACATCCTAATAAGCTAACAGCTAGCCTGACTGCAGACAAGGTCAGTGTTTTGCTGCACCCTTAAAATGACTCCAGTCTCCTAAATTTAATAGAAATTGGTGCAAATGTTACTTTATAAATGACTCCAGTCTCCTAAATTTAATAGAAATTGGTGCAAATGTTACTTTATAAACCTTTAAACACCATAACTTTTGCATTAACTGTTATTTTGTCAGAAACGGTAATACATTCCTGCTAGACGAGACCTCTGGAAGTACCAGAAGTGCTACATTTAGCTACTGCAGCTATAATTGTTTATTTTTAACTGTAGAATTCCATGTTACTAGACAAGTAATACAAAATGATGGATGTGTAAATGTTTATAAGATGACATCACAAACAGCTGTAAAACTTTGGGTACTGGAGCAGTTTAAAGGTGGCAGCAATACGTTTAGCTGTTGTTTGCCATTAGCACATCAGTCCTGTGGGACTCCAAACAAAGGCTGTTCAGGAAGCTATCTAAAATGTTTAAGAAAGTTATTATCCAGGACACTTAAGAATAGCAAAAATATCCCTTAGGTCCTGTGTTTGGTAGTGATGAATGTGTAAAACAACTATCAGTCAAGCTTTTCACATTTTCTTTTTTAACATTCCGAGTTGCTTCATGTACAACCCCCTTTTAGCCTGTGAGGTCAATTATGTTTTCAGAATAATCCCAGGCTTTTATGTTTAGTCTTTCCTGTGATCAAGTTTTTCTGAACCAGATTAGCAGCAGCTGCTTGGTGGATGTTATGTCCTAGCAACAGTTGACGTTTCCAATTGTGTAACTGTATCACCTTTCTTCAGACTCAGCCACCAGCTGTAGGCCTTGGAGGTGAAGAAAGGAGGTGCAGATCCACACCCTGTTAGCTTACAAAAGCAGTGGTCCATTATTGAACACACTCCCCTTTAGAGCCTCTTTTAACAGACATGATGCAGCGTTAACACATCTTTTGACATTTTTGTTGATGATTTGTGGTTTATTAAAGTTCACCATTTTATAGCTGAGCTATATCCGTGATATTTAAATGCTAAGCGTCTTCATTCACAGGGCTAGCTGAAACTGAAAGTAACCCAAGTAGAAACCAACAAGCTCAGGCAGAATTATGCTGATGTGCTTTTATTTTTGCCTCTAGGATTAATATAAAAATTAATTCAACAGTCCCAGTTCTTTTGGGTGAGGTGAGAATTTGTCTCATTAGATGCAGAAAGTGGCATTTGTCTGTGTGCAGAGTGAAGAGTACTTCATCAGTAATAACTGATGACAACCCACATTACTGGAGGTGTATCAGGTTGTCTCTGGTGTGGTTGTTACAATAGCTCATTAAAACAAACCATGTCTCTGTCATAAACAAAGAATTACACACAAAAAAATGCACTGTTTATCTGGAATGCCTGAATTGGAGTCAGTGAACAATGACATGGAGGATTTTGGTTGGTGGCTAACGAGGGATTTCCCTTTCTTTCTCCTCCTCCATGCTAAATCTTGACTGTTGTGTTCCCATATTCCAGCATCCTGAACTCTAAGGATGTTTTCACATCTGTAGTTTTGTTCTGCTGGTCAAAATCTGTTCATATTTTTGTTCATTTGTAGTTTTTTCCTGTTCAGCTTTTTTCACACAGGGAAAATGGCAAAGGAAACAAAATGCATCACTACTAAAAACACATGAGAATGTTTGCTCTGCTGATTGGGCAGATTGTCTGGTGGTGGGGCTACTAGCATAAATGCAGGAAGATGGAGCTAAATTCTGAGTTTGAGTTGGTACACAACGTTGTCTAACCCCCTCTTGCTAAGATGCTTATGGAACAATTTGAACTCTTCAGCGTTTTTATGAGTGCAAGCTGATAACTAGTCATCTGCTCAAATATTGGTAAAGTAACAGGCTTTGTGGATTGTTCATGCGAGCCCTCAGTTCATTTTCAGCTAACTAGAAGCAACTTGGTAGCTACTGATGTGTGTGTGTGTGTGTGTGTGTGTGTGTGTGTGTGTGTGTGTGTGTGTGTGTGTGTGCCATCTTGTATCCCAGAATGCAATGCAAACCTGACTACAGGAGGACTTTAGGCAAGAACTTGAAGCATTCATGTGATTGTTCTGTCAGTTCAAGGTCAGATCACAGTTCATGTGATAACCAAATATCTGTGCAGTTTGTTTGGAATTGTACCAAAGCCACCTCCTCCAGTGGCTCTTGGTGTGTTTCTTTGTTCCATCCTAGCATGATTACTGTGTTCACACCAGTAGCGTAGCCAGAAATAGATTTTTGGCCGGGCCTAATAAAAAATGGGTGGGCCCAAAAATGTAATTGAAAATAAGTGTATTTGTAAATGTCACTTTTGTTTAAGCAGATCAGTGTCTATACAGTGATTCCTCGTTTATTCTGGGAGTTACGTTCTAAAAATAACCCGCAATTGCGGTGAAATCCGCCAAGAATCAGTTTTATATTTTTATAATTATTCCAGAAGTTTTAAGCCTGTAAAACCCCTCACTACAAACTTTATACACTTCTCTCAGAAAGGCATTACCATTTTAACACTGATCTCGTTTAAACACAACCTGATCATCAGAACGGCGGAATAAATAACTTCATTCATGTTTCTGATCGCGTCTGACGGACACCTCGTTGCGGTAAAAAAAACATTAACACACAGCTGATGCTGAGAGAAGTGATCTGAGAGCTGCTCTGTGTTTATCACTAGAGGTCTCAATTTCAGCCCGAGCCGTCGGGTCAAACACTTTCATTATTTAAGGTCGGGCACACAGAGAGAGAGAGAGGGGAAAAAGAGAGGAGCGCAGAGCGCACCGTTTGGAGACATCATGCTGCTCCATGGTTCTCATTCTGCAGTCTGTCAATCAGTTAAAAGCATCATTTCTACTTGTGGAAGTGTAGATTTTCATTCCCACCTTGCTGCAGAAAAGAAGTTCGTAAAGGGAAGGAGCATAAGGGCGCTACTCATCCAGACTCTTGGTCAGCGCGCAAAAGGGAGTCAGGACGCACTGCGCTCTGCTCCATGGAGGAGATCGTCAGGACGCATGAACACTGCGCTGTAAAAAAAAAGTTTAAAGCATGCAAAGTTGCACAAAACATTCCGCGAAAGTACAGGGCTGCAAAATCGTCTCGTCTTCTTCCACTTATCCGGGTCGCGGGAGGCTGCAAAATGTGAACCGCAAAAGAGAGGAACCACTGTCAGAAACCGACAGAAAGACCTTTGAACAAAACATCCAAATTCCAAAGCACATTAACCCTGTAACACAGGACAGGTCCTCCACTTTTTGTTTTTTGAAACATTTTGAAATGAAGATTTGTTTTGCCGTTTCTTAAATGCTTTGGTTGACACTACAAGTCACAGCAGCAGACGCACAGTTGCGCTGTTACCGTAGCTTGTCTGGAGAGTTCCGAAATTATTCAAAATAGCCAATGAGAGCAAGACTTACAAATGATGTAATAGTTATTAAATCACCACAACACATTCATGCTGTTGATGTCAAATTTACTCTATTCTACTTCATTTCATGATGACTTAAATGAGATCCCTCAAAAATAAAACAAATATATATATATAAATTTGTTGAGGAAGCCATTTGATTGGGTGGGCCCAGGTACACAGTGGGTGGGCCCAGGCCCAGGCCCACCCGTAGCCACGCCCCTGGTTCACACTGGAGCAAATGAACCTAAGGGTTTGATTTAAACAGCCTAAACAGTGCAGGTGTGAAAACATCCTAAATCTGCCTCTCTTCAATCTTCCAGGAGGATGAAGTCAAAGTTAAAGAGGAGGATGAAGCTGTTCCAATCACTCAGCTGGCTCACAGCTCCACACTGGAACAAGAGGTACGAGTCTTCATTTCTTTTCTACAACATTGATGTATTAAACATTGCATCACTGTCATTACAGCTTTATTTTTAAATATTTTATCACTCTAAGAGTGTACCTATCAAGTTCTGTTATGATTGACATACAGCTTTTTCAAATTGATATTCCACAAAATGGGATGTAAAGTAAAATCATGCAAATTTCTTCAATCAGTTTTAACTGATCTGGTTTCCACTTGGAGCAAAACTGTCACAAGATAAAACTAGACGCCATTTGTCTGAAAATACTGCCAAAACAATATTCAGTGTTAAACGTGAGGGGGGGGGGGGTGCAACATGTTTCTGAAAAGCTAGAACATGTTGAACAGACTAGTGCAAAAATGTTCATAAGATTATAGACAATTTCTAAAAATCTTGACTGTTGGATTCTAATGAACACCTATCCTGTTTTTATTTTCCACATATCACCACACCTTGTGTTTTGTCTACCCAGTTATACCGGTCTTTTTCGCTCAGGCGAAGTTATGTTTTGCATAATAATATTTGATACAAATATCACTAAACTTTTTATCTCAAACCCCAAAAGTTAAATGTACAACACTTGGTTTTAAGCAGATAAACCTCCCAGTTCTGTTTAATAAAGAATATGTAACGAAAACAGATTTTTCTCAAATGCAGATTTTGAGGATTTATACTTTTATGTCTTGTTTTCCAGGGCTTGTTTGAAGGCATCACTATGCTGTCCAATTCTGTGCATCAGCACGCTCCTCCTACTGCCACAGATATTGATTGGAGCAGTTTACTCTCTGTTACAGACCTTGATGTGAGTTTCAGGACTTGTTCTATATATTAAACAACATGTACAATAACTGTTTGGATAAAAAAAACAACAACTTAGAAACCTAAGTTTGAGTTTTGTGGAAATGGATTTTCAAAGCTATAGAATGAATTATATCTAAAATGTGCTGTATGTCTTTTGTGTAGGAACTGGACTCTCTTGTTAACGAGCATCCACCTGAGCTTGACACTGACATCACCAGCGCCATCAGCCAGGATGTCAGTTTGCATGATGCTACAGTAACTGGTGTGGGATTCGGAAGAGCTGAGTCCAGGACAGTCACCCAGCAGCGAAGAACCCTCCTGCGTCTGGAGTCTACAGACTCTTTGCTCTCTGATGCATCATCTGGGATGGCTGTAGGCCTTGCTGCGCTCCCTTTTGCCTCTGTGTGTAATTTACCTGGAGGCATGACATCACAGAGTACACTGGGTGGCTGTCTGGATGAAGCTGTATTTGATCAGATCAATCAGCTAGGTTTGGAAGGATTGGACACAATCGACAATCAGCTGATAAACTCTCTGGGGTACGTCGACTCACAGGGACTTGAGGACTTGGACTCAGATTCTGGGCTGTCCTTGGAGAGCAGCTATGGAGGTCCAGTGTCTCCAGGTTGGTTCCAGTGATCAGAATACTTCTGTATTGTTGTGAAGTCAAGAAAATATTTGTTATAAACTTAGTTATGTCTCGTTCCTTTAGGCTCGTCTGAAATGTCATCATCGTCCAGTTCATACTGTGAGGATGAGGGTGGAGCCACAGGCTACAGCAGCGAGGTGGATTCTCTACCCTCAAAAAGCATAATGGACCACACCGCCACGTGGTCACCTGTGGATCTGAGTGAAAATGTGTGGCATGACCACAGCTACTCGTCTCCTGCTTTCCTCAACAAGGCATCTTTAAAAATGCCCCACAAGACAGAAAAGCCTTTTGGCGATGATGATGACGACCCACAGTTTGAAGAACGGGATCTGAGTCGTGACGAGCTACGTGCCCGTGCCTTGTGCATCCCGTTCTCCATCCTGCAGATTGTCAATATGCCTGTGGAGGAGTTCATGGAGGTCCTGGACAGTCACAGCTTCTCCTCTGAGCAGGTGACTCTGTTGAGGGACATCCGCCGGCGTGGCAAAAATAAACTGGCAGCACAAAACTGCCGCAAGAGGAAACTAGATGCCATCACAGGGCTTCAGGAGGAGGTGGACAGGTTGCAAGCTCACAGGGAACGACTGCTGAGAGAGAAACAGCTTACAGCTAAGACCATGGGGGCTGTGGGCCAGCAGATAAAGCAGCTGACCAGAGATGTCTTGGCTCGGCTGAGGGATGGTTCAGGACAGCCCCTGAGCCCGGATAGATTCACCCTGCAGTGCGGGGCTAATGGGAGGGTTGTAGTTCAGCCCATCAGACGTCCTGCAGTCTCCACATCAGCAGGCAACAAAACAAACAAGAGGAAGAAGGAAAAGAAGCAATGATGCTTTATTTCTTGCTGAGACTTGAGCTTTTAGGGTTTTTTCTTTTAAATTACTGAACTTGACTGACTCTGGGTTTTGGGATTCTTTTGTAAAAGTGTGAATCACACAAGCCTACATTGTCAGAAGCTGCAAAAACAAGAGACATTCAGAACACCAATGAATAATTTAAAATAATATCTGTAAATATTGAGAAATTTGTAGTTTACACACTGGACATTCTTTGTTTATGAAAAATGGGCAAGACCTTTGGAGTTTAAGGGATCAACTTATCTGCTGGCAACAGTTTCAGTCTCTCTTTGTGCCTGTTAAAATATAATTAAAACTACAACATTTATTGCAAAGTGTGACAATTACTTGATATAGATCTAAGAGTTGGTGTTCTATTTGCTTGCAATTTTTTTTTTTTACATCTTTTCAATAGAACAAAGAGGTTAAAAATGTATATTTATTCTGGTTTCTAAGGTTTTTGAAGTGCTTTATTTTTTGCATCATACGGACATGATCCTTTTTTCAAAATGGAAGATTCAATTTAAGTGATTAAAAACATTTAATCTAATGTTTACAGTGGAGTTTAAGATAGCGAAGGGCGTGTAATGTAATTTATTTGGGATAAAACTGGAAATGGATGTCATTCAGGATACCAAGAGGCCTTAATTTGTAAAATCATTTTTGTGTCCTTTTGGTAGAAAATGATCCACAATTGCATGTTTTCATTAGAAATGCAGAATTTTATCCCAAATTGATTTGTTTTGATAAGAGTTTTTCTTTGACCCCTTTCTTTTAAATAATTTGAGTTTTGGCGTGACTACATTCTACCTCAGAACTCGGTTATTTTTCATTTTCAGCTAGAAGCAAGTTTATTGTCACCAGCAAGTTTTTGTTAATGTGACTCGAAGTAGACTAAACTACCAAAAGATGCAATCACAACACTTGGTTAAATGTTGTTTGGATGTTGCTTTTTATGCATTTGAGGTTATTGCAGAGTTATTAATCAAAAACTACCATATTGTTAATAGATGCACTGCTATATATGGTCAATTTATTAAGTGGGATGAAACATTCTTGAAACACAGTTTTACTTTTTGTTTGTTTAGTCAATGGCTACTTGTTGTTTTTGGCCAAATTTAGGTCTATTTATTGTTTTTGGCCATATTTAGATCCGTTTTATCAAAAGTGATATTTTTTTCAGTAAGGTTGTGCAACTTCAACTCAATTACGTACCATATATACCTGAGCTTTTTAAAATTTACATAGAATAACAAATGAGTTGTAAAATGTACCACATTAAAAAGACCCAGTCTATGTACCCGTTGGAGAAACTTGCATTATAATTCACTTTTACCATTTTGAAAACCTTTCAAGGTTCAAGTTGATTTAAATGGGACAAAGGAACAAAAAATCTTTTGCATTACTTAAGTTGGCTTTAATTTCTGGAATCCCATCTTCCATTCCCAACTGAGAGCACAACCCCACTTAAGAAATAAGTTCAGAAAATAAAGAAATCCTTTTTGGTGCACTTGCTTGTCACACAAAAATCTGTCAGTTTATGTGATCTTGAAAAGAACATTTTCAACTTGCTATAGAATTCCTAAATATGAAAGATTGTTTATATATTTGAGATTATGGGAGAATGAAGTATGACAGGTTGATTGCTAAATTGCTTTACATATTTGGCTGTTTGAAATAATTAGAGAGTGCATAAAGTAGTTAATAGTTATCTAAAGTTATGTTTTCTTTTCCCTTTTGTCCTGGTTTGACCAAGAGTTTTCTATTTGTATAACTTTCCACTTTCAACAATCTTTTTTTGTTTTGTTTGTTGTGTTTTTTTGCATGAGTCACATTTGTTTGTTTGCAGGGTGATTGTTAAAAGTATAATTCTGATCAAAAAGATGATTTGATCTCTTTTATTAAAAAACAAAAAATGTTTTGCTTGTTCTTCTTAACAAACTTCAACACATTATACAGCATGCTACTACGTATATATTTGATATCATACTTCACCCCATAACTATAACACACTCTAAGCAACTGTTGCAAACCTGCACTGTAGGGGCGAAAGACCAGCAGATCATCAGCATACATGAGATGATTGGTCAGATCGTTCCCCACCATGTATCCAGTCCTACATTCTCATAGATTAATAGATCCATATGCAAGTTAAAAGACAATATTACACACTGTTGAACCCCATTAGTAACAGAAAGGGTCAGAGATACAACTCTCCCTGCTTAGTTTGGTTTTCATACCAGTATTTTAAGATTCATATTAAATATGAAAAGTTCACAATGATGAATTCGATCGAAGGCTTTAGTTGCATCAAAAAACACAAACACGGATGTATTATATTGTCTATACTGACTTGCAACTTCAGTGCATAAATATACAGATATGTAATCCTTAAACCCAAACTGTTAGTCTGTAGTTCTGACAAATTGTTGAAGTTTTTCCAAAACTTGTTCAACGACTTTAGACAGTATATTAGCCAGAGCAAAAAGTTGGTAATTTTCTGAATTGTTGTTTCTGTTGCTTTTACCTTTAATCACAGGCGCCAATAAAACATATATAATGTAATCAGGTAGAGTGGCATGTCTCAAAAATCCACACAAGCACAAATCAAGCAGCACAGAAACCCTGTGACTGGAGTATTTGAGATATTCTGCTGAGATCTGGTCAGGACCATTTGATTTACTTGAAGTTGCAGCCCATACTTCACTAGGTCTAACAAACGCATCATCAAAAGCGTGTCCCCAACTTCAATCATAATCATCTCTCTTAGCACAATTTAATAGGTCATAATCTTGTTTTCTACACAATTCAGCAATATTCTCTGACCCCATCTATTTTAACAGTGATCATTTTCCAACATCTTTCAAAAAACCCATTCACATTGTTACTTTTGGAGTTTCTCAGCCAGAGAAATGGCTCTCGTGAGATTCTATTGTGTTTTGATAGAGCAAACAGCATATTTGTATTTGACATTTGCTTATTTCTTTAATGTAAATTCGGGACCATATTTTTGTTTTCCAGTAGGGACATTTCAAAACATTTATGGCATATTTGTGAAGGTGTGTTTACAAACAATATTTGTTGTCTTGTTCCATCTACTACCTTACACGTTATTTATGTCTGTTATTTAATTTTGTAATTTGGCTTGTCTTATTATCCTTGTCTTCTTTGCTTTGTTTAATTGGTGGTTTAAAGCGTTTTTTTCATAAAACAGAGGCCTCCTGACACTAAATTATAAGTTGGAAAAGGCGGCCAACAAATCGCGTTTCCTTCCGGGCTCCCGTATTTTCAACTAGCATTTTTGGCGCCGCCTTCGTTGTAGAAAAAACTCCGGAGCGGCGTGGTGAAGAGAAATAACCGAAGTAAATCATTGTGTTTTAGGGTAATTGTTCTGATTTATCCTCTTTTTAAATTGTTGCGGAGTTCTGCATTCTTGATGAAGTTAATTATTTTCCTATAACAAACTTATCGAACTCTTTTTAAATTGTTGCGGAGTTCTGCATTCTTGATGAAGTTAATTATTTTCCTATAACAAACTTATCGAACGTGTTTAAACGCCGACTTATCTGGTTCTTGTGGCAAATGAGCCAGTTTACTGTTTCCCCGCAGCATTAGCTTCTCCATTGTTTGCCTAATACTGTATGTTTAGCTAGCTGGACGTAGTTTTTTTTTTTTTATTTACGCTAGTTTTATCCCCAGATTGTTTTGTTGGGTGCGTTCCTATTTGCACTTTGGTCACAAAATAACGCCTCCGGTGGTATGATAGTAAAATTAAGGAATCTTTATGTAAACCCGGGTCAGCATGTTGGCTAACTTTTGTTAGGCCAACGATTTACCTGGCTTAAACGCCAAAACAAACAAAGATAAGTTAAGTGTAAGCGGAATTGTTTATGTAACGTGATGGGCCTCATTAGTGCGGTAACTTCACTATATTAGCAACTACTGAATTGTTGATTAGCCCTAGCATCTCAGGTGGATTTGAGGCCTACTGATAAACTCAACGAATAATAGAATTAGCATGATTCATTTGTGACGCGTGTCTCCTGTTTTGTCTTAGAAAACAACATGGGCAAGAAACAGAATACCAAAGGTAAGAAGGACTCCGATACACAGGAGGAACCGGAAGAATTTGTTGTGGAGAAAGTGCTGGACCAGCGGATCGTCAACGGGAAAGTGGAGTTCTTCCTGAAGTGGAAAGGATTTACAGAGTGAGTAACCTGGAACCTCGACCCCTCTGACTGAACAGAAAGTGCTCCCTGGTATGGGGTTGTACTTTGTCAATGTATTTTTTGTAATTATAATTGCATGAAGCCTTTCTCCAAGCAGTTCAGTTTTTAAAAGTCTTATTATTTTGAGAAATGTTTAGCCATGTATGTCAACTTACTTTTTGTTTACTTAGTTCTGACAACACCTGGGAGCCAGAGGAAAACCTGGACTGTCCAGAGCTCATTCAGGCATTTCTGGATTCACAGAAAAACATAAAGGAGAAGCCTGCTGCCGTTAAAAGAAAGGCGTCCACAGATGAACCAGAGACGGAGCCCAAAAAGACAGATGTGGTTAGTTGATGCGGATTTCTTTATGAAAACAAAATAACAAAAAAAGTTTATGACCCAATAAGATCTGATTGTCAGATTTATAAATATGATTGTCAGATTTATAAATATGATTGTCAGATTTATAAATATGAAACAAGAGTTTTGGGAAAATAAATTGATTGCCTGCCTGTATTTGCGATTTATTTTATAGGCTGAGAAACCACGTGGCTTTGCTAGGAACCTTGAACCAGAACGAATAATTGGAGCAACAGACAGCAGTGGGGAGTTGATGTTCTTGATGAAGTGGTGAGTAACTGAAAGACAATACTTTGTGTCAGAAAGCAAAAAAAAAAAACATCCTAAGCTACACAGTAATATCAAATTTATTTCTGCATTCTGCTTAGCCATTAAAATTTCAGTTTTTAAAGTTTTCACTTTTGTGTGAGACCGTTTGTAACACTCAGGGTCTCTTTATGTCTTGAAAGTTTTTTAAATGCATCAACATTTTCCATTTTAGGCCTTAAAATTACATTTCAACTATTTACTACACATGGGCCTGTGTATGATAACCTTATGAATTAAGCCAGATTAGTATTTGGGGTGTGAATTAATTTAGAATTATAACACAAAAATTGTCCAAAAGAAAATAGTGTTTTTTTTTTTTGCCCAATTTAAAATGGAAAAGATCACTCAAGTAGTGACTAGTGGTTTATTGTCAAAAGTGTATTGTAATACATAAGAATAACACAAAATACTTCTTTAACCAATCTGACACACTAAACATAAGGTGCTGAACATGGTCAAAGTAACAATCTCAGATTTTTAATTTGTACTTTAATAACCTGGGAAAGTATATTGAGTTATATTATAATGTTGGGTATGCAGTTGGTTTATTTGAATTAAATACAGTGAAGTTACTTTGTAAAAAAGGTTTGGATGACAAGTTATTTCTCATGATGTAGTCATAATCGTCTTAAAATGGGCCTGAATGTAGCTCAATAACACTTGCAGAACCCATAATCGCTGTTTTCTTTACCAAGTAGTCAAATGTCTTATACAATTGATTTCCTCATAGCATGACATTTAATCTTTGCTAAATAATCTCTCACTTTTACAGTCTCATAGGTTTAGTATTGAACTGGATGAATAATGAGTCATGGCTAATCAGAAAGATTCATGAAGTAGCCACATGGCACATAATGATGTATAGTAATTGCATGCTCACCTAAAACCTGGTCCTAACGATAAGCTGATAAATGATCTGATTGTCTATCAACATATAACATCTACTAGTCTTGAGAAATGAGCTCTAGTTAAGGCTGATTATTCTAAAATAACCTGATTATCAGTTTATTTTGTTCTCTGTTTGAATAACATTTCAAGCACAGAGTTGATATCACAATTGCTGTAATGTTTTGTGTTTTTCTACTTCTTCTCCTCACCCTTGTATTATATTTCCCAGGAAAGAATCAGATGAGGCGGATCTGGTCCCGGCCCGCGAGGCCAACACGCGCTGCCCTCAGGTGGTCATATCCTTCTATGAGGAACGACTGACATGGCACTCCTGTCCAGAGGATGAAGCTCAGTGAATCTTTGCCCTTGTTTCTGATATTTTCGGCACCATGTTTCCTGTTTCCTCAGGGTTGGATCAAGTCTTTTGTCCTTCCCGTTAGTTTTTAGCTACTTTAGATACTTTTGAAGAAGTTTCAACATGTGTATGACAATTGAGAGAGTTGTATTGTTGTAGATCAACAGTTGTGAAAGGAGGTTATGGTGTGTTCTGGCAGAATCTTTTTCGGTGTCAAAAAGTAATAAATTTCTATAATAAAAGTTTCCATTCGTGCCTGTTGAAATGTTCTGAATGGATTTTAAACTGTAAACATTCCGTTTTGACTTCTCAATTCAATTTTTGATGTTTGGGTTTGTTCCCCATACACAAGTGCAGATGTGCTTTTCCAGAACAACTTTTTGTTTACAGTTTGTAAATATTTAAAGTTCAAATAAAGGTTGTTTGCGACCAGTTTTAACACATTTATTCATAACTTCAAAGATTTTTAGCAGTGACTTTCTAGTTTTTGCACAGCAACTAATAAGGCTTGTGTTTTTATCTGCTTCGCATTAAGTTTGCTGTCAGGAAGTAAAGGACACAGGTCTGTGGTTACCATGGTGATCCTAATAAGCCATTGGTAGCAGGTTAAACATTTTGATTGGTTCTCTTTACAATTCTTTTACAGTTTATGCATAAAAAGCATAGATATTTTGCCTTAGCTTCACACTCTTGATTAAACGTCCATTCAGTGATTTCCCCTGAGGATTAACTTTCATTGATAATTGCATCTCATGTTTACAGTTAACGCACATGGTGCTCAAGCTAGAAAACAAAAGTCAAGAGTTCTGTAAAATCACATGTAGTATAAAACATTTGTATGTAAAAACAGATTACCTGACATGTTTACAGTTAATGTCACTCAGTATGTTACTTAGTAGTCAATGTTCAAATCTGAATCCAGCTGTTATTTTTATTGTATGATTTGGAGCTAAATTCACATGGACAGTTCTGACTCCACAACCATATAACCATATATACAGTCATATAACAGTCCAGTTTTCTTCTATGAATCGCAGCTTAAATGAAACAACCCAGAAATCTTTCAGAAAACAGTTCTCACATTTTCCATAACTCAACAACAGAATGTCTCCCTGTCTGTTGACACAAGATAAGAGAACTCTAAATGAACAATCTTTCTGGAGATTTCTAGCCCGGGTATTTAAAGCCACATCCCACTATTTCAGTTCAGATCTGCTCCTGGGCTGGACAGAGTTCAGGAATAAACTTCAGTAGATTTTTGCTTTGGTAAGATGATTTTTGCTTGTTTAAATCTGAATTCCAAGCTGTAGTTTTCATATTTTAGTGCAGCGTTCTATTTGCAGGAAGTTGTCTTCAGGAGAATACAGCACCTAATTTACAGATTAGAAAGTTTCTTGCAAATGTCATTTGATTCACCAATGTTTTTGATCAACAATTACAGCTAAATTAAACTTTTATCACATATTGTTATCGATCATTAAGATATTTTTACTGTATCACATTTTCAATATTGCACATGATGTGACCTTCACTGTTGTTTCTTAAAAGATTTAGAACAAAATGAAGTAATAGTGAATTTATCTCTTCCTGACTTGTCTTTTTTTAAGAGATTCCTTCTAAATTTGTATTTTCTAGGTAATGTAATTACAATCAAATGGTAGATTTCCTTCCCACTGCTGCCTACCATCATGCACTTGTTCGTGATTGTGTTTGAGTTCTCCTTATCTCCTTTTGAATCTGATTACCGGTATATTAAATTACATTGAGTTGTGGGTTTCTAATTCCAACCTGTTTTTTTGACACATTTGATTTGTTGTGTGACTTTGTTGTGAGTTTGTGTTACATAAATAAAAGGAGTTGCAACTGAATGCAGTTGAGCCAATAATTTTAACTGTGTTAAACTGTGTGTTTGAGTTCAAAGTATAAAAATTCTGTATTTTTTAAGAAAATAGTTTCCTATAAGATAAACCCTGCAGAAAAGAGTTATGAATCTTCATGTGATTTGTAGAAAGATTTACAGTATTCTTTTGTGAAATTGGAAAAGTTTTTGTTTTCTTTGTGTGCTTACAATGATTTAGAAAGAGTTTAGAATATAGGAGAAATATTGGCAATTAAAAAATTTGATTTTAGTTTTATAATTTAGACACTAAATAGACAAGGTCTTAAAATATATATAACGGACAGTATCTTATCTCCAGCTTCAATATAGTGGACAATGCACAAAGAAATAATTGTTTAATACTCAATGAATCAATTCCAGGCAATGATAATATGACTGCAGACTCTCAGCCAAACCCCTCACACTCTGAAGACCTAAAAAATCAAGGTTCTTCCTCGCTTACTCTTTTGCACAGTTCATGCATGTGCAAAATACATTCAGTCATCTAAGACATGATCGTCTTTTAAAAATTTTTTAAAGGCAACTGTGTGATGCACGTTCCATATGCATGGAGTTGCAGTGGAAAACAAAAGGAAATGCAAAAGAAAACAAGCTACCTTCCTGGTACAAAGAGATGGAAATATAATCACTGAAGTCTACAGAAATCCCCCCCCCCCCCC
>SSNR01000080.1:1537544-1590582 GCA_006937965.1 Callopanchax toddi
AAAACCCCCCCCCCCCCCACACACACACACACACCAGTACCAACTTTTTAATCCCCCCACTGGAACATAAACTGTTGGTCATCAGGCCATGAGTTGAGCATATCCCAACAAAGATGGAAAGAATACAAACTTATCAAGAAAGCTCTTCGAACCTGTGGATACCTGAACTGAGCAGATAAAGCATCTAGGAATTCAAGAAAACACTCAACTCAGGCCAGTACGAGAAGAGGCGAGGCAAAATAACAGTTAATCCATATGTGACTGGAGTGTCCGGGAAACATAAGGATGTTTTTTTAACCACAACATTTTGGTGCATCTAAACTTGATAACCCACTTATACAGAGACTGGTTCACCACACGGACAAAACACCCAAACAGAGGCTCAGTGGTTTATGAGCTCTTCAGCCAATGTTTCAGAACTGAAGAAGACTCTAGAATGAGATGTGAAATGTTTACAAGGAACAAGAGAAGTTAAGCTGACTTTTAAACATTTTTCATGATATACTAAATAAAATAAATTGTTTAACCTGTATGATTTTTTAAAAAACATCATCTTCATGTGGTTTTGGTTCTACACATGTTTTCCAATTATTCTACATTTAAACATTTAACATTCACATGTATTTATTTGGATATATGTGCAAATATTATTTTTAATTAACATGTGCTCCTTGTGATTATTTTTATGATACCCAGGTTATTTTTAAGAATAATGCTACATGATGCAATGACAGTTAAAATTAGGTAGAAATTATGTTTTTTGGCCTAAATCTTTGTGTAATGATAATGTAATAATTATTTTACATTCCCTGTATGATATTTTTATTTAACAAATTCAAATTATAGTATATTTAGTTTTACACCCCCAAAATTATTTTTTTATAAAGGTATACAAATGTAACGTTGGTGCAGGGGTTACATCGTGTGACAAAAAAGGTAGAAATAGACAAATGAAAAAACAAACAAGATTATAAAATACACAACTTGAAAATCCTTAGTTTATGATAAAATTGTCAGGAAATCTTAGTCATTTTAATTCCATTCGTTGTGAAATTAGCAGAGCTTCAGCATGAAACGCTTTCTTAGGAAAGTGCGCATGCGCGAACCGGAAGTGGCCAGAAGGAGCGGGCCTGAGGACGACGGAGCCCGAGAACGTTGCTTGCAGCTGAATACAGCTGATACCAGTTTAATTGATTACGAGGCGGACAGGTGTGTTTTGTGGCTACACTAAACACGATTAACGGAGTTTTTGGTTCGTTTTTGATATTCTCAGCTCAAACTAATAATTTAACTACACTAGAAGAAAGTGTTTACAACGTTTTATGCCGTGTTTTGTTGATATTTTTGAAGCAGCTCGATCTGCCTGGGCCTCAAAGGGAGGTCCCACCGAGCAGTCCAGGCAGGGCTGAGCCGGTCTCAGTCGTTCACCAACACCCGAATTAGGTCCGTGAAAGTCAAGAGAAGTAAGGTAGGATAACTAGGATACTTTATATTTTATTATGATATGGCAATAGCAGTTTTTGACTCTAAAGTTAAAGGATAAGCAAACAAAAAACTGGAGTGTAGGTAGTTTTCTACTTTGTTTACTTTTTCAATTTTTATTCATTTTCCTTTTTGGAAAAAAAAAAGTAAATCGCAGGTAAAATTAAAATAAATTTTTAAATGTTTATACAACTAATATTTATAATTTATAATGTATATAATTCATCTATACTGTACATACATGTAATGTCATTTGACCTAACAGTCTTGTGAAAGTGATTGATTACCTATCATAAAAAGGAAAAAATAAACAAATAAAAATGATCTGAAGTGAGCTGTTATGTCATGAGCATGAGTTCACGTTAGTCCAAGATGATTTCATGTGACGTTCTGTGGAGTTAAGTAACAGACATGACAGATTGTTTGCTCTCATTGATCAGTTCAGCTTAAGTTGGGAAATGTAAAGGACTTGACTCATTTATGGTCTAATAGTCTGAGGCCTGCAGGACCATAGCGTGTAGTTGTGTAACATTTACTTGTGTGTTCAGAAGTTTTAAATGGTATCATAATCTTTTGTTCATATTTTGTAATTAAATGAGCTGAGTGATTTCTTTCTGTCAGTGTGACTGTTGTGACAAGTTTGCATGTTGAATTAATTCTTCCTGCTGCAACCCTAATTCGCCTGTGCCCTTTGTTCTGTATTATACCAGATTAACTGTGTTTGCATGTTTAGATCCTTGTGTTAATTACCAGCTTGGACTCGCTGTACAGAACAGATTTTACTTAACCTTTTGGAAGGAACGTTTCCTTGTAAATATCCCCCTCTAGCATGTGCCTCATGTTCTGTAGATAACAGTAAAGAAAGATTACATCTACAGTATGTGCAATAAATCAAAACATGTCATGCTTATTTGTTTTGTATCTTTCTCAGAATTTGTACCAAAAATGGACAGTATTCTGGATAATCTCTCTAAAACTGTAAGTGTTCAAGTATTCCTGCCCATTTTCCTGCTTTTTATATTTGTGTAGCTGAAACTGTGACTTTAGTTTATTTAAGAAATGGACAGAAGAATAAGCAGCCATCTTGCCATGTTTTAACTTTTTTGTAGAACTTTACAAAACTCATGTTGACATCAGTTTTGTTTTATTAATTTTGTAGGAATATGTTGGCATTTGTGTTCAAGATCCAAGACTCCACAAAGATGATCTTTGGCACACACACGTCGACTATCAGATCCGTCTACATGTAAGTTCTGCTTGTAAAATCTTGTTATTAAAGTTGTTTGAGTTTGTGTATGATTTCTTTATTTTTGTTTCAGACTAACAGCATGTGTTTTCGTAAGAAGACTACCTGTGTGAGACGCCGATACCGTGAATTTGTTTGGCTTCGTCAGTGCTTGTCAGAGAATGCCCTGATGATGTAAGATTCTACTACAAACATTTGTATAAAGATGGATAAATTGGTTCATCCTGTAAAGTTTTTGGGGTTTTGTTGTCTGGCTCAGGGAACTGCCCAAGCTCCCCCCTTGGAACCCGTTTTTTCGTCTGAAGAACAGAGAGCAGGTCAACCAGAGGATGAAGGGCCTGCAGGAGTTCTTGGAGATGTGAGTTTGAATCAGATTGGTTGCATCATTCCCACCTTGTGGTACCAGTTCTCACTTTTACCTGCTTTTCTTCTCCAGTGTTCTTCAGAATCCTTTGCTGTTGTCCGACAGTCGTCTTCATCTGTTCCTCCAGTCAGACCTCAGCGTCGCGAGGATTGATCGGTGTGCTCTCGGTAAAACCAGGTACACAGTGGCTGAAGCCATTCAGCGCTCCCACTGTGGTTACACCAGTGGTTTAGACAACTTTTTTGACTCAGACTGTGAAAGGTAGGGTATTTGGCTCACATTAACTCTTCAGTGCTATTTTGATGCTTAACTGATGGTTTCATCTGTTCTTCCTCTGCAGCTCTGCCTCTTCAGGCCTGGGGCTCAGTATTGACACCACGTTGAGAGAGAGCCCCTTCCTCCATTACCCTGAAACAAATCTGTAACTGAGCTGTCTTTCATTTCCACCTCACTCACTGAGCATCGATGTGTAGGAATTATTCTGCACTTTCCTTCTGGATGTACATCACTGCACCACCACCCCTTATGGTTAATCCTCAGAGCTTCTAATTCTTAACCTCTAAGGAACATAATTTTATTTTCAGGAATTCATTTTCCCATTTTGGTACCTATTTTAATTTAAGTCAATGTACTTTAAGTCGTGGTTACTTAACCAGGTGGAGCATCATCTTTTAAGAAAAAAGTGTACAAAATGTAAAACAAATCTAAGAGTAAATTCTTAAATATTCATAATTTATTGCACTAAAGCTGCACTGTAGTTATGAATGCTTGTTTTGAGCTGTAGAATTGTTTTAAATGTGACAATACTTTTTATTGTTAAAGGATAAATAAATTGTCTTTTTAAAGAAAAACATTTTATTCATTTTAAATTGGGAAGATTTTCTAGGTGATGCCTTGTTTTTGTGACGCATCCTGACAGAATAGAAATGCACTCTGCTAACATTCCAGTAGAGGGAGTGTAGGTCTTGTACCTAAACACACGGAAGTCCATCAAATGTGTAAAGAATGCATTTGTTGATGTGAATGTCTAGTCAGAGAAATGTTTAGCTAATAACATCCAGCGACCTCTGAAGTCCTTTTGGGAACAACGTGTTTCAAACAATTATATTCCCAAAACTACCTAAAAGGAGATTTCTCTTAAATGTTACTGAAATAAAGTTTTTTTTTTTTTTTTTTTGCATTATTCTTCCTTCCCAGGGGAGATGCTCTGAAGTCATGGAGGGCTAATTAATTTAACTCTGGCTGCTTTTGGGAATCACCCAGAAAGGAGGAGGCAGCTTCTCACTGTGTTGGAGAATGTGCTGGACTTGTAAATTGAAAGCTGGTGAAAGAAGCAAATGCTCATTAAAGGAGACAGCAGCTGCTGCTCCTCACCAACCGCTGGACGGACACGCAGTCGGCCCAGCGTTAAACCTGGCCTGTCCCGTGTCTGCGCTCTTCTCTCCTTCCCCTGGATCGGGCTGTCTCTCTGCACGCAGCAGCCATAATGAAGCTGTCAGCGACTTCACACCAGCCGCTGAGCTGTTTTCATACAGCAAACACAAACGTACATACACACAGCGGCACATCTAAAAAACACTGACAGTTGTGAGAGCACGCACACACACACGCTGGTGAAAGCTGTGCATGAATGAACATTTTCTCATCTTCTGTCATTTTCCAAGTCCCACTGGTTTGTGTTTGGAGCTCTCAATCTGTTTGCTGTTAAGGTTGACCTTATCAACGTTACCCCATGACAGGCGTACAGTATGACACACACTGCTCGTTTCAGAGCGGGTCAATCTTCTGACAAAATGAAATGCTACCGCGAGTGTTTGCATCTGGTGTTTGTGCTTTTGTGTGCGCATTCTCACATCTGCTGGTTTTTATTATTTTTTTGAGAAGGAGGGGAAAACATCCAGCATTTGGATATTGAGTATTCACGGTACATGTCTATTTCAGCTTGGTAATTTATAACTCAATTTCCAGTGTGCATCGATGCGCTTCATACCTCCAAAACACCAAACAAAGCCCAAACCCAATTGTATTTGAAAGCAATTAGGGTGTCCACTGAGTTGTGAACGGTGCACGTTGCGATGGCTCTGGGCCCGTGTGATATTTTTAATTGTTAATTTTCTATCACATTAGTCAACTTCAGTGCTTTTGGAAAGGTGACCAAGTGCCTATAGGCAACTCATAAACTGACTCGGAACATATTCTCAGCTTTTTAATACAGTCCAGTGAATGGTGGAGAGGGGGAAAGGTGCCGATGTACACGATAGTTTAAATGACAAGACTGGTATATCATATTTACAGCTGCTTTACGGTCAGAATCTTTCTAATGCTCTTCAATATACGCGGGTGACCGTCAATATTGGTTTAAGTTTATGAGTCTGAATTATTAGCTCATTTAGACTTTCACCTGATGCTACCATGGGGAATGGATTCACCTCCTTGACCGTACAAAACCCAACAATGGTAAAATCCATATGAGCAATTAGCCTGCGTCACTCTCACCCTGCCCCTGCGTGGATTTTCCTCACCCATTTTGTATTTTTCTCACTCCTCCCTCTGTTTTCTTCTCTTAGCCCTCATTATCTCTCCATAGGCTGCTAAGTTAATTACCTGTTCTCTTTTCTACTTGGATGTATTTTACTGCTGACGCTGCAGCTCTACGTGCTTCAGTTGTCCAACTCTTAAAGGAAGCAGGCCCAGGTCTTGACCTTGCAGCCGCTTCTCGACTTGTCTGTTCTGGGAGGGGTCAAAGGTGAAGACTTGCTTGTATTTTTGGATTATTAGGGCGTGCTATGCGAAGCAAGCACAACTATTACTCTTCACCCCAGGAAAAGTGATGTCTAGGTAGTTAGTTTGTTAGTTTTATTCCTCTTCCGTCAACATTAATGCGGCCCGCACGGAGGGTTGCAGCCAGACACATGATACATCAAAACGACCGGCTCGGTCCCGTGATGTGTGCTATTACTTTTATAAGAATTCGGAGTTACCATGGCGACGTAATTCGCAAAAAACCACGCCAAAAAACGCATTGAAAATCCCATTGAGGGCTGAAAAAAATACACCCCAAACCCACTCCTCTTCCAAAGCCTCCTGTGCGGACACACAATCACCTAGAGACTCCATTCAAAGTTTAAACGGGTCACAAGACTTTGGACTTTTGACCTCTGTGATTGGGGATTTTTGTCTGCTTTGCAGTGAAGTTGCATGTTATTTCATCTGGATCTCTGCCTTTCAACATTTTGATGTCTTGTGAAATCGAATCGTCATTATTCGGACATAAAACATAGGACACGCATGAAATTCGGGACTATTGACCATTAAAGCCTCCTGCTTCTAACTTTACATTTTTCTGATCGGTCTTATACTTTCCGAATGGGAACAGGTTGTTTGGGAAGAGTGATTTTCTGTTTAAACTGCCATTTCTACATCAGTTCAGAGGCATGAGGCGTGCATGTGATCGCTGCATGACAGGGAAATGGATCGTTCTGATTGGCTGATGCTGTTCTCATTCTTTCTAATGGAAGGGTTCAGATGACATTTGATTAGAGCAGTATCAGGCTGGAGCAGCAGCTGAGAGGCTGCCATTTCAACACACTTTAACCTAGAAACGTCATTCTTGGTTTAAAATAGTCATGGGACTTTGGACTACAATATATTGAGGAACCATGTTAATTTCACTGATGCCGCTGGTAGCACGCCCTCTCAAAGTTTCTTCAGGAACTTTTCTAGTTAGGGCGTGCTATGCGAAGCAAGCACAACTATTACTCTTCACCCCAGGAAAAGTGATGTCTAGGTAGTTAGTTTGTTAGTTTTATTCCTCTTCCGTCAACATTAATGCGGCCCGCACGGAGGGTTGCAGCCAGACACATGATACATCAAAACGACCGGCTCGGTCCTGTGATGTGTGCTATTACTTTTATAAGAATTCGGAGTTACCATGGCGACGTAATTCGCAAAAAACCACGCCAAAAAACGCATTGAAAATCCCATTGAGGGCTGAAAAAAATACACCCCAAACCCACTCCTCTTCCAAAGCCTCCTGTGCGGACACACAATCACCTAGAGACTCCATTCAAAGTTTAAACGGGTCACAAGACTTTGGACTCTAACATTTGGAAGAACTGTGTTGATAGCTTTTACCATTTTCCTAAAATCGCGAGAGAAGTTTGATGAAGAAATCAGAATCTGACAGAAAAAATTCTCCTCGTTTACATGTAAAATGACAGGATTTGAGGGGGGGTTCTGGACCAATTAGGGCCATTTCTGAGAAAACCGTAGGTCCTACAGAAAAATGACTTATGTATTAAATGAAGCAGACAAATAAAGCTACCAAATGAGATAAAAATCATGTCTGTACTCCAAACGGTTTGGGAGATACACGACGTTGTTTGTGAGGGAAGGACTTTTATCAGACACTCTCACTCTGGGGTCATGTGACGTTAGAGGGTGACATGGCAGATTTTTAAAAGTTCTAATCACAAACAACATCGAATATTTCCTACACCGTTTGGACTACAGTCATGAATTTGACCTCTGTGATTGGGGATTTTTGTCTGCTTTCCGGTGAAGTGATTTTCATGTCTCTGTGACCTACGGTTGGCTCACAAGTTGCCTGTGAAGGTTGAGAGGAGCCACATAAAAAGGTCTCTTTTCAATGTTATTTCACCTGGATCTCTGCCTTTCAACACTTTGATGTCTTGTGAAATCGAATCGTCATTATTCGGACATAAAACATAGGACACGCATGAAATTCGGGACTATTGACCATTAAAGCCTCCTGCTTCTAACGGTGTTTACATTTTTCTGATCGGTCTTATACTTTTCGAATGGGAGCAGGTTGTTTGAGAAGAGTGATTTACTGTTTAAACAGCCATTTCTACATCAGTTCAGAGGCATGAGGCGTGCATGTGATCACTGCATGACAGGGAAATGGATCATTCTGATTGGCTGATGCTGTTCTCATTCTTTCTAATGGAAGGGTTCAGATGACATTTGATTAGAGCAGTATCAGGCTGGAGCAGCAGCTGAGAGGCTGCCATTTCAACACACTTTAACCTAGAAACGTCATTCTTGGTTTAAAATAGTCATTTCTAGGTTACGATTACTATCCACCTTATCCAACCTATCAACTTTAATGCGGCCCGCACGGAGAAGTCCACCCACACAAATTATACATCAAAACGACCGGCTCGGTCCCACGAAGTGTGCTATTACTTTTCTAAGCATTTCGAGTTACCATGGCGATGTAAACGACTAATAACCAGACTCATTGAATTACATTGAAATGAATGAAGTTGGCTCCACTTTCTGATGTTTGAGAGCCTCCTGCTTGGAGACAATAACACCTGGAAACCTCATTCAAACTTTAAATAAGTCATAAGACATTGGACTCTAACATATTGAGGAACCATTTGGATATTTTTAACCCTAGCAGGTAAACGCTGATGCCGCCGGTAGCACGCCCTCTCAAAGTTTCTTCAGGAACTTTTCTAGGTTACGATTACTATCCACCTTATCCACCTATCAACTTTAATGCGGCCCGCACGGAGAAGTCCACCCACACAAATTATACATCAAAACGACCGGCTCGGTCCCACGAGGTGTGCTATTACTTTTCTAAGCATTTCGAGTTACCATGGCGATGTAAACGACAAAAAACCAGACTCATTGAATCACTTTCTGATGTTTGAGAGCCTCCTGCTTGGAGACACTAACACCTAGAAACCTCATTCAAACTTTAAATAAGTCATAAGACATTGGACTCTAACATATTGAGGAACCATTTGGATATTTTTAACCCTAGCAGGTAAACGCTGATGCCGCCGGTAGCACGCCCTCTCAAAGTTTCTTCAGGAACTTTTCTAGTTCTCTAAGTGCTATTGTGCAGGGCATCATTAAAAGTCAATGTATCTCTCCTCCCCAGTCCTGCCACCACCAGCCTAAAACATACACACTTTCTCAACACACTCACCGGCCATTTAGCAGCTAAAATATGACCCGCGCGCAGATAAATGTCAGCGAGCCATCTATCTGAGAGTGTTAAAAGTCAGCTAATGGAGATGACATATTAGCGGCCCAAATGACTGCCATAAAAGCTCCCGCCGTTCCTCGCTGCTCCGCCCTGCCGCTGTGACTGCAGAAGGATTCAGAACCAGCTGAATGAGTGTGATCTCATATCTGGATGGACTTACTTTTTGATCCAATAAATTCTGTAAGCTCAGCTCTGTGATGCTGTGATTGGTGGAGTAAGAATTCAAAGATGGATGTGACATATTTACCTGCATTACACACACTCCATATAAAACTCTTGATGTAATAACCTCTCACCTTTGACCTTTCGTGCAGTAATTATCAGCTAAGTCAGCTTTGCCGTTACTGTTCGTATCCATTGCATAGCAGCCTTTTAAAATCAATACTACTACTTGAAGATCCTCCACAGGTACGTGATCATCTCCTCTACTCCCCCTCCTCACCCTATTTCTTTATTAATTACCCTTCTCTATCCATGCGTGTCTTTTTCTCTCTGAGTGAATGGAGCAGTTGTAATTGCTTCTCTCTGGAGCAGTTAGAAGCGACACAAAGGAACCGTATAGAAACCACATTTGCATTTGAGATGAGCTGAGATGGAGAGGAGGGAGGGGAGCGCTGCCCTCCTGCCCTGCACCGAACAGCTTCACTTGCACTCTACCTTTCTCTCCATCCCTCCATCTTATCAACTCCCACCACCTTCCTCCTCCCCTCTGCTCGCAGCATGCCTCCCCTTGCATTGTCTTTCCAGAGAGTTCCAAGGTCGGCAGAAGCTTGCTCATCAGAGCAGGGTATTGTGGGCTTAGTGCTGCTACGGATGAGCTAATTTGTGTGTGTGTGTGTGTCCCGAGGTGTGCACGTGTGAGCATATATGTGCAATAATTTGTGTGGCGGTATTTCTAATGGCTGTTAAAGAAGGAGTGGAGGCTGTAATTAATAACTCAAAACCTCAGAATTGCATTTTTTTACAACTACCAATATCTCACAACCTCACGCCATCACACACACTCCGTCCTGTGGAGAACACACACACACACACACACACACACACACACACACACACACACACACACACACTCCTGAGGGCTCTTCTTTTCCAGCTTGATAAGCATTTCTCGTTTGTTTCAGCGTTTTGATCAATACAGTTAAAACGCCAAAGCTAGCATAATTAGGTCTGAGATGGCTCCCACTGTGACTGAATAGGCTTCACCTGGGGAGGCGCACACCATTATCATCATCGCTCTGTGTGTGTGTGTGTGCGCGCGCGTGCACGCTGTGGGTTCATTCCACACATGGTGGGATCTAATAGAATTGACAAAGTGTGCATCAGGACGTAGATTAAAGGACAACTTGGAGCTATAGGTTAATTTTGGTAGGTGATGGAGTTTCCCCATCCGCCTTGCCTCCACTCACCTCCATCTGTATTCCCATAATCATTTGGACAACTTTAACAATGCATCTCTGCCAGTGTGCTTCATTTCAATTTGTTATAGGCCACCTCAATCATCTTTTATTGGTTTATTTACTCAGAACGATACATAAATGGAGGCCAGAGTGATCATAAATTGTTCACAATTACCATTATGGATGGAGAAGCGACTCTCCTTTGTGCTCCAACTCAAGGTAAAACGCTTTGTGAGATCCATCTTAGGTAGTAAAGAATGCTTTTAGGGACTCGATGCACATTTACTCTGAGATAAATGTCCCATTTTTGATTTTCATCCTCACATCAAACACATCACGAACCGAACTGAAGGGTTAAAGTTCCTCCTTCATCCTGCTCATGCACGGGAAGCTTAAATGTAATGAAGTGCAGCGCTGCATTCCAATTATTCTGCATCTCCTTTGAATTCACACACAAAAAGTACACGTTGTCATAAGTGATGCTTGTAGAGGAACCGTTTTTGTCAGACTGTTCCTTTAAAGAGCAAACATGGCGAGGAGATGTCTCAATTCTGATCACAGCCAACAAAGAGCTTAATATGATATGTGGCAGTGTGTGTGTGTTTGGAGGATTGTACAGGTGGTCTGTGTGGGAGCGAGGGCTGTTTGGAAGGAGGAATGATTTCAGAGTTGTGCACAAGCTTGTGTCTACAAGCGGTCTGTGTGTGCCTATGTGTCTGTGTGTGTGCACTATAGGAGAGGGGTGGGAGGAGGATTTAGACCCATCATAAAGGAATTCTCCCCCCCTCCAGCCCGTAGCTCATCCCGACACTTTTATGCCTTTTTATTTTCAGGCCCATTGCAGCCAAGCCCAGAGATGTGATTTATACTGGCTGGCAGCATGGGCACTGCAGCAAGAAAGACAGATGGAAGGAGGGAGGAGGGGAGGAGGAGAAGAGGGTTAGTGGGAGCTGCTGAGGGAATGAGGGGATAGGGGTGTGTGTTTGTGCATGTATGCTGTTTAAAAAAGAGAGAACTGAGGGATAGAAGTAAAAAGAAAAAGGGAGAGAGAGGAAGACGGAGGCAAAAAATTAGAAAAAGAAGAAGCAGAAAGCAATCCTCCCATCTCTGTCTCCTCCTGTCACATCCTAACCTCTACATTTCTCTCCCTCTAATGAGTTATTGGCCCTGTCGGACTCAGGAAGAGAAGCCCCATCTCTTCACCACACTGGCGCCCTGACAGCCTCAACCCCCCCCCCCATCCATTCCTCACCCCCTCCTGCAACCAGGACAGACCTCCTCCTCTTCCTGGTTCCCTTGCCTGCCTGAGGTGTGTAAAATATTCATGGCACTCCCATTGATTGGGGATGGGGAAATATTGGGAGCTAAGGGAGGAAGGGAGGGAGGGAGGTGGGTGAGTGTTTGACAGGTTCAGGTCTGAGACATCGAAGGAGACGAGGAGGCCGCCGCCCACAAAGAGACAGCTCACTTACAGGCTACATGGGATGAGACGAGAGACGGGGAGACAGAGGTGGTGGACAGAGGTGGTAGGGTTGGGAAACGAGGGGCAGATGAGAGCCAGACGGACTGGAAGGGGTGTCTCGATGCATTGTGTGTGAGTGTGTGTGTGTGTGTGTGTGTGAGAGAGAGTGTGTGTGACACACCTGCCTGCCTGTGTGGCGGTTGTACTGTCTCTGCGCTGTAACATCTCTCTCTGTCACCCAGCCGCCTGAGAGGAGATGAGCTGCCATGCCGACTGTCGTCCATCCATCACAACAGACAGCACATGCACATGCACACACACATGCACACACACACACTCTCTCTCTCTCTGGAAAACAAAGCGGAACCCTTTTTTTCTTCATTCATCCACATTTTCACCAAACTTTTGGTCTCTAAAGACACATTTTTGTCCTTTGCCTCAAATTTTGCTCTTAATTGTCACAAAAACATTTAATTTTTTATTTTTTCATCCTTAAACTTGATGTTATCAGATTTAAAGCATCCTGCCTGTAATCTCAGAGGAGAAATGTAGAGTAATTTCACGTTGCTGTAATCTACTCCACAACGAGGGTCAGTTGTAACATCAGAAGAGGTTAATTATAACAATAATAAAAAGTGCTCATTTTCCAATTAAATGCTAATTACTTTTGTCATCAATTTTAATGGGGTCATTTATAATGTCTCAACAACAATAGCACGCGTGCTGCTATGCCTCTCTGAGTTTTGGAGAAATGCAGCGTGTGAATGTGTATTTATCCCAAATGAAAATAAAAGCAGCATGATGCAAATTAGAATCCTGGTGTAACTGGTGTTTCCTCTAAAATCCAGCAGCGGGGGACGTGTCACTATCTGCAAGTAAATCCAGACAAGCATGATGGCAGGAACAGACCTGGGTGTCTAAAAACCACCAGCTTGGCTTTAATGAGAATAAAATAAACAAAATCTGAAGAAATGTTATCACATATAGACTCAATATGTTTGAATTAGTCAGAAATCATTCTAAAAGATGAATGAAAACACTATTTAACTGGATCAATTATCAATAACTGGCCATAAGCCATTTGTAAATTAAGTTTTTTCCATTTAAATGGATGTGTATCCAATTTATTGAACATAATTCTGATTTTATATGTAAATAATATGCATATGTTTACTCAAATTAGCAAAAACTTGCAGGTGATAGAACAGATTAAGGAGAAAATGCCATAGTTTGGTTTTAATTATTAAGATCCAATTAAGAAATTAAATTAAGGAAAAACGTTCAACCTTCAACCATCCAGCCATCTCTGACTTACAAATAAAACAAATACAGGAGTTACCTGGATTTAACACTTTTTGTTGTGTTGTATTCCATCACAGTTTGGAACAATTCAGGGAGAAATATTACAATTTATTCATTAAATATACAAACAAAACTTTACTGTTGCCAAAGGTTGTGGTGAAGGAGGTTTTTTTGTGTGTGCATGATTTATTTTAGTAAAGCATTGCAGGTCATATTAAAAATTCTCCCCTTCATCATGCAACATGACAGCTAAAACTTTCTGGTGTCATCTTGTGATATATCACACAACATTACACAAACTAGAAATCTCCCCCTTCGCATGCTCGCTCCGATTTTCTCAGTATTTGTTTATTCTTTTTGGGAGAAAATTAAAGCTGTCATTGCATTAGGAGAAATTTACTTGTGTTTAAAAGTTTTTCAAAGAGGTAATGCAATAAAGCCATGTGCAAAAAAAGTCAGCAGTTTAAGACAATAACTTCAAATGTCAGATAACGGTTATTGATTCAACCTGATAACTAATCTTTCTCTAACAAAAGGCCTATTTTGTGTTTCCTGATATTCTCCAGTGGTTTCTGGACTTGTTTATGGACTTCTAACGTTTTGACCTATTGAGTTTTGGGACTTTTATCTGTGTTGGTTCATTGTTTTCTGGTTTCTCCTTCACTAGCTGCTGGGAAAATTCATAGAATTATTTGATTATTTCAGAAAAATCAAGACATTTTTGCCTCTTCTTAGCATTTATTAAAGCAAAACATGTAAAATATCACAAATTTCACAATACAGTAGATAATATTGCATAAACACACAAGGGTCAGCAGTGTAGATAAACCTACAAAAAGGAAAATAAACATCTTCTTTAACAATAAGTTAAATATACGTTACATAAGGGCTCCTAACTGTGCAGCCAAACAACACATTATTATCTGTTTCAACGGTTACCACACAGTAAACTAACAGATCATAAACGATATCATGAGGCATTGCCTTACTTCTGAAGCGAGAACTAATTTCCTAGCAACTAGCTGCAGTGCTAACTTAAACAGAAACAAATGGAGATTATCCTCTATAACACTGCTACAGATAATAGTGTATTTGTTTCCATCTACTCTTGAAAAAATAAGCTATTTTTTGCTGATTGTGTAAAGTTACTGTTAAGTGTCAATATAATTAGTCACCACAAGGGCCTTCTTTCCATATGGGCCCATGAATGGTTTTACTATGACCTCACAGTTGATCACAGATTGGACCGTTCCACACCTACTGAGTAAATGTACTTTAATCACTGCTAATTCTTCAAACAATGCCTCTTTTGTTTTATTTACAAAACAGCCTACACATTGGGTTTTATTTAACCATAGAAGCCAATTTGGCACCAGAGTTGTTGCAGCTTCCCACAATTTATGAAGGCCTAATTGCTCTGCACCTCCATCTCGTGCTGCGTATCTCTGAACGAACAAACACGTGCTGAGCTGGTTCTTCAGCCTCTCATCGTCACGGGCCTAACAGCCCTTACTGGCACGATGAATTTGATAAATCCCCTTATCGCCCCGGGAGACAATTAAAGCACATGTGACAGGGGTCCCTATCTCCGCTCTCCTCCTGTAGCGCTTCATTTAGAAGCCATTTGTCTCCGCTATGGATTTCCTATTTTTAATGGCGTGCGTATGCAGGGATTGGGGCTGTGCTGAATAATAGATGCCTTTCGCTTCCTCTCTTTCCCCTTTCATTCCCTCCCTTCTTGTTCATTTCTTCTCAGCGAGGGCCCACAGGAAGGTGTCACTCCAGAAACCAAGCTGCTGCTGCCTCTTGTGCTCTTCAGAATCTGGCAGGAGGCTATTCAATAACGCCGATGAGGCTTTTGGTGGACTCCATCAGCAGACGGTAAACTGATATCAGCGGGCACACGTTAACCCTCAGCATCCCCCTCCGTTCCCTCCTCCTCCTCCCACTTGGTAAAAGACGTTTATCACAGAAAGCTGGGCCGCTGCGCAGCATGGTGATATATCGCCCTGGCCGAGCACGAATGAATAGACTAGTAATTATCCCGTTAAAAGGGTGGCCAGACAAAGAGAGAGCCTCGCTATAATTTAAATTGTTTTGTTTCCCCCACAGTCGAATCTTGGCTCGCTGACTGACATCACGGAATGGGAAAAGTGAGCCTATTTATAGCCTGAGACGCTCAGCTAATTGTAGAATTTAATAAGATTTCTGGAAGAGTGGATTCTGTAAAAGCCCGAGGCCTGCACCTCCTTCCTCCTCTCTCTGCCCCTCATATCTCCTTCACATCTTTCTTCGGCTTTTCAGCTTCGTTTACTCAAGCATTCCTGTCTTTGCATCTTTCTCTTCCTCCTATCCTTCCATCTTCCTCTATTGTTCCTGACCTCCCCCCCACATGCACCCAACAGCCTCTCGTTTTTCCTTCCCTTCCCTCACCTCGTTATCTCCTATCACGTAAAATCTACCTTAGACTAATACTCCTCTCAGTCCGACTGCGTGGCCCTGATTGTGTGATTCTCAAAATGTCATAGTGGTTTAAGGTGTGCAAGGATGTGTGTGTGCATGCATCTATGATTACAACTAAAGATGCGTCCAAATGTGTGTTCATGTGTGTGTTTGTACGCCGCTGGTCTCGTCTGGTGTGTGTGAGACAGGGGTAATTGAGCTCAGAGGGTTTTCTGTCTTTGGTGGCAGAGGGGAAATTGGAATCTTCAGAATCCATTAGAGAGGCGCTCTCACAGTAGGTGTGTACATGTGTGTGTGTGTGTGTCTGTTGTGTGTGCCATGTCTGGTTGTTCAGTGACAAAGAGGCAGAGGAAAAGTGGCAAGTATCTCGAGGGGTAACGAGGAAACTGTAGCAATGCTTGAAGGTATAAATATGAAATTTAAAGTAGCAAATTAACTGAAACTGTCTTGCTTTGCTTGCTTTGTTTTGCGTGTGTGTGTGTGTGTGTGTGTGTGTGTGTGTGTGTGTGTGTAGGTGTGTGTGTGTGTGTGTGTGTGTGTGTGTGAAGTCCCAAGTGTGTATACGGGTTCTCTGACACTAACTGACTGAGTACCTTTATAGACTGCAGGAGAAATGAGGAGAAGGAGAAGGAAGTGTGAAGAGAAGGGGAACAGCAGGCGGCCAACAGCAGATGGTCTCACACTTCCTCCCTGCAGAGCTATCACTCTCCTCCTCTTTCTCTCCGCTCTCCTGCCTCATGTTGTTTCCTGCTTCACACGTCGTATAATGTATCATTTCACCTCAGCGTCCTTGGTCACGCACAGTATTTACTGTCTTGAGCTTACCTCATTGCTAAACTACCTTCTGTCGGCAAGGTTTATGGTTAATTGTTACAGGAAGGTGCTTAAGGATGGACCAAATTCTGCATTTTTACTTAAGGGAATACTTCAGCTGTTTTAAAGAACGTTTCTGTGTAAAAGTCCTAAATAATCAATGTCTTACCCTTTGTAAATAGCTTTTTGAATGGCCTCTGTATTAGGTTTGCAAACATCTATAACCGTATTGTAATGTACAAAGGTCAAAGCACAGCTTAAGGGTCAGAGTTCATGAGCCTTACAGCTTAGGAAGAAGCTGTTCCTCAGCCTCATTGTTCGAGATTTGAGTCTCAATCCCCTGCCTGAAGGAACAAAGGTGAATAGTTTGGGGGCTTTGATTGGTCATTATGTTCTTGCTTTGGTTCTGATGTAGAATTGAAATCCAGAAAGAGCAGTGTGACGTAGAGGAGTCCCAGCCTCCAGGTGAGTGAGAGCAGGTTGGCCTACAGCTGATGCAGACTGTCTGGTCCTGTTGTGGGTCCACATGATATTGAGCCATGACAATTGAGGTGAGAGCTATAGTGGATGATAGTCATTCATTTATTTTCCAGCTGAATGTTTTGGGACTGGGACAATAAAAAATGAACCTCTTAAAGCAGACAGACCCTCTTAGAACCATCTAGGATTGTTATCCAGACTAGATGTTTCTGTAGGTTAATCTTCTGCAGCATCCTCCTCCTGACATTCGCTGCTGATGCACTAAAGAGCAGTGGGACTGTGAACTTGGTGCAGTGAGAGTAGTTTGGTGACTCAAAGCGGGCATTACAGTAAAGCTATTCAAAACATCAGTGATGAATCAGAAGAGCAATCAGCCTCCTTCCTTTTGTACTCTTGTGTTTTTTATGCTCTTGGACATGCGTTGGGGATAACATTCTCTGAGCATTTGTTGCTTTTCCCTGCTGATAACTGGTTCTTCCCTTTTGCTCTCTGTGCAGCGCGATCTCCAGACTGAAAGGCTGAGTGCTAAACCCTCTTTAAAGACCGCACCTTCACATTTAGCCAGGGTTTCTGGTTTGGACAGATGGTTACCACCTTCATGATGATGGCATGTGAATCCACACATAGAGGAATTGTAGTCCTCCAGGTCCACACTGCACTACCCAGCCAACATTTCTTATTTTAGTTTATTACATTTGGTAACTCTAGTCTGAAGAACAGGTCAAGTATTAAAACTTGAACACAATGTTTTCTAAATCTTTTTATGGTTAACTCAGAAGAAATATCCTCAAAATTAAGTGATAGTTTCCAAAGACTGACATTATTATGACATTTTGTGACGACATAGATCTCAGTTGTTTTTTATAACTATGTTTCATGTTTAGGGCACACAAAATGCTTATTTTGACTTATAAACTGTATTTTAGAGAAAACTTTATTCGTGTTTTATACAAATCTTTACAGGATCTCTCTCTCTTTGATGTACATAATAATACAGACATTCAGTTAACTCTATAAAACCATATAATATCTCATTTCTGTGAAGTAAACAGTTTAACACGGGCTTATACCACGATCTCCTGCTGTTTTCCAAAGTCAGATAAAATCCTTAATCCCTAGCTCTGAAAGTTACCTATGTTCTGTTGATTCTGCCATAGTACGAGGTTAACAGCAAGGTCCTTTTGGGCTAATTTCTTGAGATTGTCAGGGTTATAACTAATTTGGTGATTTTAAAGTGTTGTGTGCTTGTGTGTCTGATTTTGGATATGTTCATAACAACTATTATCCATTGACTTTTATCATTCTTTTTTAAATAATATCTTTCTTTAGATTGTCCTAAACAAAATTTGCTTGGTTAGTATGAAAGTCAGTGAATAAAACGAATTCTAGTTTGGTGTTTTATATCAACATAATGAATTTGCTTTCTTTTATCCACATCTCTCATTACTTGACCATGATTTTCTCTGCTGAGTCACTTCCTTTAGCCACTGTGGTCAAATCTGAGCCAGATACAAACTCTGTTATGTCATTTCATAGCATCAATGCAGAGTTGTTTGCACCTAAGTTGCACAGAAACGCAACTTTGAATGTAACAGGAAATGCTCGCACCTGTTTCACAAAGTCTTAGAAGTGCAAAGTGAGAAAAACAGCTGGTTTTGGTTTTCTGCTAAAGAAGACATATTTATCTCACATTCACTCTTCTGTCTTGTAAATATTATTTTTAGACATTTCAGTAGCAGAGTAGAAAACCAACTCATAACTGTAGTTCAGGTACCAAAACTTTACAGACAACAGCAAATGTACTGTAATAAACTAAAAATATGTTAGGGTTTTAAAAATGTACAGCTGGTTACATTTTGATACAATGTCTGATTTAATCTGGAGCACTGTGTCAAACAGACGGTTATTAAATCATAACCTTTAGTTCTTTCATCTCACAAAACTGAGACCAAGATAAGAAGGTTGATAGGACAGAATGAAGTCTTTAGTGTCTCAAAACATTGGGAGGAGAAGTATAAAAATAAATGCACCACACAGCCCTAAGGTATTTCCAGTAAATGTAATTTGTAAAAGAATGTATGAAAGCTGTTCTTTCTAATACCGTCAAGACAATATGCAATTAGAAAGCAGTTTTCCTGTTTTTCATTTCCTGTTTAGCAATAAATTACAGTAATTATAGGACTTGACCATGCAGGCAACAACCCAGACAGCCTCATGATGTTTACAGTATTTTTAAAGCGGACTGATGAAAAGCGAACATGTAAAATGCTACTTTCTTGTCAATTAAAGTGATAAGTGTGGTGTTTTCTTTGAGGCCAGACTGTGTACTGTTGAGCGAAGCGGGCTCAGATCGATACATTCACACTGTTAGCGCTTTAGCTGCAGCTTCTTTAATGGGGGATTTGTTCATGTGATGTCAAAGCACGTCATTATGTGTGTAAAGTCATGTTTCTGTTTGTGTTTACTGATATGAAGGTGCAGAGTACAGCAGGGATGTATGCACTTATCCGTGCCTGTGTGTGTGTGTGTATACCTGTGTGTGTTTGTGTGCATGTGGTTGTGTAATGATTAGCCTTCTCTTAATGGGAAAATAACGTCAGAGCCACTGGGACGTTTAATCCATCTGAGCTGATTCTGTTTCCATCACAGCTATTGATCAACTCCAGTGACAAATCAACAGAGGGGTTACTTGTGTGTTTGCGCGCGTGTGTGTGTGTGTGTGTGTGTGTGTGTGTACACAGAGAGCATCTTACACAGCATTTTGCCATGTCACAAAGCAAACACCTAATGCAACAGTAGACTCCAATAAGGTGCTTTCCTGTTTCTTTGTTCTCTCTTCCAATCTTTCTCCGTCACTCAGCTTGTTTTTCATCTTGTTTATCCTCTCTTTTTTCTGTTGTCTGACTCATAATTTCTGCCCCCCCCCCTCCCTCCCTCCATCGTTCAAGTCTTTAAGTGGTATTGGCTTTAAAGGGGCAGCAAATCAGTTGCTGATTAATACCGAATTTTGGGGGCCATTTGTCTGCACCATTGCCCCTGTCGGTGTCACCCCCCACCCCTTCTCGCCCTCTTTTTTTCCCCTCCTTCTCTCACTCCACCTCTCCTCTTGTTCTCCTTCCCCAGGCGGTGATGAATGACCGGCCGATTGCCGAGGGATTAGAGTCGTCACGGTTACCTGTGCCTTGACAAAGTGGTCCTGATTGGTGACCAAGGCACTCCGTGGGGGGGTCATATCTCAAAATTGACTAGTGTGTGTGTTATGTGTGTGTTTTCAGTTTCAGCTGAACTTGCGTGTGGTCTGTATGTATCAGGCAGGGTTAGTATACCTAGTTTATCATGTTTGTTGCTGTGATTAGGAGCAGGTCTCTGCCTGCGATTGGAGTAGGGCAGGGGGTGAGCTCCGGCTCTCCTGGATGCTGATACTATGTGACAGAGACTGGCGAGGTCCCGGCAGCGATGTGACCACGCTGACACCCGAGAACCCGGTAAACGGGTGCTATTGGACACTGATGAATCGGCACTCGGAGGAATCGAACGCGGGCCTAATCAGTGCATGGATCCCCCTGCAGCAACATTTTTCAGTTTTGTCTCGCCTTATCAGGTGAAGGCCATCAGCTCTGTCAGATCCAATCGCTTCGGCCTCTCTGTCTCTCACACTTGTAATTAGGTGCTTTACAGATTATCAAACAGAAGTGGCGGCTTGTGTGTGCTTGTATGTTTAAGTCAACTTTCTTCTCAAATAGTTAACATCTACTTTAGCTTCAGTGACAGAAGACAACTTCTTCTCCGCCTCCTTGCGTGTGTTGTAAAAACCCTTCTTTATTTATTGAAATGCACAAACACACAGCATGTTTTATAGTTCTGGAAAGATGCAGATGCAGCTTGTTTATGTTTTTGAATAAACATTTATTTTGATAAGAATGAATCAATTTTAAAATCACACATTCAGTTTTGAGATTCTGTGCTTTTCAGTTTCACATTTAGAGCTGCCCAACAACAAAAACTGTCTTCTGATGAAGTCTTCTTTCTTCTACAACTCACCAAAGATCAGCCAAACGTATGGGGATAAGGTTTGTGCCAAAAGGATCAACCCAAAAAATACAGCCACACACAGAATACATCCAAATAAAGCAACAACAAAACAAAAAATAAACCAATTCAGAAGCAAAGCGTGAAGTTCAAAAGCAAAAAAAAAAAAAAAAAAAAAAAAAAAAAAAAAAAAAAATCACTCTAAAACCAAAATGAACTATTTCATAAATAATTATTTATTTTTCTAAAGCAAATACTCATTTTTATTTCTTAACAATTAGCATTTTAATTCTTTGATACATCTTTTGATAATTCTGCTTCATTCAAAACATTTAGGCTTTTATTCTGAAGGAAATATTTTGGTTCAGCCACAGGTATGGAGCCATCTACTCCAAACCCTCAAAACCAATAAGATTAAAGCACTGAAAAGCCCCGCCCACTGACACTTTCTTTCAAAAGCAAAAACCAAGAGCAGAAGCAAAACCTAGCGGCAGCAGAAGCAAAACATACCCTTCAGAATAAAAGCTTAAATTATCTGAATGAAGCAGAATTAAGTGAGAACCAAAAAGAAATAAAATTTGAATTGTTAAGAAGTAAAAATTAGTTTTTGGTTTATAAAAATAAATATTTACTTCTGAAATAGTTTGTTTTTATAATATAAATATATTTTTTTTTGCATTTGAATTTCACACTTAAGCTTCTGAATTGTTATTTTGGTTGCTTTATTTTGAAATATTTTGTTGCTTTATTTTTATATAGTGTGTGACTGTATTTTTTAGTTGATCCTTTTGACACAAACCTTATCCCATACAAAGGTCATTTCAGCTCAAGATGCTGAAATTTACTTTCACTAATGTGAAATAAAATCTTTAACTACTAAATGTATTGTATTTGATATGCCTATTAAGACCTCTACCTTTTTAACATGATTAGTACTTTACTCAAAATCTTGCTTTTGAATTCTATACATGTCCCCCTGGTGGAAGGTTCAAGTACTACAGATGGTAATCAGATTTTTAAAATGATCATTTTGTAATTTCATAATAAAATATAAACACATAAGTATATATTTTTGTAATTATCCAACAACAAATATGATTTTCAGATATTATTTCACTGAGCTTTATACAAAAAGCTTGTTTAGAAAGGCTCATGTTCAAACTTTAAAGCAAACGATGAGTGATTATGCTCATTTGAACATGACTCAACTATTTTTTTTTTTGTTTCAGGACTTCCTGAGACAGATGAGAGGGACTTTCTCTGATAGGATCCTCGTGGATGCTGACAGAAAGGGGGTCCTCTTGTCCCTCCAGGCTGCAGGAGAATAAAGAATGAAAAGATGGAGATATGAAGGGATGTGTAGTTTGGCTGGAAGATGATTATATCAGGGCGGCAGAGGTTGAGGAAGAGCCTTGACTAATTATAGTCATCTATTATAGACACAATTAAAATGCAGCTAATTTACTGCAGCTCGACACTCACACACCCAGCTGATTTATACTAGAATTCAATGACACCCAGAGGACAGAGTCTACACACACACACACACACTCGCATGATATTAAAACACACATCCTGAATGTTCTGTTTGTTTTTTCTTCTACTGACTGCATTAAAACACCCCATGTGTTGATATTGTTGAACAATCTAATAGCATAAAAAAGAAAAAGGTTGGTTATGAATTTGAATGATATATTACACTATTATACTTTTAAACTTGTCTATCAAAAATCTGCTAAATCTGTGGTAAGAAAATCCCTCAAAGTAACATAATAATGTCAGAACATAAAGTTTATTGATGAATGTTAAATTAATAAATCGATTTAAGAAGTTTAAAAAGCAGCAAAACAGAATAAATACTTTTAGCCTCTGTTTAACATTAAGTAGCAGCTAGTACCTTTAAATAGTATTCACCCCTTGGATATTTTACCCTTTTATTGCCTTTATAAACCAATCATGAGCAACGTAAATTGGCTTCTTTGACATTTTTTCTTAGAAAAAAATCATTTAATGTCAATGTCTACAAAAGAATGGCAATTAAAAATGTATAACATAAAATAAGTGATTGAATAAATATTCACCCCCTCCAGTAGAGGCTGTAATCACAGCATGGAGTCTGTGTCAGGCTGCACATCTGGACACTGCAGTTCTACTTTATTCTTCTTTGTAAAATTGTTCCAGGTTGCGTGTGGATCAGGTATGATCAGTCCTTTTCAAATCGAGCCACAAATTCTCTATCAGATTGAGGGTTTGACTCATCCACTCCAAAACCTACACCTTGTTTTCAAACCATTTCTGTGTAGCTTTAGCTGGATGCTGTGAGGCAATGTCTTGATGGAAGATACATTTTCCCAAGCAATAGTTCTCTTCTGTATGGAGTCAAATTGTCCTCAGGGTTTCTTTATAATTTTCTGCATTCATTTCACCTTCTACCTTTACCAGGACCTGCTGCTGAGAAGCATCCCCACATTACGATGCTGCCTCCACCATGCTTCACAGTGGGGATGGCATGTTTGTGGTGATGTTCAGTGTTTGAATAAACTCCATCTTGGTTTCATCAGACCAAAGAACTTCCTTCCACTGGACCATGAAGTCTCCAACATGCCTTTTAGCAAACTGTAGTCCAGACTCAATATGAATTTCTTTCTCATTGCCTCCCTCTAAAGCTTTGACTGGTGAAGAACCATTGTCTGTATTCAGATTCTCTCCCATCTCGGCTGATGAAGCTTGAGTGGTCATGGTGTCCTGGTGGACTCTCTCACTTGTCTCCTTTCTTGTATTGTCACTTAGTTTGTGATGATGGCCTGACCTTGGCAGATTTACACATGGTGCCATGTTTCTTCTGTTTCTTGATGTTTGATTTAACTGAGCTCCAGGGGATGTTCAGTGCCTTAGATTTTTTTTAACCTATACAGTCATTTTCAATAACCTTTTCTCTAATAAGCATGTTTACTATTTATTTGTCTTCGTGCTGCAATTGTAGCCAGGATGGAATACTGATTGACCAGTGAATGGACCTTTCAGACGGTGTCTTTATACTACAACCACTTGAGACACAGTCCCTGCCCTCAGGTGATCTCCATTCTACTTTGTGAGACTACTAGCACTAATTGACTGGACCTCTGTCGAATTAGGTCAGTCATTTTAAAGGGGGTGAAAATTTATTCAATAACTTATTTTATCTTACACATTTTTAGTTAAAGGTGATATGTGGAGGACTTGAGTAAGAGAGAATGTTTTGAATTCAACGTCCCAAGGCCCCTTGACTAAAATAATGAAAAGTTTAGTTTACAATGTATTTATGACTGATATGTCTAATTTCCATTAAGAACTAAGTTCAAACCTAATTTTGTATTGATGATTCTGCTGTAGGAAATCCAAGCACATGCTGAGAAGTCCCCTAAAAACTGACAAAACAACTCTTTTCTGTTTTCAGTTTAATAATATTTGCGACATTTTTGGTCAAAGCTACAAGGAGCCACTTCAGGAGGTCTGAAGAGCCACATGTGGCTCATAGGCAGGTTTAAGGTGCTATAAGTAAATTGCGAAACAAATTAGCTTAAAACGTTTTTTTTCCACACCCCTTAACAACATTCTAACAAAGTATGGCTATTAATATATTGTGGTGATTAAAAAAAAAAAAACACGTAAGAAATCAATAAAGTGGTTCCCTCGCAGTTCTCTAAAAACCTCAGCCGATCATACATTTCGGACTGAAAGCGACAATCCGGCTGTTTGTCTCGCCAAAGTGTTGCACTTCGGCACTTCTTGGAATCTTCCATTAATGCGTGCTGTAGCATTTTGTAGCAGAACATCCCGGAAGTGAGAGAAAAACAGAAAACAAAAACTTTTGGACATAGAGGAAAAACCAGGGGGAACATTAGCACAGCGTTTCAACGACTGGTGTTTGGCTCTCTATTGTTTCTGCGGCAATGTGCGGTCCCATGTCCGGGGGAGGCGCAGCATAAGGATTATACCCAACGGGAGGGGTGAGAGCTCTGAGACGTGTTTGTGTAAAATAGCTAGTTAAACCTAGCTTGTTTGAAAATGACCTATAGCACCTTTAAGACCCCTGGACTAGCTGTTAGCTTGACTGTCTGGTTAGAACTAATCTGTTTCTCTGAACTGAGGTCATTCAGAGGTCTGTCTAGTTTGGGGAGGATACTGACTGCTAATAACCTCTCCACAAAACCCCGTTTCAAATAATCAGGTTCTCCATGTCAACAGAGGGCAGCATAAATAGTTTTATCTATGGTTGAAGTTCAGTAGAATAAGTAATGTTATATTTTCTGTGCCAGGTCAGATGCTGATTGCAAAAGACGTTCTCACTTCCAAATTTGCATAAATCTTTTTTGAAAATGACAAAAATACAAAATAGTTTTTGTTGTTTTTTATGTTATGTATATTAAGTTTCTCTCTTTTTAAATTTTTTTTTGATGCCTCTAACTAGAAATAAGACATCTTAACATCACACAACTACTGACACACCTGCACACAACAAGACAGGAATAAAAATGAGGAATGAAGGAGAGAGAACAGTGTCAGCAGCATCAACAGCTTGTAAGGTTTTAGGTTGCAGCAGGCTCCTCCTTCTCCTGTTCTTCTGTCTACATTTGCTCCTCCCTTAATATTATTCAACTAAAGCTAGAGGAGGACCCGCCCACCTGGGTGAGTAGCCAATAGAAGTCTCTCCCTCTCTCCATCGCCTTCCTTCTCTGTCTCCTCACTCCATCTCTGATAGCAGCCCTCAGGTGATGCAGCACTTTAAGGGTTAAGTCGGCAGCATGCTGGATCTCTGCAGAGGTGACAGATGCTTCCTATCCCACCCAGCACCACAGGGGACCTGGAGGCACTCAGCATACCAATGAGCCACCGTCTGACACACACACACACACACACTTATATATGCATGCAAGTACACACAAGCATAAACATCCCTGCAAACGAGCCATACACACACTCTCCAACACTCGCTCCCATGCATACACAAACGCACCTTCTGGGGTGAATAAAAGATGTCATATTTATGATAATCAGCTGTACGAGCATCATTCGAACATCCTCCTGATTTGTAAGACCGCACTAGAGCAAACAGACGTGCATGACTTCCCTTCCAGCAGGAGGCAGACAGATGTGATCTTTTGTCTCAACACGTGACCTTTTATGGAGGGCCGTTGCACATGGCTGTGCGAGAGCAGGCGCGCTCAGTCGCACAAATGCAGATCCATTCCAACATATGGCACAAAACACAGTATCTGCTCACAGGCAAGAGACGTACACAGGCAATAAAAGTGACAGCTGTCGTCATGATGGAGCACTCGGAGAAGGGGAAGTGAAGGCTTAGGCACCGCGCAACATGGTGTCGAGAAGACCTGCTATTCATTTTCAGCTTAATATGTTCCAGCCCATTGGAAAAACATTGCAGCATATAATGTAAGCAATTTCATATGCGCGCACAGCTTTCCCTCTGAAGCGTCGGGCAAAATGAAGAGACCAGATTAAGATGATGCTTGACTGAGTTCAAAAATAACACGGAGCCTGGAGAGTGTGTATGTGTGTGTGTGGTGTGAGGCTGCATTAAAAGCATTCAGAATCACATGGACTATGCTCATCTTAGATATACATGTGTGTTTTAATTAATCTGGGCCGATCAGTATCCGACGCACCTTCGTGCTCGAGTGTGTTTCTCCACCAAAGCAGAAAGAGATCATCAAGAGTGATTTTCCTTCATCACAGATGCAAATAAAGAGGATGATCTTCATCTGGGTGCCACATGAAGCCTATTTGGAAACAAAATACTGCACATGATGAATAAAGTTCTCCTTCTCTCTCACATCCAAACACACACACAAACACACACAAGCAAGCTGGGGAGCCTCAGCCGCTCCCCGAGCATCTTTATAAGGGTAAATAAATGGTGGGCTTGGCAGTGCTCTCAGCCTGCAGGGCCCAGATGGCAGCCCAGTCGTTTGCTTTACCTTGTTTTGTTTAATTACTACAATCAACTCTCTATTTCTAAAATTAATCACCACCAACCTGTTCCATTACGTTACATTCCCCCCCTCTCGCTCTTTTGCATATATATCAAGAATGTGCACAAGTCAAATATTGAAAAATGCCAAACATCTTTATATGAGCAGAAACCACATGGAGGGTGGTAATGTAAACACATACAGCAGAGAAACGTTTAAACTTCAGCTGAACCTTATGATGAAGAATATTAATAGGAAAACAGAGAGAAAGGGGGGAGGAGGCGTGGAGCGTCATGGCAGCCTGGAGGTGGCTGACAGCAGTCGGGCATATGAGAATAACGGGGCGGAAAGCACTTCATTACGTCCCTTTATTCCGTTATAATCACCGCGCGGCCATCACTCCTGGGCGACACCGGGGCCCAGGCACTGACACGAGGATTGATGCACCGGAAACGCAGGGCTGCTGCAACACAATAAACAACACCATTAACCAACATAGCCCCCCCCCCCCCCCCCCCCCCCCCCCCCCCCTCTTTTTGGAGCCGTAAACAGTTCATAATTATAGTCTGCCTGATACGCGCCTCCACGTTGCATTTAATCTCCACTAATTTGACGACAGTCACGAAGATTGTCAATTATAGTTTTATGTGCAGATGATCACGGATGCAGGTTTAGCAGCTTGTAATGGAATTAGATGGAATCAATTTGAAATGAACGAGATGGACGGACTGATAGAGGCGTAAATAATTTTATAATAAGGCAGTGGGGTGCATTTACTCCAAATTAACTCTTAGAAAAGTCACTTTTAAGAAAAGCGTCCACCTAGAGCCTTTATGTTTGGGATCAATGACGCATGTCTATTAAAACAGGTCCAATCAGCACCTGCTCTGGACCACTCACATCTGATAGAACGTGTTCATTTAAAGTGGAGCCTTTAAATGTGGGAGGAATAAGGACCTAAATGGAAGGATTTCTGGCAGAAGCCTGAAGTGGCCACTGGTTGGGTTCTACTGCCATCTAGAGGCCAAACCGCTGTTTAAAAATATTACTTTCTCTTCCCAAATTGTAAAGTTCAGCATAATCATTAAAAACTAGAGTTAATCTAACTTTAAGACATTTACCCACCATTTCCATTAAATATCTTAACTGTCTTAACAATGGCATAATGCAATTTATAATTAAAAGAAGATGACTGAATAAATCCCAACCTTTATGTGTGCCTATTTATTGCAACAGCAATGCACAGGAAAGTACAAGTTCTCAAGTCGAAAACAATGTTTTACAAAGAAGGAAAGGTGCTATAATGTACCAATTTAAAAAATATATTAATGATTATATTAAAAAAACAAAACAAAAACTGATTAAAATGTTTCAGTGAAACAGCAGAACACAAACAGATATATGCTGACGCTATTGCCCTTTGCAAACATGCACAAGAAATATATTGACAGTAATGTAGCAAATTTGTATCTTCAAACAAACACATAAAATATAAAATACTGATAGTACTAGTAATATTGCAGATTTTCCTTTTGAGTCAGTCAGAGCTGTACTGATAATTTAGACTTGTACAAAACAACTTTACATGAAAGGAGATTTTTAAATTATTTTATTAAGAACAAAACGTCATCATGAAAACTAAAACACTTATTGTGATATTGACTTCACTTTCCTTTTTGACCAAGTCAGAGATATTATGATTCAATTTTTAAACAACGGCACATGAGAAGTGAGTTATAACAGTTCTTTAGTTTGTCGGAGCTGGTCTGATTATTCAGTCTGTGGCTGCTGAGACAAACGACCTGATTTAACTGTGGCATCTGGCACCATTATGAATCGATTCTGGTTTAAGTTTTTACTTTATGACTTCTGTTTCTACCGTATAGTTTGTTATTTTCTAATGTTACCTGAAAACAGGTGTCTCCAAACTGTCTCCTTGTACATGAAACAAGAGAAAAAGAGGTCTTTTGTTCAGCACTAAAAACTAAAAACAAAAGATAAACAAAAATGAATAACTGATAAGTTATGAGGAAGATGATGGGTCACATGACCTGGAGCTGGCAGTTCATGTAAATGAAATGTGATAAACATTTTACACCGATGAGATACACACTAGGAATTAATCACATTTGGTTAATTTGATATGGGAGCTGAAAACATGAGTGCAACCATGTATATGTTCATGTCATATAATTATAAAAGGACAAAATATCAACATTAGGTTTATTCTGTAATGATTTACAAGCCAGGATCTGGGCTAACATGCTGTCTGTGTGAACTTTGACCTTGTGCAGGAAGCAAGAATGACAAGAGGAAATACAGCAAAGGATCAAATACATATGTCAATTAAAAAACTAAAGAGTGCATAATCCTTTAAAAGGATTAGGAGTGCTTCAGACATTCATGTTGACTTCCTGATAGCCACACAGGCCACTAATACTCTGCAGCTTACTGCACAGCAATGTGAACGTAAAGCAATGCAACATTTTTTGTTGTTGTTCTGTCTTTAAAAAGTGATATCAAGCAACAATATATAATCAAAAAATTGAGCACATCTTTGAAAAACACTGTGAACATGACCAATTGAATAAAAAAAGTATATTTTTTAACGATCTTCTTTCCTAATTGTTCACAATTTATTCTAATATGAAAGACGATCAAATCTTTCAATCAGTTCACTTCTTCCCACAAGTAATGAAGTTAAACTGTTCAGTTCAGTCTGACACCACATGACCTTCCTGTAAAATACCCCTCACCTTCTTCCCTTTCTCTGATGCAACAAGACAAAAACACAATGTCCCTCACGTACAACACCACTGAGATAAGAGACCAATAAAACCAGGCCAATAAAACAGCCTTCCTGTCCGTTTCTCTTCTTTTTGTTCTCCTTCTCTCTCTGTCTTTTTGTTCTCCGACAATCTTCTAAAACAGTTTGACAAAATAATAGTTGTCTTTAAAGAGGCTGCAATATAAATAGGTTTCTGTCATACAGAGATAATCTAATTCACGTTTTCATGGTCAAACCAAGTTCAAATGTGATAAATGTAGAGCCTAGGAAAATACTCACTGCACACATAGCAATAAAAGTAACAGATCATTTAAAATTATATATTTATCACTTCAAATGAGAGTCACAGCAAAAGATAAGCTTCACAAATATTAAGACAGATATTTGTAGGAACATAATAAAAACACTGACTTACACCAAACAGCGTGAAAACACATTCTTTTAAAGCCCACAGCTGAGTTCATTTATCAAAATTACAGCTTAATATTTAGTTCCAGAGGGTGTCGCTGCGCTGTTGTGCCGCTAGATGGCAGCATTGAACGTGCAATGTACTCAGAGCAGAGAGGCGCGCTCCCGGAACTCCAGCAGCAGCGCGCGCAGCCGCACCTCCTCCCCGCCCGCCGCCGTGCCGTGCCCGGGTGAAGAGTTCACGGCGCGGACTTGTCGGTGGATGATGCGAGGCTCCTGTCACAGTCTAATCTCGTTCCGCGGCGAGGGCGACAGGAATCTGCGAGGAGACCCAAAGAAAAGCATGCCAATAAACAAAAGTAACGGCCCGCCTCCCATTTATAACTATTAGGGACACTTAACCTCATGGTCAGAATATGGTTACAGATAAATCCAGCAGCCATTTACTGTAGTGTTTTATGGAGAAGAAAGATACTGCATCATCACTATTAGATTAACAAAAAATATATATTTAATTTGCATCTTTTACTGTCAGCTGAAGCTTTTGAGTCCAACTCGTGCTCACAGTTAATGGCACAGTGCAGACAGCTCAGAGAAAATAAAATAAAACACACTTTTTCTGCAGTATATTTAATGCACCTGTTCCCTGGGCCTCCAAAAAACTGGATTATGTCTCTGTTTCACACATACACACACACTGAGCCAGAAACTGTTCCACAGGGTCTGAACAGACTTCTGTGTCCTTCAACATGAAGATGCACTTGAATGATAATGGTCACCAGAGAGTTCTCTGTGCAGCCATAGAAACCTCTCTCCAATGAGAACATTTCTCCATGAATGCATATAAAGTGGTGTGAAAAAGTATTTGTCTCCTACATATTTCTTTTGTTTTTGCATTTTCTTTGTGTCACAATTAAATGTTTCAGATCAGCAAACAAATGTGAGAATGCCGTTTGATGGTTTCATTCATTAGAGAAGAAAGATATAAAAATCACCTGTTCCATGTGAAAAAGTAATTGACCCCTAAGTTTAATAACAGGTTGGCAACAAAATGAGTCTCTCACATTGCTGTTTATTTCTGCCACATTGGAGTTTTACAATAGGACAAGCCTGTTTAAGGTCAAAGGTCAAACATTTTTCTTAGGATTCTTAGACAGCAGAATATATTGTTCCATCAATTACATCAGTTTGTCCAGGCGCTGAAACAGGAAAGCAGCCTTGACTGTTGGCTTTTCAGTGTTCTTTTTACTCCAGATGTAACGAGACACACACCTTCGAGAAAGTTCCACGTTTGTCTCATCAGTCCACAGAATATTTCCCAAAAAGTCCTGGGAGTCCTGAAGATGTTAAATGTGAGACGAGTCTTTGTGTTCTTTTATCACTGAATCGTGACCTTTCACCGTAACCTTAACCAAGTGAGTCCTGCAGTGTTTTAGATGTTATTCTGGGGTCTTTTGTTCTAGAGTTTTTTATTTAGAACCAGGCATGATGTGTTGCTTTTTGAGATCTTTTAGCCTACTTCATGTTGTCAGACTTGAAGTGAATTCTTAATGGGTCTGGGTGTGGCTACACAACTCAGCTTTCCATATGATAATCTGATTAATCACATTTAATTCATGACTTATTCACACAGGAACAGCAGAGTTTGGATAACGTAAGCCTTTAATAAATGAAATCAGCATTTGAAAACTGAACTTTGTTTTTACTCAAGTTCATCTTTGTCTGATATTGAAATTTGTCGATCTAAAACACTTAAGCGATAAAATAAAAGCAGGAGAATCTGTTGAAATACTTTTCCACATCTCCCTTGGGATGGTACTACATCCTGCTGGTGTGACTCAAATGCTGGTTTACTGTTGGGTTGATGTACTAATATTGACCATAAATTAAATAATTTGTTTAAGAGAATCAAGAAAAAGTCAGAACTTGAGGGATATGAATGATTTTTTAAAACTTTTTTTAGATTTATGTTTCGTCTTGTGATCTAATTATTCATATTCTATTATTAGCAAAAAAAAAGTGTTTTCAAAATTATTTTATGCTAAAAATAGTTTTATTAATTAATACATTGAATTATTTTATGTTTATTGTTTTAACCTAAAAGTGCTTTCATTGGATTAAAAAAAAAAGTTAATTGAAATCATGTTTTAAAAACGATTTATTATTTGGATTCATTATTTTGACAGCCTTAATTAGAGGTAATGGTCAATCTCACCAAACGTTTTGGCAGAAATCTGTACCCAATAATAGGCTCTTGAACTGATACCTCCTGACAACCTGACTCGGTCTAAGTTTAACCCCGCACCGGGACACCCAAACAACCCAAACGGGGTTGTTTATAGAGTGTGATGATATTGTTTTCCTTCCTTTCATTTTTATCAATCCAAGGCTCTTCAGATAAAATAGTTTCACACAAAACCAGGGAGTAGTGTGCAGAGAAAACAACACAACTTTATAAAAATGAGCACAATAAGCTCTTATTCAACTCAAACTGTCAAGAGATAAAAACTGCTTCTCGTTTAAAGGATCAGATCCAATAATCTATACTGTTAAAACATCAAATGCTGAAAATGAAACTCCAGTTTAATATAAATATATGGTTTTCAATAGAAAGAAAGTATTGAGAACCATTCATTTGGGGAAATATTAGAGCTTCTTTTCACCAAATTCTAGACAAATCTTATTGTGAACAAAACAAAGGCTTTTTTCCCTCAGTATGTGAATAAAATTTGATTTTGTCTCAATTTTCTTCCATCACAGAGCCATTCCTATATGGTGAAATAAGAAGAGGAGGTTTCTTTTTGCTGTTTCACCTTTTCTCCACTAGTTGGTAGTAGAAGACTAAAGCTGGGGATGCTTCTGTTGTAATGCTCACTCATAACTCACCTGCATCCTCACCTCCTCTCTTACACATTTCATTTGAGGCTTTGTTGCAAACACTGTTTGCATTTTATTCACTTATAAGAAAATTAACACTGCAGCAGCTCAACAAATTGAAAATAATCAAAAGTTTTGTTGCCAGGAGACTGTTTTAGTTGGCTAAACATACATTCTAATGTTCTTGTTGTGTGTTGAGTTTTTTTGTCTTTGTAATACACACACATATGCACGCACACACGCACAAAACAAGAGCTAAAGGCTGTGGTGGATGTGTCACTAATCTGACCCAGACTACACTTCCTGCTCACCAGACAACTATCACCCTACAGTCACACACACACACACTGGTAAGGGAGTCGACACCACATGGAGGTGCTGACACAAACAGAGCCGATAACGGGGTTACCCTCATCATTCCCACTTACAGCCTGACGACTACGAGCCTCACACATGTGGACACACTCCCAAGTCTTATCTGTGGTCATCGGCCCCTGCTCGCGTCACACCCCTGTCACCTTATCAGCGCCTCTTTGCCCTCAGCTGTAAGGCTCATCCTCCTTGGAGGAATGCAGAGGCTGCTGAGACAGCTTAGAAGTGCGCGCGTGTGTGTACACAGTACATGTGTGTGTAGAAAAAGCCTGGCGAAGGGATGGAGGGAGGAAGTATGGAGAGATAATGCGGGTGCAGAGGGCAGCAGACAGACGCACAGCCTGGCACAAAGATGCACTGAGTAAGGAAGGTGAGTGAAGCTGCAGAGGATGTGTGTTGTGATTGCTGAGGTGAAAGTGTTGCCAGCCAGATGTGCGTCTCCTCTTACCTTTCCTCTGCTTCTCCTGCTCTAATTGTGTCTCCCTGCAGCAGTCTGTTAGTTGTTTCTCTCCAGTGTTGACTCTGGGCCCTTTGCTCAGCTCTGTCCTCCTTGCTGCAGGGCTGGCTCACTCCCTCATTCCTGCAAAATGCTTCTTCCACTTACAGTATATGTGAACCTGATCTGATGAACTATAAAACATCTGCAGCTGTTCACACTGGAAAATCAAAACTGCATGTTTAAGAGCAAATACTTCAGCTTGTCTAATGCCCACTGACATATCATGTCAACGGTTAAGCACCAACAGCCGATGAAGCTTAGTTATTGTTCAGACTTTAAGGTTGTCAGTTTTTTCTTTTTAAGCAGGACATGTCACTTAATTTAATGCATTTAAATACAACATTCTTCCTTATGTCTGCACAGACATTTTGAAGCATTAGGGTTTTTTGTACTACATTAAATTAGAAAAGTGCAAAATGAGTGATTAAGTAATATTCCAGCATTAACTTTGTTATAATCCAAAGACAAAATGACTTCACATTGATGTGTAGACCATAAGATAAGTGTGAAGAGAAACCAAATTAAAAGAAATGTTAAAGCTGCTGCCAGTGACTTATTAAGGTCACCGTGGTAACCACACATCTGTGTCCTGCACTCCCTGGCAGCAAGCTTAACCCTTTGACTGGCAGGTCATTTTACTCCCTCATTAAACTGAAAAATACTCATCTAAACTAATAATATGCATTTTAATATTTATTAATATTTTACATTATATTTTAACTCCTGACTGCCTCAGAATAATAAAAATGAAACAATAAAAAAATGTTTTGCTTTCTTCTTGATGTTGTGGAAGTTAAAATATTAATCAAAGACAGAATCTTAAACTTAAAAGAAACTAAAACAACAGCTGATGTGTAAAATCTAGAGTAAAACATCGTGTGAGCAGCAGAAGGCACTGATGGTCACATATGCAGGTCCTACAGTGTCTTGTGTTGGAGATGTAAAAAGTTAAAAGACCCTTTGCTTTTACGTTGTTTTGACAAGAATATTTTGAGCTAAAATGTACCTGAAGCCTAATGAAGATTGGGCGTGCTCTCTACACTCTGAGGGGACCTGAGAAAAAATGTTTCAACATTTTAGTTAGTGTGAGACATCAACTGTCAGTTGAAAACCTTCTGAAAAATCTTAATAAAATGTAAAATCAAAAACCTCAGTCGTGTAAAGTCCAGCGTTCTGTGATCTGATTAAAGTTTGAATGTTTCTACAGATAAATTAGAGTTAGGGCTCAAATTAAGGTGGAGTTTCCTTATTGGTTCAACCAGAATCTCATTTTGTTTTTGAGAAAAGAAGGAAAATATTTGACTTTTTGTTTTGCACATTTTGTGCACATTGTATGACGTACTGCTATCAAACATTATAGCACTACTCCTGACTGAACCTAATGTTTATAAAGATAAGCTCACATTTGAAAAATAAATTAAATCGCTTTGCTCATTACATCTTTATCTGTTCAAAGTTCATATCTACTTTATGAAATATTTGTTCATGATCTTTTAGCAATTTATTACTTTGTGAAAATGTTTGTTTTAAAGGTGAACTCTCCAGTTCTCAATTTTTCTGCATTTTTACAGGCTGTGTCTTCATTCAGTGTGACAGTCAGACAAGCAAACTAGTAATTATGTTTAGGCAACATGTTTTTGAAGAATAAGCTCACGTGCCAGAACATACATCTGCTTTAACACAAGTAGGACAATAAAATGAGGCAGTGCCCCCTTTGTTCCTTTTGGTTTGAACATCTGCAGATAAATAGCATTTTATGCATAAACTCTGTCCTCATCCTTTTCTCTGCAACTCGGGCTGCTTAGGGAAAGCTGCTTAACCAATGTACATCTTTGTCTTTCTTTTCACCACTTTTCTTTCCTCTCTCAGAGCCAGCCTCGCTCAATCTCTCCAACTCCCACTTCTCTCTGACCATTTAGCTCTAACAAGTGCTCTCATGGTTAATGAAATTTCCCTGTCTCTCCTCAAATTTCTGTGATTAATCTTACTGCCTCTTCTCTCACTTTTCATCCTCTCACCTCTTAATAATGCCCCCCCCCCTACTCTCATCTCCACAGAGAAACAAGGGTTCTTGGCGATGCTTTTCTTTCTTCAAGTCCCTCTTTTTTCTTCTTCAGCCACATATTTTATTTTTGCTTAATCATATGCTGAAAGAGAGGAGGACAAGGAGAAGGGAAGAGCTTGGCCAACATTTGCCTAAGGCTCTGCAGTCTGGATCGATAAGTGGTCTTAAGTTTATCTGATTTTTATCAGTGGAGCCGACAGGGGGGTAGGTCAACGGGCTGTGCCCACGTCAAGTTGACCTTTTCAGGGACGATGGTGAGAGAGCTCCCCCCGAGACCCCCACGGTCCCCTGTCACCGCCTGACTGGCACAAGTCTGCTGCGCTCAACGACAAAGTCTGCAGAGACGTCTATATCAGAGCCGGGTCCGGCTGACAGGGCCTGGCTGTTGTATTTATAAACTGTCCTTTGGCCGTGACACTTTGCCAATGATCGCCATCTAATTTATGCAGGCAAATCTCCTCGGTGCAAAAATGAAAGCTAATAGAGTCATTAGCCGCTAATTCGTGCCGGGATACCTTGTATAAATTGGCTTACTTTGTAAAGCCCTCCCTTGATAATACCCCCCCCCCCCCACACACCTCCCCAGCAAGCCCCAAACCCACCACCTTCCCTCAGTCTCCCCCTCTCCTTCATTCCTCACTCAGACCATAACAGAACATCACGCAAACTCTTGGCAAGAGATATTATTTCAGTGCCTAAATGGTTGATGGTGTGTGTTTGTTTAATGGTGTGTGAGGTGAGACGTTTAATGTGTGTGTGCAGAGCGGACGGTTCTCTCCACATATGTGGCTCTGCTACATGAACGACTCCAACGACGCCAGAGAAGTGGCTCCTTGCATGCCTTGGTGTCTTACACCTCTCTGAGCCCCGAGCTGTTGGTGCTGATGTATTATTGTGCCTCCTGATGGCTGATTATGACATTAAATGTTTATGAGCATTGATCAGCGATATCCCCAACGTGTGAGTCGTTTCATATCCTCACTGGCCGCTTCTTAACGGCGTACTGATGGATGCACAATGATCTCCAATACGATGCAACAGGGAGACCTGCACACACACACACACACACACACACAGAGGAACACAATCAGACCCTTCATCCACGACATGCACATGGGCTCACGCTGTTATTGTGTTCACTTTGAATACTTAGTCTGTTGGATTGATGTAGAGATTGTGGGAACAAAACCAAACAGAAAGGAAATGCATTTTGTTGAAAAGCGTTACACTGCTGTCAGTGTTGCACTATGCAGTGAGTTTTTTTTTATTAAAAATAAATTCCTGCTTAACTTAACCCCTAGAATCACCTGAAATGCAGCACTTTGCTGCTGCTGGTGATATAAATGACTTTAAACAACACAGAATTCAATATCAATAGCTGTTTAATGCTTAATGACAATGTGTTGAAGGTTTGCAAAAAATGCTGCATGAACTGCTGTTAAATTTGGACTATCGTGTTGTTTTGAGACCACAGCAGAACACTTGGTCTGGGATTGTGCTCAGACTAGTTGTTAGCTTATATGATATAAATGATATTTCTCCAAACTGAGGCCGTTCATGATGTTTTCTGCACACTTTAAAAGGACCAGAATGTTAAATCAGTCACCAACTGCACAGAAACTATTAATGTGACAAGGCACCACCTTTTGTTTTTTGATCATTCTTCATATATTTGCTCCTTAATTTTAGATGAACAAAATGATACTGAACACCACAGTGACCCCAAAATGTGAAGGAACAATCCTCCCGTTTAGTCAGGGAGTTTGTAGTTTGACATGCTTTGCTGCCAGAAACACTAAAAACTCTAAATGTGAAGTTACATTGATCACATTAGGAATCTGACACTGATAGTAGACACTAAAGATGAACAGTTTGGATTTCTGACTTTTCTTCTAAACTTTGTGTCTTATTTTCTGCAACATGAAAGAATAACGTCACCACGACGCTCTCCTACTTTAAACTGGTGTTTCCAGTCATTAAAAGTGATTTAAAAATAATTATTTCCTAAATCAAGGTGATACCTTTGACTTATCTCAGTGTTTTAGAGCTTATAGAAAATGACCAGTTAAGACATGATTTACTGCTGTAGTTAAACTGAATTTATTTTTCTAATATGTCCAACATCTAATTAGCTACTATCCCAGATACTTTGTAAAAAGCAAGAACTGGTATCTGACTTAAATTAAAGGGGAAAGTCTGTGTAACGCCCAACCTAAAATTATAACTAAGTTTTACAGAGGAAAGCTAAGTGATTGTTTGACTGAGCAACAAGTCAAGTTTTATTTTTTGTTGGGGAAACAGGATCTTGGAAAACACGTAATTTTTAGTCTGTTTTGTCAGACTCATGTAAGACTTTTCTTCTTCTCAGTGTAGGGGGGCACCTTAACTCAAATCAGATGTCAGTCAAAAGCTTAAGATGAGGGATTCTTAAAAACATCAGATTAATTTAAAAGATTTGATTTACTTTATTAGAAATTATGACAGTTTTAAAAATGAAGCCCAAATAGATTTACTTTTTTTTTGCTTTGGGTAAAAGGAGTCTTCCAAATACAATAACAGATATTTAAAATCATGTAAAAGTCAATGATCCCCCCTCCCCCTAATGATATTATCTGATTAGTTTCTTATAGGATTTGTTAGAATATTGCATGTTTTTATTGGTAAGTTACCTCAGTTTGGTTATTCATTTATTTATTTAGTTTGTGTGATATTTGCATTTATTTGCTTTATTTAAATCTTTTCCCTGCACTAAACTCCAAAGATTCATCCCAAAGGCGTCTGACTAGGATGCCTCCTTGTCTTCTCTGGAGGTTTTCTGGGCACGTCTCACTGGGAGAAGTTTCCAGGTCACACCCAGCATTCACTGGAGGGATTACATATTCTCTCTGGTCCGGGAATACCTTGAAATCCCTCAGGGGAAGCTGGAGAGTGTAGCTGAGGAATCTATGGTTATTTAATAAATGATAAGCCCCTCACTCTAACTACATATTTGTTTGGTCAAATCTGGTGGTGACTTTAATTTATTCATTCTTTTACGCAGAATATGTCTGAAAAAGAACATGAAACCAACCAAAAATAAAAAACAAAAAAAATAGAATGTCAGAGTTAAATGAGAGGCAGGAAAGTTCTTAATGGTAGCAGCTCATGACTGAGTTTGTAGACAAGTTGTCATCGGTGGTTTATGTGTTAGCATAGCGAGCTGCTAAGTGATATTAAACAGAAGTAAACGCAAAGTTTGCCAGCGAGTTGGCCAAAAACGAGCTAACGTATCATGCTTTTTTTGGAGATATGAGGTTCTTTTCCATTTGAGTGAAGCTCTTATGCCAAACATGACGCACGCACGCACGCACACACACACACATACACAGAAGGTCATGGAGGCAGACTGTGCCAGCGTTTTAAGAGAAAATCCCAAATTACCGAATGTTTTCCCTGGAAAAGCTCACAGTACTCATAGCAGGTCCAGGAAACATCACACACACACACACACACACACACACACACACACACACACACACACACACACACACACACACACACACACACACACACACACACACACACACACACACACACACACACACACACACACACACACACACACACACACACACACACACGCACGCATGCACACACGCACACACACACGCACACACACACGCACACACACTGCTAATGTGAAATACAACTAATATCAAAGAATTATTTTAAGTCACATGTTGGAAAAAGGAATGATCTCTTCAGTAAGAGAAGTTAATTTTATGTATTATTAAAAACGGAAGTAAAAGGAACCAAATCTATTTTTGATTTGATTTAAAATAGAGAACTATCATAAAAAAGAGAATTTTCACAAAACCTTTCAAGCCAGTTTTTACAATTTTATTTATTTAGCCTTTAACCAGGAAAGAACCTTGAGATTAAAAATCTTATTTAGTGTTCTGGCCAAGACAGGCAGCAGCTCAACCAGCAACAATGATCAAACAGAAAACAGTTTCCACATCATAAAAAACAAAAGGACATTAAGATAATCTGCAAAACAAACAGCAGAGTCAATAACAGAAATCATAGATCAGAACATTTGCATCCAGATGTCTGAGTATCTAAAGCATTTAAAGCCTGTTTAAACTCATTCGCTGAGACCAGTTCCTTCAGATTCAGCTGGTTTTGGAGCTGATTCCATAAATAAGGAGTACAATATCTGAATGCTTTTTTCCCCAACTCAGTGCGAACCTTTGGGACATTTAACAAGTCATGTGAACGTATACAGTAGCCTCCTGTTGTCTTTTGGAAGATGTAGCTCTGTAGATGGGAGGAAACCAAGAATAGTTTTGTAAGTTTAAAACATGCCAATGGTTTAATCTGTGGCAGGACAAAGCACACCATCCAACACCAGAGTACAATGTACAGTGATGAGTCAGAGTTTTAAGGTTTGTTATGAACCTCAGAGCTCCATAGTCGACTGTATCTAGAGCATGTAGACATTGTGAGGAGGCATGTAAATGACATCACCATAGTCCAACAATGGCACAAAGGTAGCTGAAACAAGCCGTTTTTAGCCTCAAATGGAAGACAAGGTTTTTTAAAATTAGCTGCTGGATGTGAGCCTTGAAAGAGAGAATCATCAATCAGAATTCTTAAGAATTTATATTGAGACACTAACTCAATGACTGAACCCTGCAGAGTGGTGACTGGTGGAAGATTTGTAGGTTTCAATTTTGAGTTGGAGAACATCACAACTTTTGTTTTATTAGCATTTAAAACGAATCTAGAATTGCACAAATTGTACCGAACACAGTATTAAATGATTGTCGGAGCTGAGAAAGGGCCTGATGAGGTGTAGATGCAACGGAATACATGTGTCATCGGCATAGAAATGAAGTTAATGTTTGACACTCCTCGGTCCAGATTGTTGATAAATAGAATAAATAGGAGTGGCCCCAGAATCCATCCCTGAGGAACGCCTTTGGCTACTTAAGGAAGGTGAGAAGTCTTTGCTTTAGTATAGTGTGATCCAAAAGCTTTGGACAGATCAATGAATAGAGCTGCACAGCGCTGCTTGTTGTAGAGTGAGTGAGTCGCCATTACAGTTAAGGGAGTCAAATAGTGAACCTGAAGCAATGAAATGCTCATTAAACAGCCAAGCATCTCGGTCTTATTAGTGATTGAGTTTACTTTCTTTGAGACAGAACCTGATCCATGTGAGGGTAAATAAAAGTCAGAAAGGTTTAAAAAAAGTAAAGTATTTGTCTGTTTGCTTCATATTTTTAAATTTTCCTCTTTCGTAAGTGATGTCTAATTCCAGTCCAAACTTTCTTCTTGCTTCGAGGATTGGGAAATAAATAATTAAGCCAATCCAATTACTTAATTAATTATTTCATTAATCACAAGCTCACAAATTTCCTTCGCCTCCATTCGTCACGCGGCTCAATGGCTTCATTATGGATCAATGCGGAGCTGTCCGCGTCAAGAGTCGCGCTGTCATCATCCAGATTAATCAAGATGCTGCCTGCATGCAGAATGGGCCTCCGAGCTGATTTCTGTGGTAACCGGCGTGTAACACTGACTGGGCGCAGTCAGACAGCGTGGAGAGAACACGCAGCGACCAAATGGAACAAATTCCACATCGACTTCTAACTTTGTGGGGTTTGAAGATTTGTATGTTTGGCTGGAAAAACCAACTTGGAAATGTGGAACTAACTCTTTAAAGAGGTGGAACAGTGCAACAAAACCCGATTTCATTGTTTTAAGATATCCATCCATCCATCCATCCATCCATATGTATATCCATCCATTTTTACAGGCATGCATAAATTGGATATGCATTTTTTTACAGCTAAAATAGAAAAAAATGAGCAGAAACTGTCATTAAGCTAAACATATTGAAAGACGAGATCTCCAGAAAGTTATTGGACCAGATGGAGGTCACTGTTTTGAGGTATTTTCTTCAGCTTATCCAAGGTTTTAGAAGTGACAGGTCCAGTATAGGATGGCTCAGACGTCTCTCTCTCCAGCAACACACTCCGGCTCCTCCTGTGGGAACCCAAGGTGTTCCCAGGCCAGAGAGGATTTATAATCCCTTCAATGCGCTCTGGATCTCCTCCCAGTGGGACGTCTCCAGAACACCTCTAGAGAAAGGCGACCAGGAGGCATCCCAGTCAGACGCCTGAACTGCCTCAGCTGACTTCTTTTGAGTAAAAGAGAAGATCTCCCCCTATATGATGGAGCTCTTCAACGTATCTCTAAGTTACCTGACAGAAGAAGCTGATTGCAGCTGCTTGTATCTTGTTCTTCTGATCACGATCTAAATCTCATGGCCATAAGTGAGGGCTGGAATGTAGACAGACCAGTAAATCAAGAGCGTTGTCTTTTGGCTCAGCTCCTTCTTCACCACAACAACCTGGAGCGACGCCATCATACTGCAGACATAGCCCTGATCTGTCGGTCCATCAATCACATTCTACCATCACTCACGAACAAGACACCAAGATACCCAAAGTCAGTGGCGGCCCGTCAATAGGGGGCGCTAGGGCGCCGCTCAACCAGTCTCACAGGAGGAGGAAGAAGACGATTGGAATCACAAAATAGTTTTAAAAGAACCATGAAAATTAAACTAAACGATCTATCCATTATACATAAGTGCTGTGTATAATCTGCATTTAGATGTAGTTTTAAACTGTTTTTCCCAGACTGAAAGGTCGTGTGGTTTGCTTCCTGTTTCTTTCGGGGTCTTCTGCGCATGCTTCGGGCGCAACAATCTTTACCAGACCTATACGCCATAGACTGATGTTATAACTGGTGCATGCGCACTGGAACCCTCTTCAATACAAAGTATAGACCAAAACTGTGTGTGACCCAACTGGGCCACATTTTTAGTGGATTGGTGGTAGGGATTTCTACCAGCAACATTTTAAGTCAGATGAAAATATTTTGCTTCACTCCCTGCTCTAGTGGTGAGATGTGATTTTTTTGTGCATCTGAAAACTGACTTGCAAAAATGCGCCCCATCAAAAAAGAAACAACAGTGCCTAAAGTCCTCTGCTCACTCAAGACTCACCCCCAGACCAGAGCTGGACTGTTGATGTTTCATTAGGCTGTTGTTATATTTCACATTCTAGACTATCTTTACACTGTGAACGACAAAAATGAGTAGTCAAATAATATTGCAACTCATTGAAAGGTGTTTTCTCCTCTTAAAGTCAAGAAATTAATAAAGATTTGGTGTTATACATAATTTTATGCATATAAGACTATGCTAGTGGAGGTTATTTAGTCAGTATCAAATTTTTGGGGGGTGGCCTTTGGCCCCCCTGACTTCCTTTTAGTGAAAACAGTTCTGAAAATTAGACAAAATAAAGATGATTTACTAGGATGAATTTGGTTGTTTCATGTTGCCTAATACCATATGCAAAAAAAACCCCTAACAAAATAGTTTAAACTGCATGAAATCATAAATCTTTTTACATACATTTAATAAATGTTGACATTCTACGATTTTTTTTTTGGGGGGGGGGGGCTGGGAGATTTCTGAAAGCAAATATATTATGTGGTTGAAAAGTTGTGTGAAGTAATGGTCTCTGCAGGAATAAGCAGAACACAACATGAAGTGAGAGCTCATCAGTCATGCTGCCGTCATGTTGGTTAATGTGTCAAACTTATGAGTCCTGTTAAACAATCTGTTGAGAGAGAAGTACATTTGACAGGACTTATGGGAAAAAGGTTGCTTGAGTAACATTTCAGCATTACGTTTTATGGTTTAAGGCTTGAAGACGTTTGGTCCACAGAAAACGAGTCCCTGACAGGGATGGGGTTTTGTTACAGATCTCAGTGAAGAGTCAGGGGGTCTTTACTGCACCCATGACTCTGCAGGTATACTGTGCTTGCAAAAAATACAAGCGTGTGTTCACATTTGCAGTTTTTTTAAATTGTTTTTATTTGTGCATCTCAGAGCCGACGAGGGGCACAAACACACCATCTGGCTGACAAGAAAGGAGACGATGGGGGGAAAGATATCCATGTTTAGGTCTAAATTCCTCGTTTATTTGTTTGATTAATTTGCGCGACGGCATGCTGTAACCCCGTTCTGTCACACGCCTCCTTCACAGAGGTTTATTTTAGCAGGGCGGTAAGTGGCCCCATAATGTCAATGTAATACTGGGTCAGGCTTCTCCGAACGGAGCGATGAGACTGAGAGGGAGAAGACAGAGCGGCAAAGCGCAAGATGGGAGGAGGAGGAAAACGTCCCTCGTTCATCTTCTGAAAGCACGAGTTAAAATAACACCTGGCCTGACTGGATTCACGGTGGGTGTGCTGAGAGGATCTGCACATCGGGTTAGCAGGAATTGTCAGCGGAGATGCTCATGCACACTCACTGAATGAGGAAAAAATGGAGGCTAGAGTTGATGCTGGATAATAAATGTTAGAGTTGTGTTCCTAACACTCACGAGCAGCCTAAGCCTGCAAGCCTTCATCTGTCAATATCCTGGGAGGTCAAAACCTCTTGGTGGGAATGTAAATGTTTTTATGTGTTTGTGCGTGTGTGTGTGTGTGTGTGTGTGTGTGTGTGTGTGTGTGTGTGTGTGTGTGTGTGTGTGTGTGTGGATCAAGGTAGCCATGACAGGACTCACAGGAGAGGTATATGGAGAAGTTTAGAGGGATGGAGGTAGAGACATCTTACATATTCAACGCTCTGTCGCCTGGCTGTCATCGACCAGCTGAGCTTCGAGGAGATAGCGAACTAGTCAAATTACCGGCCGTGCTCGACTCTGTCTCCTGCTCTGACAAGCCTGTCAGAAATGGGATTTAATCTCTTAATAACGAACAAGACTGGGGAGTTTTTTTTCCTTCTTCCACCTCCCCCCTCTTCTTCAGCTTCTAACTCCTTTTCCTGTGACCATCATATCTGTTCATGTCGACAAATCACATGGATCTCTGGAAGTGAAATATCCATGTTTGAATATCTTATGTTCCCTTCTGTCATTCTTTCTGTATCTCTCCATCTCTAATACATGCTGCCATGCTACATCATGATTGATCAGGGCCTTAGTGGCCAACAGCAGCTCTCTCTCCTCAAATGAATGGAAATAAGATGCGCCTCAGCTCTGAAGTTGGAAGTTATTTGTTACCAGCTTGCAGAAGGAAGAGTGAGAGAGATGAGGAGGAACAGATGTAAGGACTTGTGTTTGTTTATGCAAATTATATGATTTCTGGGTGGCTTTGAAAAGTCTTTATACCATTAATTATAATACTAATATTATTAATAATAAGCTTTGGTGGTAAAAGGCATACGAAGCACTCCAAATGTGTTTCATAAAAATAATCTAATATGTTTAACCCTTTGAGAATCTGATCAACCAGTTATTAGGGTCCATTTTCATCCCCATATCTTATCTTATTTTACTGATAATAACATTACTAAAAATAATAAGAAGAATTAGAATGGTAATAATGATTATTGTTATAATAAATAAAAAGTACAAAAAATACGGGTCTGTTTGAATAAAAAGTTGCACCTTGCATTATTACCTTATTCATATTATTATTATCAGTACAATTACTGCATGATTAACCCATACTGCCCCAGAAAAATCCAAAATATAAAAATGTGAAATTACATTAATTTCAGTGTCAAATGTGTTTTCAATGCTTAGCTTTTTTCCATTCCCTTCAATAAATAAATATCTAATTAGTGACATCATTCTAGAACTTTAAATGAAACAATCCATACCATTCAGCCTATAGTTTGGAGTTTGATGGTGTATTTTTTTTTTTTAAATAAATGCTGCGTGTTATGGTGTGTGTAGGATGAGGAGACAGGACCATGATAATGACATGATATTTAATGAAGAAAATCTTGAAAAAACTTACATAAACATAGAAACTGGCTGTGGGAGAACAACAGAGGAAAGCACTAGAACATCACCAAGTCAAACAACCAAGCCAAGAACAAAGAACTGGGAGGATGTTTAAAGGACTGGGAGGTGATCAGTGTGACTGGGAACTGGTCTAAGTAACAGAATGAGAAATAAAGGAAGTCAGAGGAGTGCTGAGGTGACACAGGGGAAGGGAACTGAGACGGCGCTAAACTAACAGAACCCAAACGATACAGATCATGATGTTGACTTTAATCACTGTTTTTAAACTCCCCACTGTTTGGGTGGTCACTGCTATAGACTCCATCAATTCATCCCAAATTGTACTTATGTGATTTTGGTCAAATTGTGCTTGATTTTTTTCTTTGGGTGTGAAAAGAAGCCGTCAGCCAGCTGTATTCATAGAGCATTTAGTATCCACCTTATCACTAAATAGTACCCACACTGAGAACTATCCCAGTGTTTATGATTTAACCTGTAGGAGTTAAAACATGTATTTTTACTGGTTAGGGGAAAGGATGCTATTTGTGGCCATATACATATACCAACTTAGTGGAAATTGTTCTCTGCATGTGACCCATCCAGAGGACGGTCATTTGTACAGCACTGGGAGGTGTTTAGGGGTTCAGTATCTTGCCCAAGGAGGCTTTGACACATGGCCTACCAGGGTCAGGGTTTGAACTCTGATCTCCAGACCAGCAGACACCCTACCTTCCCTCCTGATCCACAGCTGCCCCAACAAATTAGGGCATTCAGAGCAGTGGCCCCAAGTGTTTTCTGAATAACTTTTAATCTGAAGACAAAAACATAAATAAATAAGTTCTGTTTACATCAGGCTTTATGCTTTAAATAATTGCAAAAACACAGGTTCAGTTGTACTTTCTCTGAATGTAAAGTGCAAACAAGGTCTTATGCATGCAGCAGGGGCCATCATGGGCAATCACTGAATTGTCCCCACTAATAATTTGAACCAAGGATGCAGAAATAGTGCTGCATCTCCACCAATAACGTGCAGGTCCTTTCAAGGTCCAGATCGCGCTCAGTGCATGATCAGATGTGGATTAACTACACTTCCTGTTGTAGTACGCTCTGAAGGAGCTCTCAGAGTAGCGTTCATAGGCTGTGGAGGCTTGTTGACACGCACAAACTGCTCTGCAAGCACGCATATAGAACTGGACTCCAAACCCACTCACTAACCCGAGAGGAGGTCCGCATTACACCTCAGTGCCAGGTTCTCCACTAAGTATCTCAATGAAAAAAATATGTGAACCCCTCATATCTCTCTCTCATGATCTCATAATGAATGTTAATATTATACGTTAATCTGTCCCGCAGAGCGCACAGAGCTGCACCTCACCTGCTCCTGCGCTGCGCTCCAGACTCTGGATGGAGAGAGTTCTTAGAAATTTCTATATGATGACTGGCTGATCAGCTAATTTAGTGTCTAGTCCTATGGATTTATGTGCTAAATGGGCCCAGCATAAGATCAATTGAATAATTGGAACAGAGCAATCCTCTGCAGCTTCTAAACAGGTTCTCCAAACCGCGACCGTCAGTGAAGGATGAAAATGTTAAGGAACAATTACAATAATATTTAAAAGTAATGAAATGATGCTGCTCAAAATTTAATTATTATACTTTTTTTAATTAATAAGTGACAGATAAAAATAGATTATGACCGGATTTTTTTAACCCTATCAGTCGAATGACGGAAAACAAAAAAGTCTAGCCGTGACCTCTGGCATACAGGTATACATGCAGGTGCATGGGTTTAAATGGGATAGGCTTCACTTTTCAAAAACCTTTTCATAAACAGTTGATGCAAAATGTGAACTGTTTAACAGCCACTGGGTATTAAGTGGGGGTTTGATCTGTGGGGGTTGAAGATGACCTAATCCATAAGAGACCAAATTCATTTGTTGCCTTTAACTTAATTGTATGTCATAAAAAGTTTACTGAAGTAAATTTTAAACCACCTGGACTTTGATTGTAGTATTTCTAGCCCTGGGATTTACAGTTTACTGCTTTAAATCAATGCAAAAACACTTTTATTACTGTCTCTATGTAACTTTTTATTTAAATTTGAACAAATATTCATTCTTACAAATGCATTAAACCTTTTACACAGATGTACTCACTTGAAATTTTCAGGCAAATTATTGTCAGATGTAGATTTTAAACTACAAACCCTGGATTTTTGGGGAAAATTCATTTAAAATCTTTTGGCTCCAATGTGATCCCGTTATCCCTCCTCATCACTACATGGCAGCCACCTCTGAGACAGTTGTAGCTCTGGTGATTAATGCCCCAGGAAATGAAAGTGTTGCCAGGGACAATGTGAGAACATCGTAACTTCCTGTGTTCAGCTGGGGCTGGAGGGGCTGGAACGCTTTAGTGTACGACATCGAGCCTTTAGCTAATTAGCTAAATCAGCTCGCTGGGGCTTAATTAGAACCAGCTTGCAGACACAACCGTGTCCTGGGGCTCTTTAATTACCCCCTGGTTCATTAGGAGAGAAGAGCTTTAAGCTCTAATTAACTGGCTGCATGCACTTGCAGGTGTGTGTGATCATATATGCTCGTGTAAATGTGTGTATGAAGGCGTGTTTTCCAACTATATGAAAAGTGGAATTTAGGAGCCAACATGATAAATCATCAACCTGTGTTGAATTTGCAGTTTAACACAACGTAACTTTAGATTTGGTATCAAAAGAAGAATGAATAGAGACAAACAATGAGGTAGAAGCCAAATGAAAAGTGGGGATAGACATTACTGCAACTAATGAGTGAAAGGTTTAAAGAGGAGCTGGAAGATGATGGAGAGGCAGAGTGATGAGTGTAACAAAGTGTGTGAACAGAGGGATTAAGATGGAGGGATGAAGACACTGCCAGCTTTGTGTGAAGCATCAGCTTGCTATCTGTCTTTTTTAGCAGTTGTCAACAAGAAATGCCTAATGTCTTCACACTGCATCATGACGTACATGAGACAAAACAAACAGATACAAGTCCACTACAGACACAGTAAAAAACACAAAACTTTTATATTAGCTGAAAATTATACTTTACAACATTCGTTGCCAAAATCTAATAAAGAGAGAGACAGGACTGTTGTTTATGAATCAGGTTCAGGGACGAATGAAAAGGTTAAAAGTATATTTCCCATTATCACAATATCTGTAAAACCTATAGTTGACTCATTTAAATGGCAGCTATATTTTGATATACAATAAGATAAGATAAGAAGATCATGCATACTAATGTTTAAAGCAAGTACTTTTCAAGTTAAAAGTATTAATAAAACAACAATACAAACCCACAGACTTCAGTTCAATAAGATAACTACACAGCTGAAAGTATATACTTCAAAGTTCTTACTAGTTACTGTTGATCGAAATGTGAGTTGGATTTAGCAGGAAATAAGACTGTAGAGCAAAAAATGTGAAAAGTTTTATTTTTGTCAGCATGTGCTTGAGTGATCATACATCATATAACAAGTGTGAGCTGGATTTATAGGAAAACAACAGCTGGATAAATGTATTAGCCTGAATGTTACTAGTTTACTTTAAGCAACAGCATCTTAGAAGCTTTTTCTATGAGTGTCTTCAAAATATTTTGTTCAACTCTTGACATAATTTTACTTGTTGCTTTGCTCACAAGCTCCATGTGTTTCACCAGGTTTAAGCATGGCACATTATGCCAATAGAAGGCCCAACATTGTATGTTGTAAATTGTGTTGGTTGATGTTTAACATTTTTCTGTGGGTTGTAGAGCAGTTGTATGACTTTCCACAAAACATCTGCTACCTTGCACCAAGAGGTAGAAACGAAAGGGGGGGGGGGGGAATTCTGCAAACTTTACAGAATCAACTTTCAATGCCAAGTTTCAAACACTTTAGAGTAGGAGTGAACAACATAATATTGAATTGATATAATAGCGCAAGGAAAATGGCAACAATGATATTTAGTACATTAGAAGAATTCATGCCCTATTGAATAATATGTAACTTCACCCCGGTCTTCTGTAAAATTACAACACACAGTCACAAAATCTTGAACAATCATTTATCTCACAATATGTGTTGGAAATGATACTCAATTATGATACAACAGGGCAAAATTTAGCTTACTGTAAAATTGACAAAATTGTGACCATTTTTGTGTTTTCTTTTTTAAATTAGGGGTGATATCCATAGGGTTAGTTTCAAAATAACAGATTGTTTTTTTTTTTAATATCTAGTTAGCACTTGAAGTATGTGTTGGGGAGAATCTCAGCTACTTCCAAACAAAAGTTCAGCCAGATATTTGTGAAACTATAGCACTACTTCACAACAAGGAGGTCACATGTTTGATGGCATCATCTTTGCCTGTTCTCCCTGCAGGTTTCCTTGGGTACTCCGGTTTCCTCCCACAGATGAAAAACAATCATGTTAGGTTAACTTGTGACTCTAAATTGTCCTTAGGTGTGAGTGAGTGTGTGAACGGACGTATGTCTCGTTTGTCTCTACATGTCCCCGTGATGGACTGATGACCTGTCTAGGGTGTCCACTGCCTTTCACCCTGTGGAGATAGGCACCAGCTCTCCATGGCCCTTACAGAAGGAAGTGATTCAAATAATGGATGGATGGATGTGTTAAACTGATTGAATTACATCCATTTTTGTTTTGACCGATATCAATTAGCTGTGGTATCCATCTAGAAGTGAATTAGTAATAGATGTACATCCAGTGTCTAATTACCTTAAAAGAGTTTTGTTTGAAATCTGTCAAGTGGTTTAAGAAGGAAAAACATTATTGTCTGTTTTTTTTGCTTTTCAGTGATAGAAGCAGCATCAATACAACCAAACATCAATCAATCAATTTAATCCACTGTTGTCATGGAGTGTTTGTAGCAGCTGGCCCAGCAATGCCTTGGACATTTGGACCACTACTTGTTGTTCCTTATTGTGGATCTTTGTTAGGTTTATGCTTCTGATTGTAAAACAAGGGTGTTGTATTTGCACCTTAACCCGTAGAGGTTTTCTTACACATTTTACAAAACATGCTTTGTTGGAGGTTTGTCCTCTTATAGCTAAACCTTACTGAAGTAGCCTCTGAGTTTTGGTGACCTAGTGTTATCTAACCAGCTGCTCTCACAGGCCAATTCAGACTCCACAAGAAGCAAGAACTTTGTTGTCAATGGGGGAGTTCTGAGAACAAGAAAAAAGTTGGTTTTGGCAGGGACCATTCACGCTTTCATGAGACATGCAGGCAAATCAGCATAATACTGCAGCCACGGTGTGTCTTATGAAAGCGCCATGGCGATGCAGAAATTTTGCGGCATTTGTGCCGCCATGCTTGGTAGTAATATTACTGCAATGCCGGACATGTGAATGAAGATTACACCTTGGTGCAACAGAGGGAGGTTTCACTAATAATGTGGCAAGTGAACTGACCCTGACCGGAAAAAGTATTTAAAAATCAGGTAAACATGGTGTTACAGCCTGGCTCATCGGGCCATAACAAAAGGAGAAACACACCAAAATCCAAATTATGATTTATTTAATCTAACCTAAACCTAATCACACTCAAACAAATGGTAGTTGACCTGAGGAGGAGAGCAGAGCTGAGGGTAAAGCAAAATGCAGGATTTTAAAAGCAGAGGATGCCCAGGTCCACAGGCGTTGCTCATTGCAATCAGCAGCACCCAGTAATGACCTGATCAGCCACACTACAACCCTCAGGGTTGTAACAATATGAAAGCTGTTACAACATAAACATCAACGTAGAACGCCAACCTCTAACTGCACTAACCACGCCTATTCTCCCTTCCTGACCAATCACAGCAGTTTGTTCTCAGACACTCTGCAGAAAAAAAGTTCTGCTCAGCTGATGTGTACTAAAACAAGCCACAGGCGCTGCCGAACTGGGGCTGCGAGAACAAAATGACGTCATTTTTGTTCTTGGAGACCCCCGGTGAGAACAAAGTTTTTGCTTCTCGTGGAGGATGAATTGTCCTTCAGACATGTTGAAGTAAGTTTAGTTATAATACACACTAGTGAACATAAACCTGCCTTGTAATGTGGTTGGTATCATGAGACGACTGTTACTGTGGATCATGTGATGTCCCAGTACTATGTATGACTTAAACTATTTTGGGGAATGAGATCTAAAAGCAAAGTATGAGTATGTTTTAGTTTTTACTCTGTTTGGTTCATAAATTTCCGGTGTCGTTTCTTGCTGTTCAATGAAAAGTTAGTCAAACAAGCTGTCAGATTTCTTCCACGGCGTTGTTTATGATGTATACATGTCTTTCTGCACCGTTCTCAAAGTGCTGCTGCAGATCCTGTCAGCCCTGAGACGAGCTTCGTATGGATTCATTGACTGACAGGATGACTGGAAGCTGCCAGGCTTGAAGCATTGAGCTGGATCAGTCGATTTGTCCTTGGCTGACAGAGAGAGAACTGTGATGACACACAGAAAGAGCAAACTATTAATTCACACGAGTCAGTGTAACAGAGAACAAGCAATGCAGGAAGAGTGATGAGAATGCATACATTTAGTGAAGGAGAAGAGGTCAAAGGTGACAAAAATGATTATGAGGTTAATGGTGAGGACTTGAAGACAAAAAAATAAAATTGTTGATTAAACTTTGAAGATTATACTCAGTGAAATCTGCTGTAATGTTTTACCTGTTAAAGGTAGGCTGATGAGTTTCTTACAAAGAAGAATGCAGATTTAAATTTCTTATTGACAAAAATTTTTATTATTCACAAAATGAGCTCCTGCAGTGGATCCAGCAGAACACAGAGTAGTTGAGCTACCCACCATCGCTGTGGAGTGAATGTCTGTCCAACTTAAAGAGCATATTTTAAGTTAGACACTCCCTTAAACAAATGTTTAGAGAAATATAATAGAAACTTTTTCTGAATAAAAATTTACACAAATTCAGCTTATTTAGGCTCTTGGATTCGTTTTTGTGAGAATTGTCAATTTTTTCACCAAACCGGAAGTGACGACAGTTCAGGGAGACCGTTCGTTCTCTATATAGAAAACTGATCCACTTATCACTACTTGTGACGAGCAAAACAAACCCCCAGAGTGCCGTTATTTTATTACTTTATTACTATAGTGAGCAGTTATTAAGAT